>JABTTQ020000026.1:0-484621 GCA_016081115.2 Rehmannia glutinosa | reverse complement strand
GCTGCGCCACACTATCCAAAATAACCGTATAAATAAATGAAATAAAACCGGCGGCAGTTTATCACGTACAGCGACGCTCCTCTGCGGGCACGACCTGCAGTCTGCCAACTGCCGCCAATTTGCCTACAACCCAGGTGTAGGTATCATTCCAAAGAATCGTAGCCCATTCTCACATTTAGGAGAGATGAATATCACGCGCTTGACACGTGGCGTCCCGCCCTAATTTCCCAACACAAAATGATAGGACAGGTCTCACGCGCCATTCGAAAAGTCAGAAAGACAAGCTTTTTGGTTAACGAGAAAGACACTATGGAACGTTTTACGTGAGGGCTCAGGAGTTGTTGGGATTTTGCTTAATTACCATTGTATCCCTATGGTGTGGTCAGA
This sequence comes from Rehmannia glutinosa, assembly GCA_016081115.2. Taxonomy (NCBI): domain Eukaryota; kingdom Viridiplantae; phylum Streptophyta; class Magnoliopsida; order Lamiales; family Orobanchaceae; genus Rehmannia; species Rehmannia glutinosa. Next base: position 484,234 of record JABTTQ020000026.1, on the reverse strand, counting down.
ACACTTTTCCTTTATTCTTTTTGTTCTACCATTAGTTATGTTTAGAGATATTAAGCAGGCCAGTGGCCCGATTAGCACAGCCATTTAAAATCGAGAAAAAGAGTTAGGCTTTGAATTATTTTGGTTCGTTTAAATATTAATCTTTTTTGGCCCCTGGACGATTTTGTGATGCCCATTAAGACTAGCCCGTAAGTTAATCGGGCTAGCCCGCAATTGTATTTCTTAAACAAATAAATATAACAATTATAATATTATAAATCTATTTTATTACATATTACCTATTTACTAAATATATTTTTCAAACTCACATCTCTCTCATCTTTAATAGGTTTAAATATATAATTCTTAGAAACTATGACTTATAGTCATATGAATATTTTTAACAAGTATTATTATTTTATTTTATATGGGTATATATTATATAATGTTATCTTTATTATTATAGTTTTATTTTAAAATTTTAATCATGGAATATTTAAAATTTTATAATTCTGTTTTAATACAATATAATTATAAACTATACACGATTTTTTTATAATGAATACTTTAACTTAACATATTTAAACTCAAATGTCGCTATATGTTCGAGTTCAAATTTTTAAATTTAAATATAATTTTTTTATTTTTGACTTATAGCTCGATAGTGGCCCATTTAATTTGAATCCCGTTAAAGGCGGCTTTGTTTAACATCTATAGTTATGTTAGCATGTTTATAAAGTAGGTAAAAATGAACCAAACTAACTTGATAGATTAATTGTTAAAGTTGGTTTGGCTCGATTTCCTTATGTTAACGAAATCAATCTTGAAGCACATTTTCGTTTGACAAATATAAATTAAGCTAGATTACGATCAGTAAAAAAATATAATATTTGTAAAAATATATTTATTATTTCATATATTAACAAAACAAATCTCAACACATATTTTCGTTTGAGAAATATAAATTAAGCTAGATTCGATTAGTAAAAAAACATAATATAACAGTAAAATATATATTGATTATTTCCTACGTTAGCAAACAAATCTCAACACATTTATTCGTTTGGCAAATATAATTAAGCTAGATTCGATTAGTAAAAAAACGTATTATTTGTAAAAATATGTGATTATTTCCTATATGATAACAAAACAAATCTCAACACATTTTTCGTTTTGACAAATATAAATTAAGCTGAGTTCGATTAGTAAAGAACATAATATTTGTAAAAATATATTGATTATTTCCATATTAACGAAACAAATCTCAACACATTTTTCGTTTCACAAATACAAATTAAGCTAGATTCGATTAGTAAAAAAAAACATAATATGTGTAAATATATTGATTATTTACTTATGTTAATGGAAACAAATCTCAACACATTTTTTGCGTTTGACAAATATAAATTAAGATAGATTCGATTAGTAAAAAATAATATGGTAAATATATTGATCTACTTGGGTTCGGTCGTGTTTTGATTAAAAAGCCCGTTGGACTCGATTCGATAAATAAGATCAATGCCGAAGCGAGATGCAACTTAAGTGACAAACAAATATGTCAGCATGCAACCCCGCGTCCCAGATAGCAAAATAAGTAATAAAATATTTGCCGGCAAACATGTAAGACAAAAAGACAAAGTGTCTCGTTCAAGTTTAGTGTAGTATTTACCTTTCCATGCTCAATGACCTCATTTATTGGTTAAAAAAGGTGTTTTGGCATCTATAATAAATGCTCAGTAATAAAATACTCCCAGCCGAAAAATCCATGACTAAGAGTTAAATTTCTTTCAATAAAATATAGTTAAATCCTTGTCTTTTTATCTAACTGTTATTTAGATTTAGTACTTTTCATATAACTTTTTTGTCGTTAATCGGAAAAACGTCAACGCAAGTATCCCATGAACGAGTCCAATTTTAAATAAATAATAATTCACTATTTAGCAAATAGTACTACAAAAATAGAACTCATATAATAAAAAGACCCCATATTTTATTCATTTTTCGTTCTTGTATTAACTAATTGTCCTACAAAATCCATCGACTTTAATCCTACAAAGACAATAACAAATAATTTAAATTGTGAAATTCTTTGGGGCAACAACTAATTAGGACTTGTCACACGAGATCCACCCAAACTCCTTCACATAAAAATGCAATTATATATATAAAGGCATTAAAAAAAAGACACGATATTTTGAAGCCAAACAAGAAATTAACACTCGGCTAAACTCCACCTTTCAAACAAGGGAAGAGAGAAGATAAACAAACAAGGGAAGAGGGAAGATAAACAAACAACTAAACATATGCAATATATCATTAAGAATTAAATCAAACTTAGTGATTGGTGATTAACTTTGGAAGAGTGATTTGCTTGCACTTCTAAATAAGGTTTGAACGATCCACACCGAGACTCTTTTTGATTTGTAGATATGCGAAATAAATTTCTATATACGATAATATATGTATTGTATCTTTGATTAAACATATATAAATTAATAACATTGGGACATAATTTATTAATTTAGCTAAATATTAAATAATTGATAGATTAATAATATGTTAATTTATAAAGATATGACTTATAAGAAATTATTTTTGCTCGTGGATAATTGTCATAACATCTAAAACTATTTAAGGATCGTAAAAAATAGAATTATTTTTCTTAGCGCCAATAAAAATATCAAAAGAATCAACATTGTAATGCGGGTATTATACCATCTATAGTAGTTTGCACCATTTTAATGAATATTCTACATTATTTAGTGCAAAATTTGCACCAGTCTCCAATAGTTTGCAAAAATCATGCACAAAAAAATAATATTCCATAATATTTTATTTTGGTGCATATTTTCATACCCTAAAACTATTAATTAAAAAAATAAGCGGGACTACAATGTTGCATTGTTCCCCGATCAAACTATTCACGTCTTCAAAATGATGCAATGCTCTTATATAGAGATGTTAAACAGTGACAGCTGACCACTAGCTAGAGATTCAAAGCAAACGGGCTTTAGGTTAATCGGGCCACTATCAAATCCAAGTTGACAATATTCTGACCTAACCTTAAAGGGCTTGAGGTTAAAACGCTACAACAAAAAAAAAAACCAATATTTAGATCTAAAATTTTAAATTAATACATACATAATATTATCTTTCAAACTAAATATACAAACCAAATTAGCCATAAAAATAAAAGTCAACATATAGTTTGTAGTAGTTGGATTATTGGACAAATCTTAAAGCTTAGACACTCAAAATTTCATAATTAAAAAAATGTCATACAAGTATGACTTGAGTACACAACTAAGTAAATATTAATCAAGTATCATCCTCAATCACATTTGATCCGTCATTGGACAAAATATTATTTTTCAATTCTTACTCATATAATATATAAAACATAAACAATGAATTTTTGTTACTTCAAATAACACATGCTATGAATTATTGTTACTTTAAATTACAAACAATTATATAATTTTTAATTAATTATAAAAAATAAAAATAAAAACGGATGTGGGCCACCCGTTTAGCTTGCGGGCTAATGGTCCCGGCCAAAAAGGGTCGATTTTAAATGGGCCAAATTTCCATGTGCTCTAATCTTTTTTGGGTTAAGCGGGCGAAGATGTCGGGTTACGACCCATTTAACATCTCTAATATAACTACAACGATGTTAAAACTCGAGTTGTTGACCAACAAATAGATAATCGAAAGTGGCATGTGAATTGTGAAGTTAAAGATAATAATTCTAAAATAGATCTTCATCTCAAAAAAAGTTCAACAACAATAACATTGACTATTTCTTTTTGTTGAGCTACAATAAATCACATTAAAAATCTTACTACCTTAACAAAAGTGAGAGATGCGATTCCAGATCTCATCAATTTAAAATATAAACAAATAACATTTGAGTAATTTTTTATCACGAAATATCCATAAATTAATCATAAATGTATCATATAGTGATTAGTGACGTATACTAATGAATTATTAATTTATGTCTTGTATGAGAAACCTATATTAATTTCCATATATGTATTATCATATAAGTTAAGCGGATCACTATTTTATTAAAAGGAATTGATATCATTAAACTTAGATTAAGCCGACCATAACCACCAAACTATACCAAATAGGAAAAATGTTAATCCCGTAATCAGCGGAGTCCGATGAAACACCAAAAATAGCTAACAAATGTGTTATATTATTACATTCACGTGAATTAAATACCACCCATATACCATTACCATCTCACGGAGAGATCAAATACTGGAAATAGTGTGACGCGACTTATCACTAACACATACCCCATTTCTCAAACGATGTCTAATCAAAGTAGATGGAGTTTGCAAATAATGATTTTGAATTTTCCCGGGATATATGATAGTCATCCAAAGTGCACCAACTAGCTCGATGACCTTCCATGATTTCCTTTATTTATTCTTGTAGACGCAATATTTCGAGAATACCACAAGACCCATAGTAACACGACAAAATTTCAACCTTCTACATTAAGTGTGATACAACTTGTCATGCGAATTTTGTGAAATAGTATTGTTTCGAGTTCCGTATGAAATATGATAGAATCCCATAAAGAGTGATGAATTCCTTGAGTTTCTCAAAACATGTTCTAGAGATTCCAAATAAACCCTACATCTAATATGAGACTAAGCAATTTATGTTGTATGAATTATTGTTTATGTATAATCTTTTAAATAAGCAAATTACTATTAATTTATTACGTTGTTCCCAAATTGAAAATGGCGAAAAATATTATTTAAGCAATATTATTACTTATCGAATATTAAATTATCGACATTCTACTATACAATTATCTTTTTAATATCCTCTTGTATTCGTTCATCTATATCTTTGATTTCTTGCCATGTCCATACAAGATCCACATTTATCTAAAATTCACAAATATTTTGCAAACTTCCATCTCTATCTCTTATTGTATTGGATTTATTATGTTTCCATCTACCAATTATTTTTTTTTTATGGCCCTTATTTCTATTCTTATGAATTTTACAGCAGTGAGCCAGTGACAAAGACCAGTATGAAATCGACATTCTATGTTGTCACAATTCGAAAAATTGGAAAAAGTATAAATGCCTCCCATGTTTTCAAAGTTTGAATAGGTATAATAGACCATTTTGGGAAAATAAAAGCTAAATAATATAGTATATTTTAATATATATTATCAAAATACTTGAATATATATATGGTATTGTAATAAGTTCAAATTTAAAAATACCTTTTTCCTGAACTTGCAAAATAAAATAATTTTTTTTTCCCCTTAAATGGGTTCTTAGGGGCAAACTAGTCAAAGCAAATGCTGCGCTGTAACTATCCCGTCACTTTATTACGTAACAACTATTAATTAAATCGGATTCTATAAATTTATCCCGCGCGTGGCGTTTCACGTGCTTGTCATTTTCTCACCTCTTTCTTTGGAGCCAACATTCTCCACAGTACGACCCGCTGCGGTTCGTTCAATTATCGACAGTTTCCTCATACATCAATAAAATAATCGTTTTATATTCCTTTCAGAAAATTGCGGTCTAGCGTGTCACTGTACGAACCGCATTAAAAAGTATTCCAAAGGTCGAAGAGACCCAAGTCCCCACTAAGTCTTCCTTCAGACGCCTCTATATATATATATACACACACAATCCGCCATTTTCTCTCACACGACTCGACACACTCAGTATACCAAAACCATTTTCTGCGAGGGCGATCGCTTTTTCCATCGAGGAATCGAGAATGTCGGGAAGAGGTGGAGGAGGAGGAGGCCGAGGACGCGGCGGCGGCGGTGGTGGAAGAGGACAACAGCCGTCTCCTTACGCTGGTCGTGGCCAACAGCCTTCACGCGGCGGCGGTGGTCCGGCCGTGGTCGAGGCAGAGGCCGCGGCGATAATGCTCCCCGTCTCCGTCGTTGTCGGCGTCTGCTTCGTCTTACGTGCCGACGCCGACGCCGACGCCGGCCCCGGTCGCCAGGCTTAGCAGTGAGATGGAGGAGAAGCTGACGCTGCAGGCTTCGTCTTCGTCACGTCAGGTTCCGCCGCGTCAGCCTCAGGATCCAGCGGCGGTGGCGGTGAATCCGCCTCCGGTACAGCAGCAGTTGGCGCCGGTTTCTTCGAAGGCGTTGAGGCCTCCAGCGAGGCCGGGTTTTGGAAAATTTGGACGGAAGATCATAGTGAAGGCCAACCACTTTTTGGTGGCGGTTGCTGATAGAGATCTGAATCACTATGATGTGAGTGCTTACTTTGACTGTTCGGGACTGGTGTTGTCTCGAAAACTTGTTATTTGCGTATTCGTCTTATGGTGTGCGTTGTGTATATTTGTGGGACGGTGTTTTCCGTAAGCAATTGCTGGTTATGTGTATTATTTTTTTTAGCGTATGTACGTTCGATTTATATACGGCTTTTTTAGAAATATTATGCATGAAATTATTCGCAATTAATCTACATCCGTTGGTGATGTACAGAACATTTTCCTTCAACAGCATACTGCTTTGTGTGTGATGAAGTCTTTTCAAGGGTTCTATCGAGTCCATGGGTTTTCTACATTTTTTTTTCTTTTCTTTTCCTTTTTGCCTTTTCTGTTTCGTGTCAGAACACTCCCCCTCCGCTCCACCCCTCACCCCCGCTCTTTCCGGGTGAATAGATGCCTAACACACCCAGTTATGGGTTATACGTTCTGCTTTATGTACACCTCTTCCTATACGTTTCGGTTCACTGTCAACTGTGATATGTATGCAATTATATCAATCTGTTCGTATTTCTATCACGTCAATTTGTATGTGCATATTTTAGTGTTGTGACTAGTGTTTTGACATTAAGATATGGGCCTGATTTTTTTAAAGATCCATTTAATATCACTTCATTAACCATTCCTTGTGTATCCTTGATGGCAGCTTGATTATATTAGTTCTCTTATTTTTTGGGTAGGTATCAATTTCGCCTGAGGTTTCCTCAAAGAAAGTATGCAGGGATATAATGACCCAGCTTGTTGATTCTTTCCAATCATCACACTTGGGAAAACGAGAGTTAGCTTATGATGGAAGGAAAAGTTGCTACACTGCAGGCGAATTGCCCTTCACTTCAAAGGACTTTGTTGTTAAGCTTATTGATAAAGATGGTGGAGCCAGGTCTTGCATTAAAATACACAGTAGAACATTTTGATTGTTGATAAAGCCTTCTTTGCTATTGCATGGGTAGTTTACTCCTTTTATATGGACCGAGAATTTTGGATTTTTGGAACTGCTAAGATACATATGGTGTATCCTGGAAGAATGAATTATTTTTTCCTTTTCTTCTGGTTTATTTATTAACACATTTCAGTATGAGAATTCTTGTTTGATTTATGTCCATTCTGGGACAATGCAGTTCTCTTGTCTCATCTGGAATGTTTTTGCTGCTTACTGTGCAGAAGGAAAGAGAATTTAAGGTCTCTATTAAGTTTGCTTCAAAGCTGATATTCACCACCTCCAACAATTTATACATGGCAGACAAAATGATGCCCCCAAGAAACTCTACAGGCTCTTGATGTGGTTCTTAGGCAGACCCCATCCAACAAGTACCTATTCTTTTCTTTCTTCTAAACATCGTAATGTACTTAAAATATTCTTATGGTTATCACTTAATTTCAGTTACACAGTAGTTGGAAGGTCATTCTTTGATCCCCAGTTGGGTGAAATTGGAGAACTTGGTAACGGTCTGCAATACTGGAAAGGATTTTACCAGAGTCTTCGACCAACCCAGATGGGCCTGTCACTTAATATTGGTAACAGTTGTTTAGTATAAGTTTTTTTGTTCTCTACTTTGTGGTATTTTCAGTTTTGGGGTGGGGTGTGTGGGTGTTGATCATGCCTCTCTGTCTTATGCATTATTCATTAATCTGTTTGGCTACAGTTCTAAATCATTCAATCTCTCATTTGTGGCTTTCAATTGTATTCTTATGTTGCAGATATGTCGGCCAGAGCATTTTTTGAACCACTTTTGGTTTCTGAATATGTTGCTAAGTACTTGAACAAGACTTGACTAGGCCTCTCTCTGACCAAGATCGACTTAAGGTACTTGTACATTTCATCTTCAATTTGGAAGAAGTGGTTGTAATATGTTCAAGTTTATTGGTTAACTTAATATGATGTTGACTGTGTACTTGTTAGGCGGTTAATATTTTTTGTTTCTTGCATGTTTCAAGTGTTAATCATGATTTTGGTTGATCTTTATCCACTCTTGCTGTGGTGAAACGTATGCTTGTTTTTTAGGTGAAAAGAGCTTTAAAAGGTGTTAGGGTTGAGAGCAATCATCAGGGTCACATTAAACGGCACAAAATCTCAGGCGTGTCAACAGAGCCAACACAACAGTTGATGTAAGCTCATCTGGTGTTTCTTCGAGCGTGTTACTATTCAGCTGCGTAAAACTGTAGTTTTCTTAATTACATGCAAGCATTGCACTAGCATTTGCTGGTTAGCTTTATAAAGAATTTGCCAAATTTATTCTACCTGTCTTGTTGAGATCTCTTATCATGTGCTACATTAGACAGTCTGCGTTCAGGCAACTGAATTGCTGTCAGCCTGTGAGATAATATTCCTACCATGTACTAAATATTTTGTTGCATTCTGGTGGAGCCTGTATGGAAAACAATTTTTGATATAGTCCTCATCCGTGCCTTATTGCTATTCAATTTTATTCTAGCGTAAACCTAAGTTTTGTTAATTGATCTGTTTGCTATTATCAAGTATTAATGTTTCAAATTGAAATTGCTGTTTCATTTACATTATCCTCTTGAACAAATCAGGTTTCCCTTGGAGGAGTCTGGTGGAAGTATATCTGTTGTTCAGTACTTCCGTCAGAAGTACAATATTGCACTTAAGTATCCCTTTTTGCCGGCTCTTCAGGCTGGCAGTGCTACAAGGCCCATTTATCTCCCTATGGAGGTATTTTGATTCATCTCATATGTTATTTTGTCTTGTTCTATTATCTTCAGTGTTGTATTTTCGTAGCTAAATTGTGTTCTTTGCACAGCTTTCTAGAATTGTTGCAGGTCAGCGATACTCTAAGAAATTGAATGAGAGACAAGTTACTGCATTGCTGAAAGCTACCTGCCAACGACCATGAGACCGAGAGACCAGCATTTCAGATGTATATGTGAAATTGAGTAGTATTACTTTTTCATTGTTTTTATATAGTTGTTTTTCCTCCTCTTTTACATTTGTTTATCTGTAGATGGTTCGTTACAACAATTACGATGGTGACCAACTCGTGAAGACGGAGTTTGGTATACAAGTTAACCCTCAACTTACATCTATAGAGGCACGGGTTTTGCCTGCTCCTACGGTATATTTTTTCCGCTAATATCTTTTGTCTTATTTCCTTTTGCATGATTTTTATCTTATGCCGCCAATTTGAATGTCAGCTGAGATATCACGCAACTGGACGACAGGCTCTGGTTGATCCAAGTGTGGGACAATGGAACATGATTGATAAGGTCTATTTATTTTGTTGAAAGAGTGCATGTTTCAGTGTGTTTGGGTCTGAGTTGTACTGATTGTCTGCTAATTCTATTGCTCTGTCTTTGAATCATGAAGAATCTGAGTTTGCTGTTCTCATTTGTACTTCTGATTTTGTCAAGTTAAAACAATTTGCCTCATCTGTTGGAGGAAAACGAGTTTTAACACTACGTTGTAGTCTGGGACATCACTTCTGTTATTTTTTTGAAACACACTAACTGAAACTTTTGTTCTACAGAAAATGGTCAATGGCGGGAAGGTGGATTTCTGGGCATGTACAACCTTTTCACGTAATTTAGATGCTAACAGATTCTGCAGTGAATTGATTAGTATGTGCTGCAGTAAAGGGATGGTACGACTGGATTCATATATGTAACTGGGCTTTAAAAATGTGGTAACGGAACTAACATTTTGTTTGTGTTCAGGAATTTAATCCAAGCCCACTTGTTCCTACTCGTTTAGCACACTCTGGCCAGATTGAGAAGGCCCTATCTGATATTCACGCAGAGTCTTCCAAAAAACTTGAAAGCATGAATCTGACAGGGAAACAACTTCAGTTGCTCATTATTATTCTGCCTGATATCAGCGGATCCTATGGTAAGCTACACCCTCTGGAGTCTGGAATATATAATAGAAAATATTATTTGCTGACATTTCGTTTTCTGCAGGTAAGATAAAACGTGTTTGTGAAACAGAGTTGGGGATTGTATCACAATGTTGCCAGCCTAGACAGGCTGCAAAACTCAGTAAACAGTACATGGAAAATGTTGCACTCAAAATTAATGTTAAGGTTTGTTCCAGCATCTGCCAGAGTTTTATGATGTTATTCCTCTTTTCTTCTCCAGTCGTGACTGTCTTCATTAGCACTTTTTTATTTTCATTTTGTGGTGTTTTGTTGAATAGGTTGGAGGGCGAAATACTGTCATGGAGCAGGTATATAATAAAATGCCTTACCTGACTGATCGACCTACCATCGTCTTTGGTGCTGATGTCACCCATCCTAGCCCTGGGGAAGATTCCAGCCCTTCTATAGCTGCAGTATGCCAATCTCTTCCATTATATCCTCTGTAGCCTTGGGCCCCACGCCCTTCTCTGTTGCATTGAATTGGAAATGCAATGAAGTTGTGTCATTTGTATCTTGCAGGTGGTGGCATCAATGGATTGGCCAGAAGTAACAAAGTACAGAGGGCTGGTTTCTGCACAGGCTCATAGGGAAGAGATAATCCAGGATCTGTATAACACAAAACAAGATCCAAAGAGAGGGACAATTCATGGGGGAATGATCCGGTTTGATTGCCGACTCTCACTTCATATGTATTTGTGTACTTATTATTTCTTTGCTCTTATCGTTGTTTACATTTTTCAGGGAGCATTTGATTGCATTCTACAAGTCCACTGGGATAAAGCCTCACAGGATCATATTTTACAGGTTAGTTCTTTGAAGTGTGCATTTGCTTCCCCTATTATGTTGATAATGCTGCTGTGTGGTAATTGATTTCAAAATGGCAGGGATGGTGTAAGCGAAGGACAATTTAACCAAGTTCTTTTGCATGAAATGGATGCAATCAGGAAGGTATACTGTTTTTTTTTTTTATGGTTTTAATGCTTGTTTTCATTCTTTAAGCAATGTAGTTCTATTTGGAGGCCTCTTTTGAACTATTTGTGTTCACTGTGTGAACACTGTGGGGTTATATTCAGGCATGTGTTTCAATAGAAGCAACATATATGCCAAGAGTCACTTTTGTGGTTGTGCAAAAGAGACATCACACACGTCTATTTCCTGCTACTCATGGAGATCGCCATACAACTGACAGGAGTGGCAACATTTTGCCAGGTGCAAATTCTAGATTTAGGTTGCTCTATTGGTTTTCCTGTTTCCAGTTCCTCTATATGAAGTGTTATTATTTCGTGATTAGGTACCGTTGTTGATACCAAGATATGTCATCCCCATGAGTTCGACTTTTACCTCTGTAGCCATGCGGGAATCCAGGTAATTTTTTTTTTTATGACAATGGTTTTAACGAAGTGCAGCTCTTCTTTTCATTAAGTATTTTCTGGTGCATACACGGATAACTCTTACACTAGTTGTTGATAGGGATAATTACAATAGCATCCCGAATCTAATTACAAAAATTTTCTGTCATCTGTCATGTTCTAATATTGCAAATCCCCTTGAGGTATGTATTTGTTATACAAATTACATCCCTTGACATCCCCCTCAGTAGGTGCCATTTGTAAAACAAAAACACATGTCGAGATATTTATATTTTTAAAGATGACTTTTTTTGTAATTAAGCTTCTGAATCTTAAGGATAACAATTATAATTATCCTATAATTGATATAGATAATATATGTCAGTTTTTCTGCTTTTGCACAGGGAACTAGCCGTCCAGCACATTACCATGTTTTGTACGACGAGAATGCGTTCACTGCAGATGCTCTGCAAATGCTGACCAATAGCTTGTGTTACACGTAAGTAACTCTTTTATTAAATTTGGATCAGTCTATAAATTTTGGCTACATCTATATAACAAGTGTGCTTCTCTTTTTTTCCAGTTATGCAAGATGCACTCGCTCAGTCTCAATAGGTTAGTCCTCCATTTGCTGATAGTCTTTAATCTAATTATTGACAAGCCACTTTAAGGGTAAATCACAAAAACTACCAATGAGGTTTATGCCAAATTATAAGAAAGTTTAGTTATCTTTCAAAGTTACAAACAGCCCCTATTAAAGGTTCAGTTTGTAAAACAGAAACAAATATTGAGGGGAATTTGTAATTTTTAGAGGTAACTTGTTTTTTTGTAATTAGGCTGAATTACAAAGGTATTTTTTGTAATTAGCCTTATTTCATCGTATGATTATATGAAATGAAATTGTCTTGTTTTGTGTGCAGTGCCGCCTGCTTACTATGCCCATCTAGCTGCATTCCGAGCTCGCTACTATATTGAAGGTACTGAAATGTCGGACAGTGGGTCGACTGCTGGGGCAGTAGCCGGGGCTACTAGGGATAGGAACGCAGAGGTTCGTCCTCTGCCAGTGATCAAGGAAAATGTGAAGGATGTGATGTTCTATTGCTGATGCTGGTGGGTTTAATGACTGAAACAAACTCTTTAGGTTAATATACCTGTGGATACATATCATTGTCAGTCTATTTTGGCTTATTTTTGTCGGCAAACTGCCAACTTTTGACCTGCATCTGAGACGTCGTCTCTCTAGTTAGAAAGCACGGCTGAAAGAAGTGTTTCTGATTAATGGTACAATGTTGACTTGTCTAGTTTGCAATTTTGGTGAATGTTTTACAATTTTAATCTATTCTTGCCCAAATTTATACAGCTTGTTATTGATGAAATCGGTTGAAATTCTTACCATGGATTTTTTTGTTGATTTAACTCTCAAATGCTAGAAATCTGAATTTTTGTGGGATAATTGGGTGATGTTAGATATGCCAACTGGTGAGTATTGTTCTGTATGATGCAGCAAATTTATCCCAGATAGGCCTAGGCCCATATAGTGTGGCTTCTGGGCTGACTCGAGGCCTGCTGCCCTAGGCAAGCAGTCATGTTTAAGTGTTGAATTTGTTTAGTAATGTTTAAATGAATTTTCTTGCTTTGTTTGTTTTAATTTTTCTTTTAAAGATGATAAGGAATGTAATTCCTTGAGATTTTTTATCAAGTAAACTTTGTGTGAGGATTTTGGTAGGGGAAAAAAGTTCTAGTTCGGTTCATATGTTAAATCGAAAATTATTGATAAATGTAGGGACACTTACAGTGCCCAGGTATTAAGGATGACAATGAAGAAAGTCCCAATTGCTTGGGCACACTTTGCTTCATGCTTGGAACAAAATTTAAATCATAAACAAATAAGCAGCAGAACTGGATTTTATTTAAATACCCGTATTGAACCAATCCCATTTCTTTTTTATGTATATATGTATACATGGCTTCATTTTTAGGCTTTTTTTTGAAGGAAAATTGAATTTTCAGAAAAAAACATTACATAATTGGGGTTTGTTTTGATGCTTTCTATTAGTTCAGTTGTAACTTGTAAGAATCTTACAACTGTATAATCTCGTCTCATTCTTCACCATAACATTCTATATCATTCAGTTGTAATTTGATGTTTTGTATTAGTTCAGTTGTACCGTAACATTCTATGTCATAATCAGTTGGAATTTGATGTTAGTTTCGTTGTACCATAACATTCTGTCATTTGATTGTAATTTGATATTTTGTACTTAAACTGTTGCTTTTCATTTTCCAATTGCAGTATTGATGATATGTAGAGGGGCCTATCGAATAAAAATTAGACATTTCTAGTCGGATTGGACAACTCGACTGGATTTTTTTAATTAAAATTTTTTAACAACTCCAAAACCAGCTCCAAAAAGCCTATTTTTTAAAGTTAAATCTAAGAAAACATATATTTTACAATCTCATAAATTTTACATTTAAGACAAATTTTGACACATCACATGTAGCATATCCAGTTACTACACGATTTGGCACATGTACACTTCATTCCCGATTCAGTAAGAATTTTTGCGAAAGCTTTTCATTTGCTTCTCTTGGATCGATTGACGTTTTATTTTCTCTTCGATTATTTTTTATTTGCCCATAAGGTATCCTAATTTTTAGCCTTATTATTTCTTCTTCTGCTGATGATTGATTCAACCTCGAATCAATCAACAAGTGAAAACTGAAAAGCATGAAAGCATAGAAAATGTTCAAATAGGAAAACACAAGACTTTGTCAATGTGCCTGTGCCATTCAAAATCATCAATAAAAGGGTTAATTACAAAAACCTCCCTCAGGTTTGGACTAATTATGAAAAAACCTGGAGATGTTTCAAAATTACAAAAACACCCCTCAAGTTTGTTTCTATTTTAAATTTAATGGGGTAAATGTAATATTTGTACAAGTATCAAGGAGGTTTTTGAAATGTTTTTTGTTTATGTTTCAAAATTAATGGGGGGTAATTGTAATATTTGTATAAGTATCAAGGGATTCGTTTATGAAAATGTAAAACAAAGTCAACCTCAAGGTATGTTTTTGCAATTTTCAAAAATCTCTGTTTTTTTTGTAATTAGCCCAAACCTCAGGGAGTTTTTTGTAAATATCCCTCAATAAAATCCACAACACGAGCAAAAAACAAGGCAAAAACAAAAGAACCACCAAAGCACATTGCAGCTATCACAACTTCAGAAGTTGAATCAACATACTCATCGTACCACAAAACGTGATCCTGAACAGAAATCACCTTTTTTTTTTTAAATACGATACACGATATAATCGGTCCGGTGTGAAAGAAACGTACTATTCCTATATGATTTTTTTGTGTACAGTTAGATGAGAGCAGTTCTAACACTAACCACAAAATAGGCCTCGACTGTGAAAAGCCTGCAAAATCTAGTATACAAATACAACGCCGGATGGTTAATAATAACAGGGAACTAGCAAAAGGAAAACAAAAAAAATTTACAAGATCTATATCGGACCGTCAATGGACATTACAAGAATGGAAGGATACCAAAGAATGTTATTTGCAACAACAAAGCTAGCACGGTGCTTTGTATTAGCTTGTAAAGCTCGTAATGCGCTGAATTGTTATTGTCAAGCTGTCCCGCGTTGAAGAATTCTGTTTTACCTGTGCTGGTGGTTGTGGAGACGTTCACAGACAACGAACCTACAAGACACGAATTGTATGAATGAGTCGGAGTATTTATAATCACACAGACAACGAACCTTCTAGTTCTGGTTTGACTTTTACACACAAATAAAAACACTTTTACAACTTATTCAACAAACACTCCTTTAATTTATTCAACTTTTAACTTCTATTTGCAAACACTACCAACTTCTTATTCTCAATTACATTCCGCTTTCGTCTAAAATAAAAAGTTTTTGCAGACACTTCCTTAGTGTCAAGAGGCAGAACAATAAGGCAAGAAAAAAGAAAGGCAAAAACTTGCGTGAGACGGTGTTACGATTTAGATCCGTGAGACGGAGCCCTTATACAAAATTTTAAAGGTTTTTTTTTTCAGATTTTATTTTTCTTAGGGTTTATATTTGTTTTTTTAGGGTTTATTTTGTTTCTTGGGTTTATTTTTAAATTTATTTTCATGGTTCATGTTCTCAAGACGGAGCCCTTAGGAGGTCCGTCTCACGGATTTAGACCCGTGAGACCGTCTCACAAGAGACTTGCTCAAAAAAAAAAAAGACTAAGCAAAGCATACAAAACAATTTCTAGACAAATGGGACACATTTTCATTTATGTCTTAAAGTAAACTGGTGGTAATGAAACTTACAGTCATAATTAGCCCATCCAATTCTTTGTCCGCCCAAATCATACACCACAATCTTATCTTTAAGAACAAGATCTGCAGGAGGACAAAAAAATCAATACATTATAAGACGATAACATCTCCATATGTCGGTCCAGACAAAATAAGATGTCGAACACTAAGAAGTAAAGCCATAAATGAACAAACACTAGAGCGAGAGAGAGCGGTTTTTCCATATTGCCCACAAAAACTAAATGAAAAATCTACACTAGGTTTAGTGAATAATTAAAATAAGGGATAGTTACAAAAACTACCAGGGTAATTACAAAAAATCTACAAAAAAACAGAGAAGTTTCAAAATTACAAAATAAACCCTGAGCTTTGATTCTGTATTAAATGTAATGGGGTAATTGTAATGCTTCTGAAGGGGCCAGAGTGTAATACATAATCAAACCTTTAGGGGATTTTTGTAATTCTTAAAACCTATGGGTTTTTGTAATTATCCCTAACTTCAAGGGTAGATTTTGCAATTATCCCTTAAAATAATTATAAGAAGCATAAAATGCATTTGCCAACCTCATTAAGCACTAAACTTGACAAGTAAGAAAGAACAAGTACGAAAAATATTTCAGAATTTTAGAAAATATCATAAAATTTGCAAATCTGCAACTATCGAAGTAATGTTTTGGATATGCATAAAAATGCATGTGCCCAACGAGTAAGGGGAACAAATCAGCAGGAAAGTTAAAGCAGCAGGATGGCCCATGATTAATACCTCCTAAAATCGTAATTCCCTGACCCTGAATTTTCTGAATGCCAATGCACCATACTGCAGCACCGCCCTACACAAGCAAACATTGCACATCACTTACATTTAGTAACTAAAAAGAAACTCACAAACTTACATGTCAATTCATGACTAAATGTTGTTTGAAAAATGGGTGTGAATTGCATATTAAATTTTTATCGCCTATAAATCCAACCAAGGATCTCCACAAGCTTCAAGGAACAATTTTCGTCCAAATTCCCATAATATTGTGGAATATGTTTGTTAGAGATGCAGCACTAACCATATCGAAAAAGTTCTATTACCGAGTACCTCAGCTAAACAACATTTGCTAGTCTAATTTGATATGTTCCAGAATTTGAAGCAAATTATTGAGTTCCAAAATTTAAATGTTGACTTACAACAGAATTTTGCTGCAAAAGATAATCTTGGGGCCTCAGTATCATTGATGCACCACCAGCAAAGTTCAAACTAACGGGAGGGAAAATTTCCGAGACACTAGGAAAAAAGAAAAGAAAATAATAAACACAATACGAAGAGGCAATTGGCCAGAAAGATACGTAAACAAGATTAATGCATCTCGGATGAAAAACCTGGAGGTTGTTAGATAGCACTGGTTTCCCTTAGAAAGAAGAGGGCGCACAGATTGAGAAACAGTTTGTGTAATCTGCAGAAGTAAAAAGTAAGCCACATATCGGGCATCAAATAATATACAAAACCAACAGAAAAACCATACTGAAATGACATGCATTAATCCAAAATGAGAATCAATCGAAAAATCCAAAAAAAAAAAAAAACTATTCTTCAACTTACTGCAGCAACAAAAGGATCATAAGCTTCTTCCGCAAGGTATGCCAATGTTGTTCCTGAATCAATTATTGTTCCTCGGTTGTTTGACGTTGCAAACACTGATGGATCAATGTTTAATCTTTGCCCGTTCACAGTAATACTTTGTAGATTTACATTGTAATGTGGCCTGAGAATTTAGAAATAGAGAATTTATGAAAATGCAGCGTCGATGACACATCAACTGATTAGAATCGTGGAACTTGACAGAGTACACATAAAATGGCGTAGCACAGGATCACATTAACACAAAAAGGAAAGGCAAAGACTGCAACTATTAATTCCTTGCAAGCCCACGATTCAAATGTCACAAGCATTCTTGAACTCTAACACAAGCACTTTGTGATGGTAGACTTTCTCAAATAATAAAAAGTTTTTTTTTTGCAAGTTTAGGAAGGGGAATGAACTATGACTAGTAGAGATCTTTACAATATTATTTTAAATTCCAAGTTTTAACTCACATAGTGTTAATTTACCAAAATAAATATTTACAAATGCATCGAGAAATGAATCTAATCTACATAGAGGAAGTTCAAGTTATCGGAAGTTCTCAGTATCAAGTACTTTTTTAAAAGAAGAAAAGGTATTTCCTAATCCAAAGAGCCTGCAAACCTAAAATGTCAAGAAATTAAATTCTTACTAGGCGACCCTAATCATGTCTTCCCCCTAATTTAACAGAATCTAAGTCTAGATAAAGTTTCTAATATAAACAGCTTCATCGTGGAACCTAGTATGTAAAGAAATTACATTCTAAGTGTGACCTTGACCATGTCTCTCCCCCAAATTGACAGAGTCTAAGTCTAGATAAGCTGGTTGATCCAGGTGGGACATCGCTAACAAAGCAGATATATACTGTAGACTGTAATTTCCTTTGCTAAACCAACCAAGGTCTACAAAAATGACATCAAACAATATACTAAGTAGATCAGCATCAATGAGATGCAACCTCTCATCTAAAGTCCCTCTTTATATTCATGCAAAAAACACCTCAAGTAATTTAAGAGAGACAAAATGAAAGCAGGTAATCAAACACGCTAACAAACAAATGTTACACAGTAAACCACTTCATGTCATTCATGTGACCACTTCATAAGTTCAAAGTGTTTCACTTCTTGTGGCATCTACCACAAAAACAGGTTACTTCTCGGCGATTACAAGAAACTTTTATTGAACTTTGATCCTGTCATCTTGCCAACTCTTCAACTTCAATGCATATTTGCTTTTGGAAGGTCAAAGAGCTACAAATTCCACCGCCGATGTTCATTGGAATCAGAAATAGAAGTGGAAAGGAAAATCAAGTATGTGAGAGACAAGAATCTATCTAAAGCAATCACCAAACGAAACCAAGAATTAAGTTAACCATCTTTGCAAAACTAACAAGAACACAGCTTTTTTTTTTTTTCTTTCTAAATCCCAATTTGTTTGAGGTTGTATGTTTGAAAATTATATAAATGATCACTCAAACACATGTTATATATAGAAAAAACTTTACTCTTACTATCATTATAAAGAGAACGGACAATTAAGACTCTGCTTGGACTAATGAAAAGGTGGCAGGAAGGGGAAAAAGAAACAAACAAAGACATTATTGAAGTCATCAGACAGGAAGAATACATACTGTGATGGAACAAGCGGAGTGTAAACTATATTCGGCTCCACTATCTGACCAAGCACCAATATACCACCACCACCATCTTCTCCTTTCAAACAATGAGAAAATGCGTTTGGGGTGATTCCCTGTGAAGAAAGCTGTGAGATCACAGATAACCCTTGCTGTCCAAAACCAAATATACCATCAACAGCCCTATCTGGCTTGGTAAGATCCCCAGACTGTGATGTGCTACAACTGTGTCAAAAACAAGAGGCAATGCAACTTATAGTCAACCAATGGATGAAAACACGCACGCAGTAAAAATAATGTAATGCAGAAGAATGAGAGAACTCACCCAAAAACAACAGGGGCTGAAGTATTAGAAGTCAATGAATTCCCGACTATCGAGTCGAAAAAAATCGAGTCATATACATAAAACCCTGATGTCCCACTGCCGTCGCCATACTGGAATGTGTAACCACACTGATTCTGATCTGAACAACCTGAATCAGAAGACTGCGCTCCCAAAGCACACCGTTGGTCAGAACATGAGATCAGTGAAGCTGTCGATGAGCTGGAAGGATCAAAAAACTCGAGCGCTAACTGTTGAAAAAGCAAAGAGTTCCATTAAACACAACATATACAGGCTTCCAAAACAATCTTCAAAGATAAAATATTTTTTTTTTAAAAACAAAACTATGGATATTTTCAAGAAGTGATGAATATATACTTGGAGTCCACTGGATGTGGGGCAACCGGTACAAGGATTACAGCTGACCCATAGCACATCACTTCCAGTATCTATCTGTACATAGAATTCTTTTGGGGGAGTCCCCAATTTAACTCTTGTAAAGTATAGCCTATAAAACAAGATTCACCAGCCCAATAAGTGCCTGTGGATTACTATAATTTCCAGTACATCAATTAATGACCATGCCAAAAAAAGAAAAAGAAAGAGCTCATAAATATCTTCAAGAATTTGATATAAGGGCTAAAAATTCAAGAAATTCTTTTATCCTTCAATCTCAAATGGGCGGACTAACCCAGAATATATTCTTTTCCGGGGAAGTTGATTACAAAACCATCATAATCAGATAGATTGGAATCAAACTTTAGAAATGCTTTTGTCATCAGGAAGCCAAGATTTTGACCTTGTAAATTAATTTCAAGAAGGGCCAATGAATTCATTACGAATTAAAAAATAAATAAAATCAGCAATTCACATATTTAAGTCATTTATCCGTTTCAAAGAAAAGAAAAAAAAATCATAAAATACACGCACAATCACACAACAAACAAACACACATATATACATTTATAAATAATTTAAAGAAAAAGAATGATGAAAATATAAATATATACCCAACAAGATAAGGATCGTAGATTCGTAGGTGCCTTGGACGGGAAAATCAACAACCCCCAAAGCCTGTTGCTGCAAAAATCTACCGTGTCTAACCCGGTCACGGTCTCTCAGTTGACTCATCCCTACGCCCTCGTGATTAGCCCTCTCCAGAGTCAGCATCAACCTCTTCCCTTCACCACCAACCACCACACCCACCGCCACCGTCAAAAGCAGCGCCGCCGCCGCCACCAGAATCCTCGCCGGCGGCATTTCCTCTGAACAAACAATCACCGCTTATTTCCTTGTCCTTTCTTTATCGCCTTTCCTTATACTCTAAGCAATACAACGGCTATATGGCAGAAATTATGCAATTATCTGTACGTATATATACACACACATACATATATATACGTTATGTATTCTATTTGTGTGCATTATATATATGTATGTATTATGTGTGTGTGTGTCTGTGTGCGTGAATTTTGAGAGAAAAAGAAAGAGAGAGAAAGAGGAAGCGAATGCGCGAGAGACAACAGCAGATAACACAAGTTTTAATTTAATTTAAATTTAAATAAAAAAGGTTAGATTATATTGATAATTTTGGTAGTCGGTAGTCTTTTCTTTTTCCTTTTTCCCCTTTTTAATAATAAAAATAAAATAAAACATGATGTTTTTTTATTCTTTATCTTATGACCATAAAGAGAGGGAGGGAGTTCATACATGATTCATAGTATTGATTCTATTTTAATTTTGCATTTTATGATTCATTTATTTTTAAAAGTTTTTTAGGGTATTAAGAAAGTGTAGCTTGTTTAGTCATTTGATCCAAGCCAACATTTTTTTAGCCATGTTTTTCAAAAGGGGGTGTGAAACTCTAAATACATTTACCTCCATATAATTAAAAAATATTATTAGTTTAAAAAAACATAATATTAGTTTAAAAGAATATAATATAAACACACCTCATCTTTTATTAAATATTATAATCTTTTTTCTCACACCACCCACATTCTTCTTCTTCTTGAGTAAAAAGCTGAAACTTATTTCTGTAAACCTAAATTTTTCAACAACCACATTGTTGCAAATATAGACAATAAAGAATTCATTTGTCGAATAATATATAAGTATTTCCTTAGTTTACAGATTAAAGTATATTATTTCTCCATTTTTACTTGTTTTTTACAGTTTAAAATTGATGTTGAATAACAAAAGTGTGACACTTGACATGATCGCATTGCAACCTTTATCTTGCCACATGCTATGACGCACGACGACACAATCGTAATTACAACATTTGTCGGGCCATCATACTATGCGATCGCACGCTCAAAGTAACTCGATCGTGCCTTATGGCATAATCGAATACACCATCGTGCCACCTAACCTAAGGCTATCGTGCCACCCATCGTCTTCTTCCCCAAACACAGACAAAACTAGGAAAAAAAACCCAGAACTATAGAATTTAAACCAAATCCAATTACCCAACAATTACCCTTGGGGATGTATGAATTTTGGGTTTTTGAGGGGAAAACAATGGCAAGGTAAAATGAAAAATTATGGGGGATGTATTTAGTAAATGAGATATGTTTTAAAAATGAGGTGGAGTGTATTTAGTAGGTGGGTGTATTAAGAGTTTTTGGGGTGTGAATTCCTTTTTCCAAAATATAGTTTTTACCATTTTGACTAAGAAATGACAGTCATGTGATTTTATAAAAAATCGATGTGGTATATTTATCAATACTAAGAAATGATTCTCGAGCCTGAGAAATGTATCAATCCCAAGAAATAGAAATATGAGCAAAATGAACAATTGAACTAGAAAAATGACCTAAAAATGTGTTAGAAAAACATGACTAAAAAAGATGTTGGCTTGGTCAAATGGGGGAATCTCAAAATCTTTTTGTAATTTTGTTACTCATTTCTTAAAATAATATACTGAATAACACTTATTCTTAAATAACTCTAATCTAAAAGTTACTAACTATTTTTTAGAATTCGTTACATAAAGCCGCTGGTCCATCAAGCTATTTGGTCTAATTTTTAATGTCATAACCCAAAATAATTGTTAATATTTCATAAGATCGCAAAGACAAATATTTCAAAAATGATTTCTAACATAGCCCATACCTGAGCATAAATTGGCTACTAAATAATAACATTTGCTAATTATTTTCATGCCAAATTCAGAATCATCAAATTGACAGCTAGCAAGCAATTATTGCAATGTCAAGAAAAATAGATATACAATGTTGACTCACTATTTCAAAATCTAAATATATATCCATAAAAGTCCAATGAATATTAAAATTGTTTGGACAACAACCGTCCAGCTTAAAACTTTGAGGCATTGTCTTCAAACTATACCACATAAAAATCAACATTCTCCCCAAAATCATGTTACAAAGTCCAAATCCTACAACTCCAACTCAATCCTTTTTATATAAATTAAATTAATTAGACTTACGTCAAATTGAATCCATCATTTTCTTGCTTATGATGTCCAATTCTTTTAAGAAGCCAAATACTAAGCATCAAAGTTAAATTGATACGATTTTTACGACATTCAAAATCTAAAAAGCACGTTAATTACTGTGATGTGGATTTCTCATGTTGTAGAAATTTAACTTGTTTTATATATTTGATGAGTTTTTCTTAACAACATAAACAAACTATTAGAAGTGTCGATGAACCCTGACAAAAAACCTTCCAATGATCAAGTTTGAATAGGCGAATGTAATGAAAGATAAATGAAAGTTATATGCTCCATACAATATCGTTATTTTGAACTAGAGTGAGTGTTTTAAATTATTATCATTATTATTACAAAAAAAACATTATAAAGTATGAAGATAGATCAAGTCCCTAAAGAGTTATTGCATTCTTTATACTCAATTAAAAAAAGCTAGTAATGAGCAAACCAATCTTTTATTTTATTTATTTATATTTTTTTTTTGAGGGGAATGAGCAAACCAATCTTTACTTTCTCTTAAACTTGGTGGCATGTCCCCCTAATTAGGTAAAAAGTTGTCCCATTTATAATATAAAAATAAATAAAAAAAGAATTCAAATATTAATACAATATAAAAAAATCAAATAGTTTGTATTAATATGATTCACAACTTTCATATGTAGACCCCCTTTTGAGATGCTAAAGCCTAAAGCACAACCCCAGGAACCTTCTTGATACCATTCTTTAATAAGAGTTTTGAGCCACTATTCTTACCATCTTCTACTACTTTTTATTTCTTGCACTCTCACATGCATACTTTATCAAAACATGGTGCCTCAATTATTTCAAGTCTTTCACTTTGCCCCTAAGAAATGGACTCAAAGCAAAGTGGGCTTGCCTTTTGCCGCAGTTTTACCAAAATACCCCTCATATTATCTTTACGACAATCCTAGTTAAGGTTAAGTGCGCGCTCCTAGGCGCTAGTCGGGCCTAGACCGCGACTAAGAGTATTTTTGGCCTCCTAGACGGGCGCCCAGACAGATTTTTGGTTGAACCAATTTTTTCATCGATTAGGACAAATTTGGTTCTGCTTAGGGACGCATAGCACCTAGCCGGCCGCATATGCACATTATTACAACACCGATCCTAATCAGTGTAAAATACTTAACGAAAAAAGACTCAAGATTCAATATGTATGAGTATATTATAATTTTTTGTTAAAAATTATGATTCGAAAGTCAATCGATTTGTATAAGCACGAGCAAAAAACAAGCTTTAAAAAATTATTTGAAACAAAAAATAGGGCTTTTGTGTACATTTATTATGATATTTAATTTGGGATTGATAGAGATTTTTTTTTTGGTTTGAATTGTTTTAAGATTAGGGTGCTTTTGCTTTCTGAAACGGAGGCAGTGGCTTTGACCCAAAAGTAGGTGACCGGCCAGTGCCCTTGTGAACAGTGGATAAAGTCATTGAAACCTTACCCAAGTTGTTTTTACACTACTATTTCAAAATCTTGGACTTGGGAATAATTGTTTGATTTATTAATTTAGTATTTTCTAACACAAGTCATTTAATTAAATTATTGATGAGCAATAATTAGACACTTGCCATAATACGTATACCACAATGACAGTTAATCTAAGATCCGACCAGACCTAACTATAATTGAAATAATGACCCAACACTAAGGCTTCGAGTGGCAATTTCACCTCACCTCGAGTATCAAATTGAAGTCTTCTTTAGTATGGGTTACTTGATGCACCACAATAAGTCGTTAAGGAGTTGCCCTGATAAAAGTCATCTAATGTTCAAGTCAGTTCCAGAGAAAAAACCAAGAACAGAGGATTTAGATATAGACAAAATAATTGTGTACTTTCAAATGAACGATCTACTAGTATATTTACATATTTTTAAAGTAGATTTTATTCTGATATAGCGCGGTGCATGAACCATATGATCCATTTAGGCCCATAATTTTGAGTTGTACACAAGAACTTCCTTAAATAACTTTGTTGGACATCTAGTAATTGGGCAAGACAACACCATGAATCAGTGACAAAATACTAACTTAAATAGGAAGAAAATTCATTTACAATAACGTACAATCATCTTCAAAATCTACAAATTCCATACGTGGCGTATAACTCCCCAAGTCAGCTTCTATGTCCCCTAAAACTCAAAATTTGATGTTTTTACGTTATAGAACAAAGACTATGAAATGTATGAATGTTGACTTTGCCGTTTGGCATTAATCACACAAATGGACACACACAGTCCCACATCATATGAAATGACTTTGGGGGGCCTATGAGCCATGAGGTGAGAATGGTAAAATAGGATTTGCATTTGTGATTTGCCCTTGTACCAAACAATGGCATATGAAAGAATTGGAACTTGGATGCAATGGTAGAGCAATTACAGAAAGTGGGGTGAACCCAATAGAAAACTAATGAGATAAGATTTGAGATATTATTAAAAGTATCTTAGTATTTATTATGATTAACTTTAGTGGGTTATATACTTTATCTTTTAAGAGTTTTCAATAGTTAGGAATTTAATCCTATAAATATTTGTTTTGTTATTATTTTTAGCATGGTTGAATTGATATTAAAAATTTGAGATTTATCACTTTTGATTGCAATTTACGTTTCTTCGCGAAGTTCCGAACTTTTACGGTATTATTATAGAATCGAGTGTAAGAGGTGAGTTTGTATCTTTATTCACGTTTCCACCGCATAAAACCTCTTAAAAATCATATAAACACTAACTAAAGATTCTTAAAAATTTCTAGGTGATATATTACTATGGGTGGGGGACGGGGGACAACATGGCCCCCTAGCTACGCCATTGGCTAGACGAATTGCCCCCATTCCTAGTTGAATTGGTAAAGAAGTGAAACAAAAATCGTAATGGAGGTCATCAACGTAGATTAGAATCCCGAGTTGCTTCTTTTTGTGGTAACAATGAGTTGACCCAATTACAACCCTAGCCAGCCCAAAAACATCCCATGGTTTAATTTTGGTGGCAACAATGAGAAATTGGAACTGCTAGCATAGCAGACGGCTTAAAAACCAATTTATTTTTGAAACAAATGTTGCATGTATTTCTTGGCCCAATGGCCAACCATGGGCTTTTGATTCATCACGCCCGCCACTTTTAACTTTATTGAAACTAACCAAAATCAATGGGTAATCTAAACCCAACATAATTAAGCGGTCCGGGTCGAGAGGTAGCTCTTTCAGAGGGGAGAACTCTTGAGTAAGCCGATTACCTTTTTCCTCTTGATGAGGAAAAACACGCCCGTACGCATTTGTCACTCTTGGTCTTTTTGCGCCCGACTCCCGATCCGCTTTGGGGGAGTACCTATAATACATCTAAGTTCCGTCCCCGGGCGCGCGTGCGTGGAGGGAGACCATAGTACCCTTTGGTTTCTAGAAATGTGATGCGGCTAAATATATCGCTTCATTATTCGCCGCGATCACATTTCGTTCGACTCAATCCTTTGGCGATCGATTAATGTTTATCACCCGAAAGCCAAGACATAAACGAGCTGTCTTACTAGAATTTGCTGTTCAATGTTTTTTACGAAGTTGATTTTAGTTTTTTTTTAAAAGGAGTTGATTTTAGTTGATTAGGTGATGATGTAACGACTTCTAAATTTTTGTGATATTGTTCAACTAATATTATTATATTTTTAATATGGAATAATTTCAAAAAACTACCCTTAATATTTGGTCTAACAAAAAAAATCCAATTATCTTTCAAAATTACAAATACTCGTTTAAGATATTACAAACACCGCCTTGAGGTTTGTATTTGCTTTAACAAAATATCTGATGGTGCAATTTGTAAAATAAAAATAAATATTAAGAGAGTATTTGTAGTTTTAAAAGATTAATGTCATTTTTATAATTAAACTAAATCTTAAGGGTATTTTTCATAATCAACCTTCACTAATATTATAACAATTCGATACCACCTACAATAATGGTGCATGCCAAGGACAAGGGTATAAAACTTCAACAGCAAATACAAAATAATAGGCTTAGCCTAATTACCACCAAAAAAAAAAACCAATTATCATTGAAAATTACATATTTACATGTACCCCGTTCAGGTTTATATTTGTTTAACAAATACTCCACCTCAAAAGATGCAATTTGTGAAATAAAAAAATTATCCAAGGGAGTATTTTGTTTTAAAAAAAAATTAGAGAAAAGCTCAAGGGTATTTTTTGTAATTAACCCTAAAAAGGGCAAAGAAGAGTGACTGAATTTTCAAGATAAATTTAGTGTGAGCTTCCAGAAATAGTTGAGCAGAAGAAAACAAAGACTGAAACATTAATTCACTACAGGTACGAGGTCAATGTTTCTTACAACTGATGCATATAAAAACTTGACATGCCATGTTAAACTTAAGTTCCTACGTAGCACATCCAAACATGGGATATTTTCTTAGTTTAATTAAGATAATGAAATATATACATATTCATTAGCTAAAGAAGGCTTCAAGAAAATACCTGTTTAATTACAAGACCAAGTCTTTGAGATGTTCATCGACGCCGGCCTCCAGGTACGAGAGAAGAGAACTAATTTCCTGAAAAGTCCAAGCCAGAAAAACAATGTTCTGCTATAGCTTTAGGCACTTGTCCACAAAAATCATGGACTGGAAAAGTTCATTAGAAAGCCAGTGGAATTTGGAATGAACTCATGGTGATCAGTTTATCATGAATAGTAAGAACAATAAAAGGTCTATGTCCATCGAGATCTTACTGATTGAAAAACGGATAAAGAATCCAGGTTCCAATCTTCTAGAAGCAAAGTAAGTTGACATCAACAAAGAAAGACATTAGCCAGTTCGAACACCGAGCCATATAATGCAAGTACCAATAGTTACATTAAGAGAGATAGAATGCAATTCCTAAGAATATTCATGGTATAATTTAAATACAACCTGCAGAATTTGGTAACAGAGATGTATGGAGAAATAAAATACTAAACGCTCTTGTTTAGCTCTTAAACTTATACGAGTATACTACACCAACAGTGCACGAATACGTTCCTTGACAGAAACATATTAGTTCACAATCATTGCATATGTGTCCATGCCGAATGAATTACAGCAACTCGAGTACATGAATAGGTAAAAACAAAAGCCGACATTGCACGGATGGAGAAGAAAATACAAATGCACATGATTGTATATAAATACAATCTCTACAATCAAAATTTCACACGGCCAATCCGTTTTCGAACAAAACCCCAAAGAATCCTTCTCAAAATTGACATTATGAGGTATCATAAAAAGCTGAAAATAAGACCGGAAGATATGTTTATTGCAACTAGATCACAGTTATCTTGTTTGCTCAACTAAACAAGCCTTGATTCTGATCATTTATTGATAAATTGTTCGTTACTCCTCGTCCAGCAATAGGGATGTGCAGGACAGAAGTGATGACAACTCATCTTCTGTTGCCAAACCAAAACCTTGCCATCGTATTCTACCAAGTTTGTCGAGTAAGAAAATGTACCTGCAGATAGTCAGTGGTAGAGTATATCAGTTAAAAATCGATCTGGCTAATCATGAGGTGAAGCTGAAAAATATCTGAATAGAAAAGCCGAAAAACGCTTGATACCCAGTAAGAAGATTCAGTATTTGAAGCTCCTTCCTGAAATAATAATGATCACCAAAAGAATAAACTATTTGCCTCTGCAGTATATCTTGCTTTTCCCCAGGCTTGGGTTTCTTCATGATCTTAAGAAGTAGCTTCTTTATAGGACTACGAGTCAATAACCATGAATCTATAAAGGATACCTACAAAAGAGAAACTATCAGTAGAAAAATACTAATGCAATTCCATTCTCGACAGTCCAAATAAAACTACGTCAAATGCTCCCTATACCAACAAGTTGCCACATTTTCTTTAATTAATTTACAGCCCCACTCAAATGATTTACGGGATGATTCGGTCACGTTCATGTCATAATTTCAAGTTTCAGTTATCAAATATATGTTAGAAAGGAAGGAAGACTACAAACAGATCATCTTTAGTGTTAAAATAATCAAGGCATTTACCAGTCCACTAATTTACAGAATATTCTTCGATAACAAAATGGAATGCAGATTATGGAGTTAAAGTCGATATAAAACAAAATTTGTGGAAAAAAACAAAGTTTTAGAAATTAGCCTGTTTCTTGAGTCCCTCGGAATAAATTATCAAGCTCGTGCATGACATATCATAAAACGGAAAGCAGCCAAGAAAGCTGGACCAATATCTTATATTAGATAAAGCACCAGGTTAAAGAGTCAATATATTGTAGCAAGGATTTGGAAACTTATTTTTTTTCCTTCTTTCATTATCAGAATAGGCAAATATAAGGCCAATAAAAGTAGAGTTGAACTGTAACCTTTTCAATCAGATAACTAAGAGTAGCTAAAAAATGTGATACCTCATATAACCGTACATTACTGGAATGACCAAAGGTATTAAGGAATGGCGAGCTCCAAGAATCAACCATAGGCTGTCAGGAATACAGTAGAATTGAAGTTAAAGAACACAGTTATCAAGACAAATTTCGACCAAGTTGTAATGAATCTTTAAGCACTTGGAAAGAATATGTTCTTGTATCTAAAAAAAAAAAAACTGCAATGCCAGTAATGTTGATAGTTGTTTGGCCCATCCTCTGTTCCCAAAGGATAAATTTTACACTGGAAATTCAGCTATTCACCTAACTAATCAAAATGGTATAGTAGAACTTGCAAATTCAGTAACCCAAGTTCCCTTTTACTTTGCAGCTGCTTAATTCAGATGGCACGAGGGGATCAAATTTTAGATATAAAATGCACTTCAAAAGCTAATATAACAGACCATAATCTTTCACTTTCCAGTATAAACTTTCAACCAACTTTAAAAGGTTCGAAGTGGATGAAAAACTTCATGCAGAAAAATAAATAAACTAGATTCTTTGTGGGAATTTTGACTTCTTAAGCGAGGACCAGGTTTTAGGAACTAATAATTTTTTCAACTATTCTTTTTTCTCGCTTTTCAAACTTAGCTACATTGTATAATAATGTTAGTATTAGTTAAAAGGAAACAAACAAAAAAAGCAACACTCCCACTTTTAATTCCAGGAATAGAGGAAATATATATAACTAAAAATACACAACCAAGGAGGAAATAACCAAAAACAACTATATACAAATCTGACCTGCGAGCTTGCTCGAAATGACAAACACAGTAAAGAAGCCTTGGGGATATCTGACTTGGAAGCATTAACATCAGAGGTTATGGGCAGCTTAAGGCTAGAACCATCCGAGTAGTTCACTTCGAGTGTAGGAAACTTCACGGCTGCGACTGCTGGAATTATAATCTTATTTGCCATTGCTATCTGCATATCACAATTCACAACCCTCAAAACCTTGCAAACTCAAACATCCAACTTTATTTATTCACATATTTTATTGGAAAACAAATGAACAAGAAATATCAACTATGATCAAATCCTCAATCCAGTAAATATGACATTCGCATACCTTCCCACCATTTTTCTTCATCTCCGACATGTCAGCAAAGTAGCCCCTGCTCATCTCATCTTTACTGTCCTAAATTACATATAAACGTTTAAATTCACATTTCAATAAACGCAGTTCCGCAATGAAATTTCAAGAAAATGTAAAGAAGCTAAGTGGACACCAAAATTACTCACAGCCGAGCTCGTTCTTTCTCAATTGCCGCCTTATTTCCCATCTATGATCAAAATAACCAAAAAGGAATCCATTAACAACATAAACCTAAGTTCTTTGCAATAAAATTGTATACCAAATATAACATTCCATGATATACTAAACTCCACATTGGTTTAAATTTCAAGGTCAACCCCAAATTGCTGAAAAAAACAATGAATTAGCAAAATCATATCTCAAGAAAAATTCAACCGACCTGATAAATGTCAAGGAAGCGAGTTGAAGTCCATTGATAAGGATTGTGTAAAGGGATTTTGGGATACAGCTTTTCTTCTTCGATAAGTAGATTTCTAGCATTAAAACTTCTTGGTGTTATTGACAGAAGTCTCTTCAATCTCAGCATCTTCAAGTTTTTCTTTTTCTTTTTCTCCCTTCTCTGTGTGATGTGAATGTAAACTCCTCTTCTGAAAGACTGAAACTATGCTTGTGAAATTTTTCATTTCAATAAATGGAAAAGATATTGGGCTAATATACTGCCCCAGTCCTAACAAACTTTTTAGTGTGTAGCCCAACAGTATAAAATAGAGTGGTACAAGCCCAAACATCAATTCTCTAGTGTTGGGCTTTTAGGATTGAGCCCAATACTCTGGTACCAAAATTGCATTCATAGTTAATACTTGGTATGCCCAGCGTGGGGTATAGGTATTAATTATTTATTGGTATTAAATTATTACACTTATTTATTTGGAAATTAATAATTTATTAAACCATCCAACTGAATAAATTTACAAGGATATTTTACTAAATTTAGGTGATATATGAAAAAGAAACTGAAGAAACAGCCAATATATAGGATATAGCTACTTTTTTAGTATTTTGGACTACTTATCCAAGGTTATTAAGATTTTCTTTATGTCCTATTTATTAACTTATTTTGGATTTCAAGCCTGATAAAATTTTCCCTAGAACTCAAATAATTTAGCTAAGGTCGATTTTTTTTTTTTTTTTCCTCTCCCAAAGACTGATTCTGAAGTAATAATTGGGAAATTGTAAAATTTGAATAACAAAATCTAAAAATTTGATTCTTTATAGTTAAATATATACAAACAGCTTGTTTGCGTATAATGATGGGATTAGAATAATTGTTAGTGTTGGACATCTAGCGCTACTCGGATTGGGACGATCGTCCCCACAAACCAACACGAGTCTTTTCTAAGCGCGCTTTGTCCTCACTTCACGCCGCACTCCCTGGAAAACTTCCTGTCGGGGTCACCCATCCCATGTCTACTCCAGCCAAGCATGCTTAACCTCAAAGTTTCTGTGAATGGACACTTAAAAAGAAGATCATCTGTTGGTATAGGTAGTCCAATCATATCCTTTAAGCTATCCTTTAACTATGCAATCCAAATCCACGATTTCGAATCGCGGCGCGCCGCGCCTCTTTTAAAACCCATTGCGGGCGGGATCTTTGACCAAATCCCAACAGTTTAGGATTATATAATACTCTATTGTTCATGATTATATTGTCTTTACTAATAGTATTAGTGATTTCGATATATATTGAATTTGTAAAAAAAACTATTGATAAAATATAATTTTGTGTTTGCAATTGATGATAATGTGGATAAAAAGCAAAATGTCAAAATAGCCTTCAACCCAAAATATCAAAACCGGAGTTAGAATCTTGCAAACTCTTCGCACCAGACTCACTGAATCATTCCACAAAACCTCAAAACCTCAAAAAGATGATAGTTTACCTGTTGCGTAGAGAATCATTCCACAAAATCTCAAAGACGGACGTACACTTTACAACATAAATTCGGGTGAGTTGGTTTATTCATTGTGTTGCAATTTTTCAACACCTCCGACCTTTGTATCCATTAATTTATAAAATTAATCTGGCAAATGAGCTCTAGCTTCATTCATACATTTGATTTTGCTCATCCCAGTACTATTCTATCAATAGAAAATTGTGTACAATAAAATTTAAGGTTTTGTGTTGAATTTTTTGTCACTAGGGTTTAAATTGGGGATTTCTGGAATATCGGGTCTCATATTAGGAATTTATGTGCAATTGAGCCCTAGCTTCATTCATACATTTGATTTTACTCATCCCAGTACTATTCGATCAATAGCAGATTGTGTACACTAAAATTTAAGTTTATGTGTTGAATTGGTTGGCATTACAGTTTGAATTCGGGATTTCTGGAATATCGAGTCTAATATTGGGAATTTATATGCAAATTTAATTTGAATTACATAACTAGATGAAATAGGTTCAATGTTTGTGAAATTAACTGCATAGAGATTGTTGTTTCCCATTATAAAATTAACTATAATTTAATTTTTTTGGCATATGTGTTTTAGTTCTTCCCTTATTATTTGCATTTGTATCTGCACGATTGAATGTCTACTTTTCGGTTGGTGCAATATTTAGTAACCTACATCTGGAATTATAGATATCTTCACTTGGAAATCAGATTTGATGATGTTTTACAAACTATATTGTCATGTCTACCATTTTATATCAGTTTTAATATTCGTTTACGTGTTGCTTCTGTTTAATCATGTACTGCTTTGTGTAGGTAAAAGACACGTTAATGAAAAATGAGCTCAAGCAATGGTGCACCATTTTCATCTGCAAGTAATGGTACATCTTTTTGTACCAACTGTAGTCGAGATGCGTCATTTCGTTGTCATTGTGACTTCATTCTTACTGTGAAAACTTCACACTCAAAGGTGAATCCAGGAAGACATTTTACATCATGTTCGGTTAGAGGGGTGAGTTTTCAGTATTAATATAAAATGTGATCTCCATGTTCAATACTTATCTGGGAACAAATTTTATGGCTTAAATTTACTCTATTTTTTCATATGAATGAATGTAGCTCAACAAGTGGAGCGAAGACGAAATTAATGATCGAGAAAGACAAATTATTAGTAAATTGTTGGACAAAGTTAAAACTTTGAAGGCTGAAGAGCATGCAAGCTTGAACAACATTGCCACGGGAAGATATCTTCCATGTCCATGATTGCAACTTTGTTTGTTGTAAATTTTAGCTTATTTTCAATATTGTTTTAAATGTCGTTAGATAATTGTAAATTTGAAATTTTTGTTAACAATCTTAGAGGTTCCTAAAATGTGTATGATATTACTCTACTACTTCACGCGTTATGAAGAGGCGTCTTTGCTGCTCCTTAAAATTATAAGATGTAATATTTCATGTTTCAATGTTAATTGTATTTTGTTGTTAGAGGATTGTTTAATATAATTATATGATCTTCATTACTATATCAGTATACTTTGGTTCCAATTAGAATAGTTGGGAAGGTATTCTGTAAATTATTTATAAACCTTTCTCGATAAATCCTGAGTGGTTTCCCTCTCAATTTGTATATTTTCCATGTCTTATAATAATCAACTATGAACTTGTGCTTAGATTTTGTTGGTTATCCATGAGATAAATCATTGGCTTATCGAATCCAAAGATAATTTTTGGATACTTGAACAAGTATTGTGTGTGCGACCTTTTTTTGATTCTTTTGCGATCTAATTTCATGCAATTAGTCTTATTGTTGCCCAATTGCTTGCTATTGTGCCTCCTCTGAATTTTGTGACATTGAGCCACAAAAAAATTCTTAGCCTATATTTTTTTAAGTCAAAATTGACAGCCAACTATGAATATATTCTTTTTTTCTAATCATTTTAATGTGGTAAAGAACAATCTCTCAAATCAATCTTTTTCCAAAATTACCTTTATAAAGTGCATTATAAATACATGCAATATACCAACCTGGTTTTAAATATATACAAGCTATTCTCAACTATAATATCATCAAAGTTTAATTTCTCACAAACAGAAACTACGCATAATGGCTCCAACATTTTTGGTTAGGCAAGAGGATTGCATCTATGACCTCGAATGGACAACACGGGAAAATGCTCTTTTCATTGAAGTGTTGTTGGATCAATAAGCAATCGGGAATTTCAATCCCGAAGGAGTTAATGTTCATGCAGTTCTCATTGGTATGGATGTTGTTAACAAGGAGTTCAATAAGTCATTCACATTCTAATATTATACTTGACGACTTCAACTACTTAAAAAAAGATCTTAGTCTTTTATTGGGTTTGTAGAAAACATGGGGTCAAATATGATCCTTCTACTAATAGAGTTACTGTACCGGATCATGTATGGGAAGAAATTTTCCAGGTAATTAGCATGTAATTGAAACACTTACATTTTAAAACATAATTAACGTTAATTTAATATTAATTATTGATAAACTTTATTCTTTATTTTGCAATGTAACGAATTTGGCATAACTTATCAAGTTGGTGATCCTAAGTGGGATGATTTGCGTCAACTTTTTGGATCTTTAGAGAATACTAATGCTTGTCCTCAAATTGAAGTGAGTCGAGTTGTCCTCCGATGATAAAACCAATGACATTGGCAAAAAATGGAAGGCGCCAAAACCAAGTAACACTCGTATTGTGTTAATGTATCTTCATCGTGGGACACCACTGATCGTTCATTTTGAAATTACTTGGGGCAGTTTGCATCGGGATGTGATTCGGTATCTGAGGGATCCGTCAACCAACCCATTTCGGGTAATGATGCAAAATGTGATCTTTGGTCCATCATCTAACAAACCCATCGTTCATTTCCCTTGTCCACCACGCCATTACATGCCATAACCTTCAAAGAGTGTCGACACCAGTGGTTCATCATGCAAGCCCGTCTAACGTGGCCTCTACTGTTTGCGAGTTTTTTAACAAAAAAATACATGCATTAGTCAATCTCATGTGCTTTTCCTGCTTTGGCGTTCTTTATTGTTAGGAGTATGCTTGGGTGTTGTTTGTTAATTTTCAATGCCCATAGGTAGATTTGTTGTGTTTTCTATATGTTAACATATGTTTTATGTTTCAAGTAATATACATGTTTCGTTCTGCTTGTTATTTGCATGTATGGGCAACATGGATTTTCAATGAATATTAGGCTTTTCAAATGTAGTGTAATACCCTAAACTCATTTATAGCTTATTTTCATCATTTATACCAAAGAAAATAACAAAAGGCAAACGTGATAAGGTTCACATCATACTTGGTTTAAGATAATGGGTTGTTTAACCTTACAAAAAAAAAAATGATAGTTCAAATTATCTAAAATTATAAACATGTCTAAATCTCCATACAAATACGTATTTGAGAAGACAACCTTCATAAACTCAAAACCCAAAAGAATTGCATTAAGTATAATAACATTCATCACTTAAGTACAAAAATTACTACTAAAATGTTTTTTCTAGTCACGACTCAACAAATAGATTCCTCATTGGAGCTTACTTGAGGCCCACTGTCCGAGTTTAATGTTTCTTCTCCGTGATGCTCTTTCATCCTCATATGAACCTTCTACATTGATCACCCTGAACGAGTGACAAACATGTCAACACACCGAGATTAGTTTTTGAAACCGTTAGCTCTCCATTTGCATAGAGTTCGCGTCTCCTATACTTACATGGAAATATGAAAAATTTAGTACACATAATTTATGAATAAGCGCAAACTTCAATTTGAAACATTTATAAAATGAGGATATACTAGAACGAATATATGTTAAAAGGTCATACTCGTCCAATGCCCAATATTCCTAGATTATCCTCACACGGCGATGATCTCATTAAATTGCACACCTGGGATTTGTTTGAAAGCATAAAACTCCAGGAACTCTTCTCTAAGTAATTCTATTTTCCCTCTAACTTTAGTTTCACAAAAAATCCTTCCATTTGCAAGTTTGAATTCTGATGTTAGCTCCGTACTGATACTATTGAATGTGTCATTAGTAATCAAATCATTCCGTCCTTCGCACAAACGAATAAGAATATCATAACAAATTTCCTCTTCTTCGTCAGTCCACTCAATAATACATGTTTCCACCATGTTGGGAAATTAATTCTTAGATTTTGATGAATGCCATGTAAAACTTAGAACAAAAAGTTGGCACCCCATTTTTGTTGTAAATTGCATTGTATTAGATAGGGCTGGGTCGAGTGAGTCAAGTCGCCTATGCCTGAACATGCAAGAAGACAACCGGAGACTTGAAGGAAGACTCATTGTGAGGCGGAGTGTGGCAAAGAAGAGAAGACAGAACTCGATCAAGGAGCGGTGACATGCGGTGAGTGAAGTATCGGTCAAGTCAACTCAAGATAGCCATGTCTCAAGTTGAAGTGACAAAGAGTCATCCAATAATCGGAAGGCGACTCAAGTCACCTGGGAAAGTAAGAAAATGCGATCAAGTCGAGATAATCGAAAGAGATCCGTTGCACGTAAATCAAGATAATTACTTAAACAAGTAATACCTCCATACTACCTTTCTTGAAGTGCTCGAGTCCCGAAGCATGCAAAAGGATAAACCAATGGGAAGCACTACACCGTGTCGAACTCTGTAAAGTCAAGAATCGTTCATACGAGGAAACGTAAATTCAAGGATCGCAACAAGACAAGCCAGCGACCACAAGTGTCTTTTGAAAATAAGCTATCTCTTCAACAGCAAATTTTCAAAAGAACACTATAAAAGGCCGAGGAGTTTATTTGAGAAGAGGTTACCTTGAAAACTGTACCACGAACATTCAAGCTAACATTTGAATCTGTAACCAAAAATATTCTCAAGTTATTCAAGATCAATCCTCAAGCCTACATTACGAAGGAAATCAATCTAACACTCACTTTGTGAAGGAAAGACAACTTCAATCAGTTGAAGATGAAACAATTTGAAGAATCAAGGGGTCTACATTCCACGGAGGATTGTAGGAAGGTTCAAGGTCGAACCAACTCTCGAGTTTTTGGAGGGCTTCGTGATCAAATCCAAGAAGCTTGAGCAAGTGGGGTGTAGTAGCAAGGCACCGCCTGTGAAGAAGAAGCCGAGTCGTGCGAGAAGCCACCGTGTGACCAAGGCATCTCCGGATCGAGTCCCAAAGGATCAAGTCACCGTGTGATCAAGACTTGTATCCGGACTAACCACTTTGTATATCTTGATCAATACTTAGTGGATTCCTCCGGGAGTTGGAGAAGAGAGGAGTAGAAGAATTACCCCATCTTCGAACCTCTATAAAGTGTCATTTACATTTCAAGATTTTTTTAATTTCTCGCATATTACTTTCATATCTCATTTGACATATTTGCTATCCAATCGATAATCAACCAAGTGCTAAAACCTAGTATTAAAACAAACTTAACCATATTCAAGGGGTTAAGTCTTCCAAAAAACATATCACAATCGAGTTAAGTCTTTTTAGTCAAAACAATGAGTTATTCTATCAACAAATCGGTTGAGTCTGTTGAGTGACTAAATCTGTTGATTAACTAACTTAGTCGTCCATCAAGGACTCGGTTGTGAAGTATTAACTCGAACATTTTAAAAGGACTAAATCGAAAAGTTGGTAAGGTTTATTCAACCCCCTTCTAAACCTTACACTCACACCCCTTGGGACCTACAAGTGGCATCAAAGCGGTTGGTTCATTGAGCCTTCCGCCCGGTTCTTGAACTAGATCTCCAAATTTTTCAAAGCTTGTTTTAGTACTCAATCTTTCAAAACTCTTTTTATTCAACATAAGTTATTATCATGGAAGCAAATTTGACACGCATCCCCTATGTTCACAATTGAAGAATTTGATGATTGGAAAATTCGTATGCAGTGCTCATCTATCAAAGATTACACGATGAGATGTGGATAGTGATAGAAAATGGGCCACTTCAAATCTTAAAAGTGAACACAATCGCAAGAAGAGCTGCTGCAAATGAAGGAGAAGAGGATGTTGCTCCCGGACAAAGAATGGTTGAAAAACCAAGAGCTGAATGGACAAATGATGACAGAAAAAGATATAACTTGGACAATGTGGCCAAGGATATTCTTTACAAAACTTTGGACAAAGCAATGTTCAACAAAGTCAAATCATGCAAAACGGCAAAAGAAATGGGACAAGCTAACCTTGATTTGCGAAGGCTCGTGAGCAAATCAAAGAAAATAAACTATCTGTTGTTGTACAAAAATTTGAAAACTTTAAGATGCTTGCGGGAGAAACCTTGGATCACTGGATGCTCGGTTCACGAAATTACCAATGAACTATGCACTTGGAAAAGAATATACACAGAAGAAAATGTGTATGAAGATTCTAAGAAGTCTCCCAACCGAGTGGGATATGAAGGTCATGGCCATGAGACATTCCATGGACCTATCAAAAACATCCAACCATGAGCTATTCTCGGATCTCAAAGCCTACGAATTTGAGTGAGAAGAAAAGACCAAGAAGAGACAACCGTGCCCAAAACAGTTGCTCTAATTGTTAAGGATGGCAAGAGAGCCGAGGTCAAAGAAGTCATTGACCAAGAGGAAATTGCACCGATGGTTAAAAGGTTTTACAAGTTCTTCAATAAGAATTACAAAAGAAGCAAAGGTGAATCCTCCGAGAAGACACTCGGCTCCTCCAAGTCAAGGAAGAAAGACCACCTAAGAGAGCAAATCATCAAAAAGTTGAATATCAAAGAGTGACAATCCAAGGATGGAAAAAAACTGATCAAAAGGTTGAAAATCTATCTTTGGAACTAGTAACCTGGTCACTATGCCATTGAATGCCCGTATCCTGTAGTTAACAAATACGAGGAATGAAGAGGAAAGAAAAGTCTTGAGAGAGAAAGAAGATAGGAAAAGAGAAAGGCAATGTTGGGCTGCAGAGATCTACGATCCGATACATCAAGTCAAAAGACACAAAGAGACTCGAAGAGTAGTGAAGTGACTACTCAAGTGACTCAAGAAGAAGCCTTGATCCGCCTAATGGCTAAAGAACAAACCAACCTGACCAAGAAGATGAGGTACACTCTAACTCATCACACTCGATACTAGTGATAGTGATTATGACACACACACTTCATCACCCACTCGATCTTTATGATTCATTAGGCAAAATGATGAAAGATTTTGAACATATTAAATCCTCACACACACTACTAAATGAGGAAAACAACCTACTCAAGAGCCAAAACTCATAGTGACTAAGGAGCCGAGTACTCTAAGTCAAATAGTGATGAGAATAAAAGTTTAAAGGCTGAAAGTGCTAAGTTAATAAGCGAGAGATAGCTGCTATAGAAAAGAGGGAGAATGACCTCAAAAATGTGATAACCTCATTCACTAAGGCATACAAATCATTGGATGATCTTATTATGAGCGAAAGAGAATGTGGAGACAAGACAGGCTTAGGATTTAATTCCTCTATGCTATGTCAAGTTCCAAAGTGATTTTGGAAAAGGGATCTTCAAGCGGTGAAGTATCTCTAATATTCAAAACTCCAAATGATGCACACACACTTATTCCAAAGCACAATCACAAGCAAACCGGCCTTGGTTATAAAGGAAAAAGAAAACGACCCGATTGAGTATACTTGAGGACAACCGAGAAGAAATCCAAACAGAGTTCCTCAAAGAAACTCCAAACAGAGATACTCTGTAAAGAAGAAACAGAGCTACCAAAAGCCCCAGAAATTCTATAAAAGAAACACATATGATGGGAATGGTAGAAAATACCCAAGCCAAGCCGATTGGAATAATTTGAACTATCAAAGAAAGACCTGGAATATAAGCTGAAGTGGCAAAGGCCTAGAACTCAAAAAAGGCCATTCCAAAGGCATAAGAGCTATCATCGGCACACATATGCACCTAGGCACTACACTCGGAGATATCACAACTACCCAAAGAAGACAATTGCTAAAACACATACACAGGCATACGGACAAAAGAGACAAATTGTATGAACCTAGAACCCCAAGCAATTTGCCAAAATTAATTATGATTATGGCACTCGATAGATGGCAAAACCCCTTAGAGTCAAATCATTTGGCTATAGGTTGGTTGGATCATCTTACAATACTAACCCCTCGGGGACCCAGGCAAGTATGGGTACCTAAAACCTAATTTCCTTGATTGCGTTCAAGGAGCGGTGAGTGCCAAGGAACCTGGTACATGGATAGTGGTGCATTCGGGACACATGACAGAAACAAGAAAAATTTATCAAAATTCAAGGATGTTAGAGGTGCAAAAGTCATATTTGGAGGGAATGAAGCTCCGGGGAGAAATAAGAGGCATTGGATCCATCAAGAAAAATGGATTAGAAATTACGGATGTTGCATATGTTGAAGGCCTCAACTTCAACTTGCTAAGCATAAGTCAACTCGTGACAAAGGCTACAATGTTGGATTCAATATGGGTGTATACCAAATCGAGGATCTTTGAAACCAATGAAATAGTGTTACAAGGATGCGGACAAAAGAACATGTATGTGGTAGATTGGTCAATCGCAACACCAAGCACTTGTCTCCAGCTAGCAAAAGCACAAATGAATCAAGTTGGTTGTGGCACAAGAAGTTGAGTCACCGAATTTTAAAACTATTAACAAACTTGCAAGAAGTAATCTTGTGGAAGGACTTCCGACTCGATTATACAAGAAGGAAAGTATATGTGATGCATTCCGGATGGGAAAATAGATCAAATTATCATTCAAAGAAAAGACATGTCCATCTTCAACAAGAATATTGCACCTCGCTACATATGGATCTATTTGGTCCAAATTGAACCAAACAAATAAGTGGGAAGAAATACACCTTGGTGGTAGTAGATGACTACTCAAGATATACATGGACAATATTCATGTGTAAGAAGAAAGAAACTCTGCAGAAACTACCACAACTGATGAAGAGAATACAAAATGAGAAGAGTCAAACCATTATCAAAATAAGATCTGACAGAGGAACTGAGTTTGTCAATGGTATAATAACTCAGTACTGTATTGAAAATGGTATTGGTCATGAATTATCTGCAGCAAGGACTCCACAAAGAGAATGGAGTTGCGAGAAAGAAGGAATAGAACTCTCAAAGAAGCGTGAGGACCATGTTAGGCTGAGCAGGCTGCTAAAAGATTTTGAAATGAAGCAATAAACACAACATGCTATACTCAAAATAGATGCATGATAAACAGACAACTGACAAAGACTCCCTATGAGATTTGGACAGGGAGAAAGCCAAATGTTGCATATTTCAGAATATTTGGATGCAAATGCTTCATCCATAACAATGGCAAAGATAATTTAAAGGCTTTTGATGCTAAAGCTGATGAAGGTATCTTCTTAGGATACTCGACTAAAAACAAAGCCTACAGAGTGCTCAACAAGAGGACAATGGTTACGAAGAATCCATCCATGTGGTGTTTGATGAACCAAACGTAAATAGAGAAGACATTGAAGAGTCACCGATAAGATGAATCAACCAACCATGCGAGAAGAGTCCCTATGTTGAAGCCGGTTTGGAGTTATAAGTCCGATGAAGATGAGATAGCTGAGTCTCAAAGACAGCTAGAAAATCTGCAGCTAAGTGATGATGAGAGAGCTGATCAAAATAACACAGCTGCAAGACGACTGAATCCAGCTAACTTACTCCAACCTGATGTAAGATGGCTGAGAGACCATCCACCAGAACTAATCATTGGAGATGTAAGAGAAGGTGTGAAAACTAGATCCAAAACTCAACAAGAAGCAATGTTTACTTGCTTCATCTCACAAATAGAGCCAAAAGATGTGTCACAAGCATTGGATGACACACATTGGATTCAAGCCATGCAAGAAGAGCTAAATCAGTTTGAAAGGAACAAAGTGTGGGAATTGGTTCAAAGACCTACCCATCAAAATGTTATTGGCACTAAATGGGTGTTCAGAAACAAGATATATGAGGAAGGTTACGTGGTGAGAAACAAAGCAAGATTGGTAGCCAAAGGGTATTGCCAAGAAGAAGGAATAGATTTTGATGAAACTTTTGCTCCTGTGGCAAGATTGGAAGCAATAAGAATGTTTCTTGCCTATGCAGCTCACAAGAACTTTATTGTATATCAAATGGATGTAAAGAGTGCATTCCTTAATGGGTTATTAGAAGAAGAAGTATATGTTGAACAACCTCCGAGGATTTGAGCGAAGACTCTTGGAGATAAGGTATACAAACTCAAAAAGGCTTTATATGGATTGAAACAGGCACTCGTGAGCATGGTATGATACATTATCACAATTCCTAATCGAGAACGGATTCACAAAAGGCAAAGTGGATAGAACGCTCTTGAAATTCAAGATGGGAAGAGTATCTTTGCTTGTTCAAATATATGTGGATGACATCATCTTTGGATCCACAAACAAAGAGTGTGTGATAAATTTTCAAATCTCATGCAAAGCAAATTCAAAATGAGCATGATGGGAGAATCGACATTCTTTCTTGGACTCCAAGTAAAGCAGTGAAGGATGGAACCTTCATAAGTCGACAAAATACACCAGAGATTTAATGAAGAAATTTGGTATGGAAGAGAAGTCTTCCGTGAAAATACCAATGAACACATCACCAAAATGGATATGAATGCGGATGGCAAGCCTTTGATTAAAATATCATGCAGACGACCT
This sequence comes from Rehmannia glutinosa, assembly GCA_016081115.2. Classification (NCBI taxonomy): domain Eukaryota; kingdom Viridiplantae; phylum Streptophyta; class Magnoliopsida; order Lamiales; family Orobanchaceae; genus Rehmannia; species Rehmannia glutinosa. The sequence continues at coordinate 441,272 of JABTTQ020000026.1, read as the reverse complement.
AATAAACTTAAAAGAAAAAAAAAAGAAATTAAATATCCATGTATAATGGACTATCATAAAACCCTATATCCTATAACTAGAGAGTGACGGGAGAAGGCGTAGAATCCCTTGCAGAGATACTTCACACCTTTACCCTAATTTCCGGCCGATGGCGAGAGATGGCGGTTTATTGTTTTGTATATGACATGTTCAAATTGATTATTTTTTACTTTGTATAATATAATATTTTGATATTACATATTCAACTAGATTTGATGCAACCCTTATTAGTTCATAAATATCACCTTCTTAATTCTAACATTAAGCATCTTTCATTACCTTGTATATTGTTGTAGCTAAAAAAAAAATGCCAACGTAAACGCCTTGATAGTTCAAAAACACAAACGAAATGAACACATCACCAAATGTCCTCGTAGATCAAACAAGATACTGAGCACTTATTGGATCATTGCTCTATCTCACAAAGCGGGCGGACATCACCTTTCTTTGTAGGTGTATGTGCAAGATTTCAATCTGCTCCAAAAGAAAGGCGATGGCTCAAAAGCTACCTTTAAAACCGTAGGCAAGTGCACCTATCATTTTATAGTATAGATTATTGAGTACCGAGTGTCATTCCCACGAGGATTGTAAGTACTAATAATTACCGTCTTTTTGTTATTTAATCTAACAATTTTCGAGTTTTTGTTTGATAAAAAAGGAAAACAAATTATAAATTGTAAAAATGAAGGAAGATTTGTAAAATAAGAAATCAAGAGATAGAAATGTGTTTGAATGTAAATCCTCTAGAATGTTTTTGTGATTTGACAAGTTAAAAATACAACCGTAAGCCCTTAAGCAAAAACCAACCTCTTTTAATAAAATCTCATGTCTTGTGGACCGTAGAAATTCCCAATTTAAGTTAAACCATTTCTCAAGGCGAAAAACTTCTAATCTCAAGTTGATTAACTCAAATCTCTTTCTAGTTAAAACCCCCAAGACAAAGATTATAACGATTTGTGAATTCCCATATTAGGTTTGACCCTAATCCGGAAGATTTATGTCGTCCCATATCTAGGATTGCATGCAACTCTTTTCACTTATATAGGTTCTATTTCACCATGAATCTCTCGATTTCCCGATGAAAAATAAACTTCAAATCAATATTGCGCATATATCAATTCGAATGAATGAAGCATAATATAAGTGAATCACACAAAATATGAAGATTTTATTAAAAACATACACACCTTAATCACAAATCCATTCTAGAGTTCATTACGTTCAAACACTAGGAGTTTAGCTACACATGATTTTGACCAAAGAATAAATTACACAAGAAGATTTAAGTATTGTAGACATGGTGTACTTATCTTTCTCAAAATCTCAATTGACTTCTTTCTTGATTGATGATGTTGCTCAAGCCTTCTTCTCCAATATTGCCCCAAGCTTTCTCCTCCAAGACCCCTTGATCCCAATTCTACTTAATGAAATGAATACAATGAATATTTCCTGAGTATCTAATGAATTAATCTCCCAATTTCAACCTCGGCTTTTATAGGCAACCAATACATTGATAGTACTCTCTTTTATTAAACAATCACCCCATTTTCCTTGTTGGTTGGTGAATTCTTGTATTCAAGTGATGAGGAGGGGACATGGAGACATGTTTAAGCAAACTAGGGTGTTAAAAGTGTACAAAAGTGGCCAAAATGGGTTGGTTGGTGAGTTTTCCCCAAATTCCGCAAAGAAAAGTTGCAAAAAGAGGTCCGGACACGCCCGTGTTGCCCGTAACGGCCGGGCCGTCTTTTTTATCACACAGAAATCGGGAGACATGGCGTGCTTCCCAACACACGCCAGGCCGTATCTCCGGACACGACCGTGTTGGGAACACACACCTGGCCGTGTCGGGAGGTGTTTTGTGCGAAAAAAAATCGAGTTTTTAGCTCCGTGAACACGGCCGTGTTGCCCCGACACCCCCGCCCGTGTTGGACCAAAAGGCCCCGAAATGACGCATTTGGCTTGGAATTTCGAGCGTTTTTGCATCCTTAACTCCTCGGTATGTTTTGACATGAATCCATGATCCGAAATTCACCAAAATTAGCCCCGATGGTCAATCTACATCAATAAAAGCACCTCGGAGTAATATGAACTATGTACAATAAAAAATTTACAAAACTAACAATAAAATAACTCGAATTCTACTCAAATATACACATAAAACGTGCATAAAAAGACCCTTATCAAACCACCTCCAACTTTGAACTTTGCTTGTCCTCAAGCAAAACATTATATCAAAAAGAGGGATTCAATAAATCACAACATACAAAGATGATTTTTTTTTTTTCAACATATTGAACATAAGTAGTCAAGTTCTTGGCCTTCTCAACCCGAATTAACCATTAAGTAAAAACATAGTTTTGTAAAACGATCGACTGTCAAGAAAGACTGTAATATCGGCAGGCATTATTCAGACTTGAAATCATCACTCCACAAATCCTGATAGTTATGAACAACTTCAATTCAATAACGCCATGAAAATACAAGAATTCAATAGATCATTGTAGTTAGCTTACTAGTCATATCACCAAGCTTCTTGAACTTTATTGGAATGAGAAGTCAAGGAGTATTCATTCTCCTCTTTTTTTTTTTTTCTTTTTTTTTTTTTTTTTTTTTTTTTTGGACCTTTCGAGACATGCTTCCACTAGGTTTATATTTTGAATTTCTGTTCAAACACTCCTAGGGTGGTTTTCCATACTCATATTCATGTCGCCGTTTTTACGTAAAAGACAAACATGGGGCTCATGAATGCTCCTAGTTACTAAGCAACAACAAATAGAGGAGTATAACCTCGATTGGTCCGTTTTTTTTTTTTTTTTTTATTATTTTTTTCTCTTTTTTTTATTCACAAGCTTGGTTTAACAACTAGTTAACCACTACTAAATCATGAGTTCTCGGAAGTTCATAGCACTAAGTATCGTCGTATATGCCTTAACACATCAAGTATTTATGGTGTTGGAAATCTCGTCAAATTTAGCCCGCATCCACGTCAATCTATCCTAGACAATCAATTGTTTCACATCGAAAACACAAATTAACAAGTTAATATAGGTATAATTGGGCCAAGTTATTGACTAGCAAATACTCAATTTGTTAAAAAAAAAAATCACATCTCTTGAAAACAAACACACAAGCATTCCGAAAATGTTATTGTACCCGCCGTAACGGCCGGCGCAAAAACTTGATGGCTCAAAAGCTACCTTTAAAACCGTAGGCAAGTGCACCTATCGTTTTATAGTATAGATTATTGAGTACCGAGTGTCATTCCCACGAGGATTGTAAGTACTAATAATTACCGTCTTTTTGTTATTTAATCTAACAATTTTCGAGTTTTTGTTTGATGAAAAAGGAAAACAAATTATAAATTGTAAAAATGAAGGAAGATTTGTAAAATAAGAAATCAAGAGATAAAAATGTGTTTGAATGTAAATCCTCTAGAATGTTTTTGTGATTTGACAAGTTAAAAATACAACCGTAAGCCCTTAAGCAAAAACCAACCTCTTTTAATAAAATCTCATGTCTTGTGGACCGTAGAAATTCCCAATTTAAGTTAAACCCTTTCTCAAGGCGAAAAACTTCTAATCTCAAGTTGATTAACTGAAATCTCTTTCTAGTTAAAACCCCCAAGACAAAGATTATAACGATTTGTGAATTCCCATATTAGGTTTGACCCTAATCCGGAAGATTTATGTCGCCCCATATCTAGGATTGCATGCAACTCTTTTCACTTATATAGGTTCTATTTCACCATGAATCTCTCGATTTCCTGATGAAAAATAAACTTCAAATCAATATTGCGCATATATCAATTCGAATGAATGAAGCATAATATAAGTGAATCACACAAAATATGAAGATTTTATTAAAAACATACACACCTTAATCACAAATCCATTCTAGAGTTCATTACGTTCAAACACTAGGAGTTTAGCTACACATGATTTTGACCAAAGAATAAATTACACAAGAAGATTTAAATATTGTAGACATGGTGTACTTATCTTTCTCAAAATCTCAATTGACTTCTTTCTTGATTGATGATGTTGCTCCAAGCCTTCTTCTCCAATATTGCCCCAAGCTTTCTCCTACAAGACCCCTTGATCCCAATTCTACTTAATGAAATGAATACAATGAATATTTCCCGAGTATCTAATGAATTAATCTCCCAATTTCAACCCTTGGCTTTTATAGGCAACCAATACATTGATAGTACTCTCGTTTATTAAACAATCACCCCCATTTTCCTTGTTGGTTGGTGAATTCTTGTATTCAAGTGATGAGGAGGGGACATGGAGACATGTTTAAGCAAACTAGGGTGTTAAAAGTGTACAAAAGTGGCCAAAATGGGTTGGTTGGTGAGTTTTCCCCAAATTCCGCAAAGAAAAGTTGCAAAGAGAGGTCCCTGACACGCCCGTATTGCCCAACGGCCGGCCGTGTCTTTGTTTTATCACACAGAAATCGGGAGACATGGCGTGCTTCCCAACACGGCCAGGCCGTATCTCGACACGGCCGTGTTGGGGAACACGGCCTGGCCGTGTCGGAGGTCGTTTTGTGCGAAAAAATCTAGTTTTTAGCTCCCGTGAACACGACCGTGTTGCCCGACACCCCCGCCCGTGTTGGACCAAAAGGCCCCGAAATGACGCGTTTGGCTTGGAATTTCGAGCGTTTTTGCATCCTTAACTCCCGGTATGTTTTGACATGAATCCATGGTCCGAAATTCACCAAAATTAGCCCCGGATGGTCAATCTACATCAATAAAAGCACCTCGGAGTAATATGAACTATGTACAATCAAAAATTTACAAAACTAACAATAAAATAACTCGAATTCTACTCAAATATACACATAAAACGTGCATAAAAAGACCCTTATCAAACCACCTCCAACTTTGAACTTTGCTTGTCCTCAAGCAAAACATTATATCAAAAAGAGGGATTCAATAAATCACAACATACAAAGATGATTTTTTTTTTCAACATATTGAACATAAGTAGTCAAGTTCTTGGCCTTCTCAACCCGAATTAACCATTAAGTAAAAACATAGTTTTGTAAAACGATCGACTGTCAAGAAAGATCAGTAATATCGGCGGCATTATTCGGACTTGAAATCATCACTCCACAAATACCGATAGTTATGAACAACTTCAATTCAATAACGCCATGAAAATACAAGAATTCAATAGATCATTGTAGTTAGTTTACTAGTCATATCACCAAGCTTCTTGAACTTTATTGGAATGAGAAGTCAAGGAGTATTCATTCTCTTATTTTTTTTTCTTTTTTTTTTTGGGACCTTTCGAGACATGCTTCCACTAGGTTTATATTTTGAATTTCTGTTCAAACACTCCTAGGGTGGTTTTCCATACTCATATTCATGTCGCCGTTTTACGTAAAGACAAACATGGGGCTCATGAATGCTCCTAGTTACTAAGCAACAACAAATAGAGGAGTATAACCTCGATTGGTCCGTTTTTTTTTTTTTTTTATTATTTTTTTCTTTTTTTTATTCACAAGCTTGGTTTAACTAGTTAACCACTACTAAATCATGAGTTCTCGGAAGTTCATAGCACTAAGTATCGTCGTATATGCCTTAACACATCAAGTATTTATGGTGTTGGAAATCTCGTCAAATTTAGCCCGCATCCACGCTCAATCTATCCTAGACAATAAATTGTTTCACATCGAAAACACAAATTAACAAGTTAATATAGGTATAATTGGGCCAAGTTATTGACTAGCAAATACTCAATTTGTTAAAAAAAAATCACATCTCTTGAAAACAAACACACAAGCATTCCGAAAATGTTATTGTACCCGCCTGAACGGCCGGCGCCAAAAAAACTTGATGGCTCAAAATCTACCTTTAAAACCGTAGGCAAGTGCACCTATCGTTTTATAGTATAGATTATTAGTCCGCAGTGTCATTCCCACGAGGATTGTAAGTACTAATAATTACCGTCTTTTTGTTATTTAATCTAACAATTTTCGAGTTTTTGTTTGATGAAAAAGGAAAACAAATTATAAATTGTAAAAATGAAGGAAGGTTTGTAAAATAAGAAATCAAGAGATAAAAATGTGTTTGAATGTAAATCCCTCTAGAATGTTTTTGTGATTTGACAAGTTAAAAATACAACCGTAAGCCCTTAAGCAAAAACCAACCTTTTTTAATAAAATCTCATGTCTTGTGGACCGTAGAAATTCCCAATTTAAGTTAAACCCTTTCTCAAGGCGAAAAACTTCTAATCTCAAGTTGATTAACTGAAATCTCTTTCTAGTTAAAACCCCAAGACAACATTATAACGATTTGTGAATTCCCATATTAGGTTTGACCCTAATCCGTAAGATTTATGTCGTCCTATATCTAGGATTGCATGCAACTCTTTTTACTTATATAGGTTCTATTTCACCATGAATCTCGATTTCCGGGATGAAAAATAAACTTCAAATCAATATTGCGCATATATCAATTCGAATGAATGAAGCATAATATAAGTGAATCACACAAAATATGAAGATTTTATTAAAAACATACACACCTTAATCACAAATCCATTCTAGAGTTCATTACGTTCAAACACTAGGAGTTTAGCTACACATGATTTTGACCAAAGAATAAATTACACAAGAAGATTTAAGTATTGTAGACATGGTGTACTTATCTTTCTCAAAATCTCAATTGACTTCTTTCTTGATTGATGATGTTGCTCCAAGCCTTCTTCTCCAATATTGCCCCAAGCTTTCTCCTCCAAGACCCTTGATCCCAATTCTACTTAATGAAATGAATACAATGAATATTTCCTGAGTATCTAATGAATTAATCTCCCAATTTCAACCCTTGGCTTTTATAGGCAACCAATACATTGATAGTACTCTCTTTTATTAAACAATCACCCCCATTTTCCTTGTTGGTTGGTGAATTCTTGTATTCAAGTGATGAGGAGGGGACATGGAGACATGTTTAAGCAAACTAGGGTGTTAAAAGTGTACAAAAGTGGCCAAAATGGGTTGGTTGGTGAGTTTTCCCCAAATTCCGCAAAGAAAAGTTGCAAAAAGAGGTCCCGACACGCCTGTCGCCCGAACGGCCGGGTCTTTGTTTTTATCACACAGAAATCGGGAGACATGGCGTGCTTCCCAACACGGCCAGGCCGTGTCTCTGGACACGGCCGTGTTAGGGAACACGGCCTGGCCGTGTCGGAGAGGCTGTTTTGTGCGAAAAATCGAGTTTTTAGCTCCCGGCGAACACGGCCGTGTTGCCCGACACCCCTACCCGTGTTGGACCAAAAAGGCCCGAAATGACGCGTTTGGCTTGGAATTTCGAGCGTTTTTGCATCCTTAACTCCCGGTATGTTTTGACATGAATCCATGGTCCGAAATTCACCAAAATTAGCCCCGATGGTCAATCTACATTAATAAAAGCACCTCGAGTAATATGAACTATGTACAATCAAAAATTTACAAAACTAACAATAAAATAACTCGAATTCTACTCAAATATACACATAAAACGTGCATAAAAAGACCCTTATCAAACCACCTCCAACTTTGAACTTTGCTTGTCCTCAAGCAAAACATTATATCAAAAAGAGGGATTCAATAAATCACAACATACAAAGATGATTTTTTTTTTCAACATATTGAACATAAGTAGTCAAGTTCTTGGCCTTCTCAACCCGAATTAACCATTAAGTAAAAACATAGTTTTGTAAAACGATCGATCATGTCAAGAAAGATCGTAATATCGGCGAGGCATTATTCGGACTTGAAATCATCACTCCACAAATATCGATAGTTATGAACAACTTCAATTCAATAACGCCATGAAAATACAAGAATTCAATAGATCATTGTAGTTAGCTTACTAGTCATATCACCAAGCTTCTTGAACTTTATTGGAATGAGAAGTCAAGGAGTATTCATTCTCCTCTTTTTTTTTTTTTTTTTTTTTTTTTTTTTTGGGGACCTTTCGAGACATGCTTCCACTAGGTTTATATTTTGAATTTCTGCTCAAACACTCCTAGGGTGGTTTTCCATACTCATATTCATGTCGCCGTTTTACGTAAAAAGACAAACATGGGGCTCATGAATGCTCCTAGTTACTAAGCAACAACAAATAGAGAGTATAACCTCGATTGGTCCATTTTTTTTTTCGTTTTTTTATTATTATTTTTCTCTTTTTTTTTTTATTCACAAGCTTGGTTTAACAACTAGTTAACCACTACTAAATCATGAGTTCTCGGAAGTTCATAGCACTAAGTATCGTCGTATATGCCTTAACACATCAAGTATTTATGGTGTTGGAAATCTCACAAATTTAGCCCGCATCCACGTCAATCTATCCTAGACAATAAATTGTTTCACATCAAAACACAAATTAACAAGTTAATATAGGTATAATTGGGCCAAGTTATTGACTAGCAAATACTCAATTTGTTAAAAAAAAAATCACATCTCTTGAAAACAAACACACAAGCATTCCGAAAATGTTATTGTACCCGCCGCAACGCCGGCGCCAAAAACTTGATGGCTCAAAATCTACCTTTAAAACCGTAGGCAAGTGCACCTATCGTTTTATAGTATAGATTATTGAGTACCGAGTGTCATTCCCACGAGGATTGTAAGTATTCATAATTACCGCCTTTTTGTTATTTAATCTAACAATTTTCGAGTTTTTGTTTGATGAAAAAGGAAAACAAATTATAAATTGTAAAAATGAAGGAAGATTTGTAAAATAAGAAATCAAGAGATAAAAATGTGTTTGAATGTAAATCCTCTAGAATGTTTTTGTGATTTGACAAGTTAAAAATACAACCGTAAGCCCTTAAGCAAAAACCAACCTCTTTTAATAAAATCTCATGTCTTGTGGACCGTAGAAATTCCCAATTTAAGTTAAACCCTTTCTCAAGGCGAAAAACTTCTAATCTCAAGTTGATTAATCAAATCTCTTTCTAGTTAAAACCCCCAAGACAACATTATAACGATTTGTGAATTCCCATATTAGGTTTGACCCTAATCCAGAAGATTTATGTCGTCCTATATCTAGGATTGCATGCAACTCTTTTCACTTATATAGGTTCTATTTCACCATGAATCTCTCGATTTCCCGGATGAAAAATAAACTTCAAATCAATATTGCATATATCAATTCGAATGAATGAAGCATAATATAAGTGAATCACACAAAATATGAAGATTTTATTAAAAACATACACACCTTAATCACAAATCCATTCTAGAGTTCATTACGTTCAAACACTAGGAGTTTAGCTACACATGATTTTGACCAAAGAATAAATTACACAAGAAGATTTAAGTATTGTAGACATGGTGTACTTATCTTTCTCAAAATCTCAATTGACTTCTTTCTTGATTGATGATGTTGCTCCAAGCCTTCTTCTCCAATATTGCCCCAAGCTTTCTCCTCCAAGACCCCTTGATCCCAATTCTACTTAATGAAATGAATACAATGAATATTTCCCGAGTATCTAATGAATTAATCTCCCAATTTCAACCCTTGGCTTTTATAGTCAACCAATACATTGATAAGATCTCTTTTATTAAACAATCACCCCCATTTTCCTTGTTGGTTGGTGAATTCTTGTATTCAAGTGATGAGGAGGGGACGTGGAGACATGTTTAAGCAAAATAGGGTGTTAAAAGTGTACAAAAGTGGCCAAAATGGGTTGGTTGGTGAGTTTTCCCAAATTCCGCAAAGAAAAGTTGCAAAAAGAGGTCCGGACACGCCCAGTGTCGCCCCGTAACGGCCGGGCGTCTTTTTTTATCACACAGAAATCGGGGAGACATGGCGTGCTTCCCAACACGGCCAGGCCGTGTCTCCGACACGGCCGTGTTGGGGAACATGGCCTGGCCGTGTCGGAGGCTGTTTTGTGCGAAAAATCGAGTTTTTAGCTCCGTGAACACGGCCGTGTTGCCCGACACCCCCGCCCGTGTTGGACCAAAAAGGCCCCGAAATGACGCGCGTTTGGCTTGGAATTTCGAGCGTTTTGCATCCTTAACTCCCGGTATGTTTTGACATGAATCCATGGTCCGAAATTCACCAAAATTAGCCCCTTGATGGTCAATCTACATCAATAAAAGCACCTCGGAGTAATATGAACTATGTACAATCAAAAATTTACAAAACTAACAATAAAATAACTCGAATTCTACTCAAATATACACATAAAACGTGCATAAAAGACCCTTATCAAACCACCTCCAACTTTGAACTTTGCTTGTCCTCAAGCAAAACATTATATCAAAAAGAGGGATTCAATAAATCACAACATACAAAGATGATTTTTTTTTCAACATATTGAACATAAGTAGTCAAGTTCTTGGTCTTCTCAACCCGAATTAACCATTAAGTAAAAACATAGTTTTGTAAAACGATCGATCACAAGAAAGATCGTAATATCGGGCGCATTATTCGGACTTGAAATCATCACTCCACAAATATCGATAGTTATGAACAACTTCAATTCAATAACGCCATGAAAATACAAGAATTCAATAGATCATTGTAGTTAGCTTACTAGTCATATCACCAAGCTTCTTGAACTTTATTGGAATGAGAAGTCAAGGAGTATTCATTCTCCTTTTTTTTTTTTTTTTTTTTTTTTTTTTTTGGGACCTTTCGAGACATGCTTCCACTAGGTTTATATTTTGAATTTCTGTTCAAACACTCCTAGGGTGGTTTTCCATACTCATATTCATGTCGCCGTTTTACGTAAAAACAAACATGGGGCTCATGAATGCTCCTAGTTACTAAGCAACAACAAATAGAGGAGTATAACCTCGATTGGTCCGTTTTTTTTCGTTTTTTTTTATTTTTTCTCTTTTTTTTTTTATTCACAAGCTTGGTTTAACAACTAGTTAACCACTACTAAATCATGAGTTCTCGGAAGTTCATAGCACTAAGTATCGTCGTATATGCCTTAACACATCAAGTATTTATGGTGTTGGAAATCTCGTCAAATTTAGCCCGCATCCACGTCAATCTATCCTAGACAATAAATTGTTTCACATCGAAAACACAAATTAACAAGTTAATATAGGTATAATTGGGCCAAGTTATTGACTAGCAAATACTCAATTTGTTAAAAAAAAAAATCACATCTTTTGAAAACAAACACACAAGCATTCCGAAAATGTTATTGTACCCGTCAAAAACTTGATGGCTCAAAAGCTACCTTTAAAACCGTAGGCAAGTGCACCTATCGTTTTATAGTATAGATTATTGAGTACCGAGTGTCATTCCCACGAGGATTGAAAGTACTAATAATTACCGTCTTTTTGTTATTTAATCTAACAATTTTTGAGTTTTTGTTTGATGAAAAAGGAAAACAAATTATAAATTGTAAAAATGAAGGAAGGTTTGTAAAATAAGAAATCAAGAGATAAAAATGTGTTTGAATGTAAATCCCTCTAGAATGTTTTTGTGATTTGACAAGTTAAAAATACAAATCGTAAGCCCTTAAGCAAAAACCAACCTCTTTTAATAAAATCTCATGTCTTGTGGACCGTAGAAATTCCCAATTTAAGTTAAACCCTTTCTCAAGGCGAAAAACTTCTAATCTCAAGTTGATTAACTGAAATCTCTTTCTAGTTAAAACCCCCAAGACATCATTATAACGATTTGTGAATTCCCATATTAGGTTTGACCCTAATCCAGAAGATTTATGTCGTCCTATATCTAGGATTGCATGCAACTCTTTTCACTTATATAGGTTCTATTTCACCATGAATCTCTCGATTTCCTGATGAAAAATAAACTTCAAATCAATATTGCGCATATATCAATTCGAATGAATGAAGCATAATATAAGTGAATCACACAAAATATGAAGATTTTATTAAAAACATACACACCTTAATCACAAATCCATTCTAGAGTTCATTACGTTCAAACACTAGGAGTTTAGCTACACATGATTTTGACCAAAGAATAAATTACACAAGAAGATTTAAGTATTGTAGACATGGTGTACTTATCTTTCTCAAAATCTCAATTGACTTCTTTTTTGATTGATGATGTTGCTCCAAGCCTTCTTCTCCAATATTGCCCCAAGCTTTCTCCTCCAAGACCCCTTGATCCCAATTCTACTTAATGAAATGAATACAATGAATATTTCCTGAGTATCTAATGAATTAATCTCCCAATTTCAAACCTTGGCTTTTATAGGCAACCAATACATTGATAGTACTCTCTTTTATTAAACAATCACCCCCATTTTCCTTGTTGGTTGGTGAATTCTTGTATTCAAGTGATGAGGAGGGGACATGGAGACATGTTTAAGCAAACTAGGGTGTTAAAAGTGTACAAAAGTGGCCAAAATGGGTTGGTTGGTGAGTTTTCCCCAAATTCCGCAAAGAAAAGTTGCAAAAAGAGGTCCCGAACACGCCCAGTCGCCCAGGCGGGCCGTCTTTGTTTTATCACACAGAAATCGGGGAGACATGGCGTGCTTCCCAACACGGCCAGGCCGTGTCTCTGGACACGGCCGTGTTGGGAACACGGCCTGGCCGTGTCGGAGGCTGTTTTGTGCGAAAAATCGAGTTTTTAGCTCCGTGAACACGGTCGTGTTGCCCGACACCCTGCCCGTGTTGGACCAAAAAGGCCCCGAAATGACGCGTTTGGCTTGGAATTTCGAGCGTTTTTGCATCCTTAACTCCCTATGTTTTGACATGAATCCATGGTCCGAAATTCACCAAAATTAGCCTCGGATGGTCAATCTACATCAATAAAAGCACCTCGAGTAATATGAACTATGTACAATCAAAAATTTACAAAACTAACAATAAAATAACTCGAATTCTACTCAAATATACACATAAAACGTGCATAAAAAGACCTTATCAAACCACCTCCAAGTTTGAACTTTGCTTGTCCTCAAGCAAAACATTATATCAAAAAGAGGGATTCAAGAAATCACAACATACAAAGATGATTTTTTTCAACATATTGAACATAAGTAGTCAAGTTCTTGGCCTTCTCAACCCGAATTAACCATTAAGTAAAAACATAGTTTTGTAAAACGATCGATGTCAAGAAAGATCAGATATCGGGCAGCATTATTCGACTTGAAATCATCACTCCACAAATCGATAGTTATGAACAACTTCAATTCAATAACGCCATGAAAATACAAGAATTCAATAGATCATTGTAGTTAGTTTACTAGTCATATCACCAAGCTTCTTGAACTTTATTGGAATGAGAAGTCAAGGAGTATTCATTCTCCTCTTTTTTTTTTTTCTTTTTTTTTTTTTTTTTTTTTTGGGACCTTTCGAGACATGCTTCCACTAGGTTTATATTTTGAATTTCTGTTCAAACACTCCTAGGGTGGTTTTCCATACTCATATTCATGTCGCCGTTTTACGTAAAAGACAAACATGGGGCTCATGAATGCTCCTAGTTACTAAGCAACAACAAATAGAGGAGTATAACCTCGATTGGTCCGTTTTTTTTTTCGTTTTTTTTATTATTTTTTTCTCTTTTTTTTTTTATTCAAAGCTTGGTTTAACAATTAGTTAACCACTACTAAATCATGAGTTCTCGGAAGTTCATAGCACTAAGTATCGTCAGATATGCCTTAACATATCAAGTATTTATGGTGTTGGAAATCTCGTCAAATTTAGCCCGCATCCACGTCAATCTATCCTAGACAATAAATTGTTTCACATCAAAACACAAATTAACAAGTTAATATAGGTATAATTGGGCCAAGTTATTGACTAGCAAATACTCAATTTGTTAAAAAAAAAAAATCACATCTCTTGAAAACAAACACACAAGCATTCCGAAAATGTTATTGTACCCACCTCCAACTTTAAGATTCACATTGTCCTCAATGTGAAAGAAAGAAATGGACAAACACACATAAAACACTCAAAAAAAAAAAAAAAATTAGAATGATATAAAAGAGGTGGAAAAAAGAAAAATACGACCTTACTACAATAGTGGAATCGGTGTTGAGCGACCATTGGGTTATTTTGGTACGGGACCTTCAACGGCATCTTCATACCTAATCAAAGTTAAGCAACACACAACTCGAATACCGTGAAATCTCGAATATTCCCAATTAGGACAAACAAGAAGAAGCTCAAGAGTTTTTTTTTTTTTTTTTTTTTTTTTTTATGATTTGAAAATGACTCTAAGGACTTGTGATTATTTTGAAAGAAAATAAAATAAAATAAAAATAAATGAAAACAATTGCACACAAACATCGGGTTGCCTCCCCGGGTAGCGCTTCTTTAACGTCGTATAGCTGGACCATTTCACCTAAATGTGAAGATTTAATCGGGCGAGCCTTGGACTTATGAAAAATTTATCTCTTTGAACAACATCGCCACCCGTATCGATTTTCGAACAATTGACCTTCATGGTCCTATTTTTCTGCATGTTATTCTCAAAATGGGATTCATCTGCAGTGGAAACTTTTGCACATTGAACATCACATACTTTCAAGGATTTATTAGAAGACATATCAATCAAAGAATCATTTATCCTTGTCTCAATCAAGTTTATAGGAAAACAAGTATCATTTATAGGATTTCTCAAAGGAATTTTAAAGATAACTTGTTCACCCCTACTCTCAAAGTAAGCTTTCCATCATGCACATCAATGAGAGATTTAGCGGTAGCCAAAAATGGACGTCCTAGAATTAAGGGAACTTCTATATTATCATGCATGTCAAGAATAACGAAATCGATCGAAACACGAATTTATCAATCTTGACTAACACATCATGAATAATACCTCTAGGATGTTTAATCGATTTATCGGCTAATTGAATGTCCATCCTAATAGGTTTAAGTTCACCTAATCCCGCATGCTTAAATGTTTCATAATACATCACATTGATACTAGCTCCCAAGTCGGCTAGTGCCCTATCAACAAAACCATCAATTGTGCAAGGAATAATAAAGCTTCCTGGATCATTAAATTTTTGTGGTAGTTCATTGGAAGGACATTTATCATTCAATTGCACATTTGATAATTTGTTAAGCTTATTTTCACTAGGAATGATGTCATTAAGATCCCTAACATGCTTTGAATGAGGGTCAACAAATGGAATATTAGTATGTAATTGCTTGAATGACTCAAGTACTTACCAAATTTGTCCTCCTTTCTATCTTCTTCTTCATTAAACTCCGGTAAAGGATCTTGGGCTTGTATTCGTCGACCACATTTTTCATGGGCTTTTCTTCGTGTTTGTCGTCCTCCACATATTTCGCATGGTGGCGTTGGCATAATCATGCTCATATGGAAAACTCGATGGTGATTGCCTTTACGTGCTCCCTTGGGTTTGGCTCGGTGTTACCCGACAAACTTCCTTGTGGCCTTTCGAAATCATCTTCGCAATCTGCCTATTTGGTTTTCCAGTTATGGATAGATGCCTCTTGATTTCTCAAAGATGTTTCCACGACTGAATCGGGTATCATTGATTGCACAAACTTTATTATAAGATCTTCCAAGTTAGGTTTACCTTGATTTGGCTGAAATCCGAGACGTGTGTAGATCGGGATTGGGATTAGGTCGTGGTTGGCCTTGATTTCCCCAACCAAAATTAGGATGTTGTCGCCACCCAGGATTATATGTGTTCTTTGTAAGGATTACTTGGGTAATTTCGCTTTGATTCCCAACGTAATTAGCATGTTCAAATGGCGTGAGGTATTGTGTGTGGGCAGTCGATGATTATGCAATCCTCCGCAAGTTTCACAAGATAAAACATGCGGTGGTGGTGGTTTAGGAGCCTCTAGATCGTCGATTTTTGGGTCAAAGCTTCGACACATGCGGCGAGCGTAACTACCGTGCATCGCATTATACACACCACAGACACTGTTAGTTTTACCTCGTATGGATTGCCATTGGTAGCCGTTCATGGCCATTCCTCGATCAAATCCTGAGCGGCTTTCGGCGTTTTGTTATTAAGAGTTCCCCTGTGCATTGCATCGATCATTTGTCTTGTTGCAGAGAGTAACCCATTATAAAATGTTTGGACTTGCATCCAAATAGGTAGGCCATGGTGTGGGCACTTTCGCAATAATTCCTTAAATCTCTCCCAAGTATCGTATAAAGTTTCATCGTGCTTGAGTAAATGAAGAGATTTCGTTCCTTAATCTTGCGGTCTTTGCGGTGGGAAATACTTCAAAAGGAATTTTTCGCCATAATATTCCATGTTGTAATCGTTCCTTTTGGCAAAGTATTTAACCACTGTTTTGCTCGTCCCCGAAGAGATAATGGGAATAAGCGCAGGCGATGGCATCATCGGAGACCCGTTGATTTTGAAAGTGTCGCAAATTTCAAGAAAATTCGCGATGTGATTATTGGGATCTTCATCCGGTAGACCGTCAAATTGGACAAGCTGTTGCACCATTTGAATGACGTTGGGTTTAATTTCAAAATTGTTGGCGGCAACAACGCCTTACAATGCTTGACGTCGTGCCATCCATGGATGGCTTGGCGAATCGTACATAGTTCTTTGTTCATCCGCCATATATCGGATCCTTGCCTTCGTTAATATCCTCCTCGTGAGTCAGATTAATACTTTCCTCGTGTTGCTACCGGGCGTGTGCGTGCTTCCAAATTCGGCGACGAGTAGGCATGCATCTGCGGTAAATAAAGAGGATAAGTGTAATCCAAGACTTACAAAGATAGATAAAAATAAAGACAAATGATGAAATAAAATAAAAAATGATTAAATTAACAAAAATAAGGTGTTCTTAATATTACAATCCCCTGCAATGGCGCCAAAACTTGATGGCTCAAAAGCTACCTTTAAAACCGTAGGCAAGTGCACCTATCATTTTATAGTATAGATTATTGAGTACCGAGTGTCATTCCCACGAGGATTGTAAGTACTAATAATTACCGTCTTTTTGTTATTTAATCTAACAATTTTCGAGTTTTTGTTTGATAAAAAAGGAAAACAAATTATAAATTGTAAAAATGAAGGAAGATTTGTAAAATAAGAAATCAAGAGATAAAAATGTGTTTGAATGTAAATCCTCTAGAATGTTTTTGTGATTTGACAAGTTAAAAATACAACCGTAAGCCCTTAAGCAAAAACCAACCTCTTTTAATAAAATCTCATGTCTTGTGGACCGTAGAAATTCCCAATTTAAGTTAAACCCTTTCTCAAGGCGAAAAACTTCTAATCTCAAGTTGATTAACTGAAATCTCTTTCTAGTTAAAACCCCAAGACATCATTATAACGATTTGTGAATTCCCATATTAGGTTTGACCCTAATCCGGAAGATTTATGTCGTCCCTATATCTAGGATTACATGCAACTCTTTTCACTTATATAGGTTCTATTTCACCATGAATCTCTCGATTTCCGGATGAAAAATAAACTTCAAATCAATATTGCGCATATATCAATTCGAATGAATGAAGCATAATATAAGTGAATCACACAAAATATGAAGATTTTATTAAAAACATACACACCTTAATCACAAATCCATTCTAGAGTTCATTACGTTCAAACACTAGGAGTTTAGCTACACATGATTTTGACCAAAGAATAAATTACACAAGAAGATTTAAGTATTGTAGACATGGTGTACTTATCTTTCAAAATCTCAATTGACTTCTTTCTTGATTGATGATGTTGCTCCAAGCCTTCTTCTCCAATATTGCCCCAAGCTTTCTCCTCCAAGACCCCTTGATCCCAATTCTACTTAATGAAATGAATACAATGAATATTTCCCGAGTATCTAATGAATTAATCTCCCAATTTCAACCCTTGGCTTTTATAGGCAACCAATACATTGATAGTACTCTCTTTTATTAAACAATCACCCCCATTTTCCTTGTTGGTTGGTGAATTCTTGTATTCAAGTGATGAGGAGGGGACATGGAGACATGTTTAAGCAAAATAGGGTGTTAAAAGTGTACAAAAGTGGCCAAAATGGGTTGGTTGGTGAGTTTTCCCCAAATTCCGCAAAGAAAAGTTGCAAAAAGAGGTCCTGGACACGCCCGTGTCGCCCGAACGGCCGGGCCGTCTTTGTTTTATCACACAGAAATCGGGAGACATGGCCGTGCTTCCCAACACGGCCAGGCCGTGTCTCTGACACGGCCGTGTTGGGGAACACGGCCTGGCCGTGTCGGAGGTCAAGTTTTGTGCGAAAAAATCGAGTTTTTAGCTCCGGCGAACACGGCCGTGTTGCCCGACACCCCTGCCCGTGTTGGACCAAAAAGGCCCCGAAATGACGCGCGTTTGGCTTGGAATTTCGAGCGTTTTTGCATCCTTAACTCCCGGTATGTTTTGACATGAATCCATGGTCCGAAATTCACCAAAATTAGCCCCGGATGGTCAATCTACATCAATAAAAGCACCTCGGAGTAATATGAACTATGTACAATCAAAAATTTACAAAACTAACAATAAAATAACTCGAATTCTACTCAAATATACACATAAAACGTGCATAAAAAGACCCTTATCAAAAGCCACATGACCGCAAAAAACCAAGAGAATCTTGAGATATTTGAAAGGAAGCCAATAAGTTGGCTTATGGTATCCTAAGGAAGGTGGATTCAAGCTAATTGGTTATTCGGACTCGACTATCTTTGGATGTAGAGTTGACAGAAAAGTACATCGTGCACATGTCAAATTCTTGGAAATAGGCTAATTTCCTGGTTTAGCAAGAAGCAAAATTCAATAGCTACCTCCACAAACGAAGCGATACAATACATAGGCTCGGGCGGCTATTGTGCCCAAGTCTTACGGATGAGACATCACCGAGAGACTATGAATTTGAAGAAAAGGAAATTCCAATTATGTGTGATAACACAAGTGCAATTTCAATCACTCGAATCTGTGTTACACTCAAGAACAAAGCACATTGATGTCGATACCATTTCATAAGAGACCATGTTGAAAAGAAGGACATCACCTTGGAATACATCTCAACCGATAAGCGAGTTATCGATATATTCACAAAACCATTATGTGAATTAAGATTTGAAGAACTCAAGCATGAATTAGGGTTAATTGAGTGAGTTGACACTCGAAGACTCAAGGAAAAGAGATGGAACATGAAAAGATGGAAAAAGAGTCAACTCCTAAATCACTAAGTAAATCACCAGATTGGAAAATCACCAGATCGAGTTAGGACAAATGAGTATTTATGTGCAAAGAGAGAAGAGTTAAATCGGCTAAGGAATAAGTTTGAGTCATTTATGAGCAAAGTGACAAAAACGCAGCCATTTTTACGAAGCGGAATGTTTTTAAGAATGACGTCAAGATAATTATGATGTGTACAAATCAAAAGCGCACACAAAGCTTATGATTGGATATAAATGTTGCCGCATTAAATGCGAGAGATTAAAGGTTAATCGGCGTGCAAAATCTAAGCCGTTGATTTTGATCAAAATTTCAAAAACCACCCGCACGTCCTTTCATGACCCATACTTAAACCATTTCGTCCGTTTTTCTCTCTCACTTTACCAAAACTTCTCATCTCTCTCAAGGCAAAAGAAAGAAACTTCTCTCTCAAAACCCTACAAACCCTCAAGATCATTTTCTAAGTTTCGTTCGATAAAACATCTAGAAATGGCACCTACTCATGATTTTGTCAAGCTAGGAAAGCAAATCCACACTGGGGTCTCTTGTGGATTTCGACGCATGCTTAAATAGGGATCCGACAACACTCTCGTGAAGAAAATTCTTTGAGAAGCCGGAAAAATCGGATTAAAACCATTTTTGACGATGGAGTTCCCAATGACCTACGTGGAAGAGGTCGCACAATTCTACGTGAACGCCAAGTTCACGATGAGGGCATCAAGTCCTCTCGTACACGGAAAAAAGAGTTCACCATCACCGCCAGGATCCGCGGAACACCGCTTGTTGCCGGCGGAAGGAGGCCGAGAGATTTATGAGGCCGATATTGACCGGCCGCCGCTTGGAAGGAAATAGCCAAGTCCGATCGTGCTAAAAAGCGGTCTATACAACTAACAAGAAGTCTGGCGAAAGAGGACTACCACAAATTGTTGGACATTGTTGCCAAATGCATAGACATCAAATTTGGCGGCTTTGACCAGATTGTCCAAAGTTAAATTGATCGTAATGGCCGCGATCATTGAAGAAAAGAAGGTGAGTGGCAATGAGTTTGTATCAGCAGACTCGCGAGAATGTTGGGAATAAATCCTTCAAGGAGGATGGTACGTTTGGAGGTTCCTCGGGTGCGGCCTGGTGATTGGCGGTTGATGGAAGTAAAAGGAGTCCTCTTCGACATGGAAAGGCGTTCCATGTAAATAAGAGGATGTTTTGATCAAACCTCTCTCGGCGCCGCAGAAGAGAGCTTACACTAAGAGGGTCGATACGAGTGAGGGGGAATCACCACTGAAGATACGATGTCTCCCCTCATCCCAAAGATCACGCCCGCCCTGCAAAGAAAGAAAAGAAATCTGCACCGCCCTGCAGGTTGAGTCACCTACCCCTACAAACGAGTCACCGCCCCCGCAGCCGTGTCTCCCCGCCCTGCGCCCCCATGGAGAAGGAACCATTAATCCCTTCTCCAAAGTGATCAAGAAGAAGAGGATCGCCACAACAAGAAGAGCAAACTGCCTCTAAGACAATCGCGAAGGCTCTTACCTTCAACGAACTGTAGAGAAGTGGAACCGGATGTTCCTCCGGTGAAACAAAAAGAAGAAGAAGACTTTCCAAGCTCTCCGAGATTGACAAGACCGCCGAGTCCGCTACTCACCGAAAAGATACCCGAGACTCGCTGGAGAAGTAGAGTCTCCTAAGTTATTGATGAAACGCCAAGTCTCTTTGAGGAATCAAGAAGAAGAGGAATCTGTTGAACTTTCTCGGATTGACCAATGTGGTCCAAACACTCAACCCTGCTTTGCCACAAAAGAGTTGCAAATGCAAAGCAAGCAATGCAAGAATCCGAATCCTACATGAGCAAAGGATGATGGAGGGACCAGGGAGTCCTCCACATCACACCGTGGAGATTGATCCCATGGGAGTGGTGCAAAGATATTGCCATCGTTGTTGTCCGCCACCACTTCCCAGCTCATTTGGAGGAAGGTATTAAGGAACCGGTGATGAAACTGGGATTGTGGGGACCCTCAAGCCAACCCCTAATGAAGGTGTCTTACCACCGCCCCAACGGCTTAATACTCAATGGGAACAGACGGAGTCCGGAGACGAGTGACCCCATTCTAAGTCACTCACCGGTGTGTGCCACCGGGGGGAAACTCCTCCACCGCAGAAGGTCGGAAGATATGCGCCCCGACTCCACAACGAATCTCGGAGGCGAAGTGTAGAAGGAACAACAATCGGATACACAACAAGTTGTCATCGAAGAGGCTCGCATGCGCTTAAGATCGTCTCACCAAGTGCCAACTTCTCTGCAATGACGCTGCCGATGCGGTCGAGGCACAAGAAGAATCGCCCGGGAGTTAACACTGGGCAATGAAAGTACAATCCATGGAGTTGAGACTCCCGATGCCACCTCGAAAGACCCCAAGACACCGACACCGCCGAAGGGGATGTCCAAGTGCCTTGCGCAAAGGAGACTGCAGGAGGTAATGAAGGCCAACGGGAGGTTGAAACTTCCCGTGGTAAAGAGATCGAAGCCGAACATCCTCCCGCTATCATTGATCCATCGAAAAGGAGATAAGTGCCCTTCACGATTCCCAAGATAATCCTGATGTAACTTTCCCGGATCCGGGTGAAGATGAAGTCGAGTCATCCCCTATTGCCGATCCAAAAGACTCACCAGAGGATGTTCCAACCACGAGTAAGTTTGACCTCAAGATTACTCGCCAAACATTCAACTTTGGTGATGAGCCACCCATGGAAATCTCATCATCGTCCGATGACGCTTCTTATAAGGCCGAGGACCACCAACTCATGTGGAAAACCACCAGATCAAAGAAGTTGTTTAGACAGTTGAGGCTCAAAGAGGCAAGTCGGGTCAACTTCACAATAGACCACAATCAAACAGTCAATCTGCGCAGCTCCTCAAGTGCCGCAGTAGGATCGACTCCACCGGAACTTCATGAGCACAAGTTGTCATTGAGCAAATTTCAATTTGCCCGTGATGACCCTTTGTAGAATCATTTCCCTTCTCTCCGGAGGTACCGACCTCCCGAAGAATCGCCTAGAGATCGAGAGCGCTTCCATAAACTCCGATCCTCGTTATTCCAAATGCATGTAAGTGACAACGAGGTTCGGGAAGTTTTCAAAGCCCTATTTGCTTTGAGATTGAAAAGATGGAGAGGCACCAGCCTCACCGGACATGAGGTCGATAACAAAGACGCCAACCTTATCAACGATCCATGAGGCATAATAGTCGGGATCCGGAATGGTGGCAACAAAGAAGAGACAATGCGCGTGGAACAAGCTCGATACTTGAGGACATTGTTCAACAAGTTGCTAGTCCTGGGCGGGTGAGAATGTTGATGCAAAGACAAAAATGCAAGAGCACATCGAACAAATGCATGAATCTCACACCACGGAGATAAAATCTGCTGCGTGAATATAATAAGAAAGAGCTCTGCGCGTAGAGAGAACATGGATCGAAAGTTCACCTTCTCATGGGCCGAGATGAAGTTGGTAAAGCGGTGAATCCAACGCCACCCGCTCCGAATTTCAAATGGATACTCCGCAGCAGATTCGACGCGAACTCAAATATCAACGACTAGACTTCATGCTTGCTAGCTTGTTTCGTGGGTTTCTCTCTCCTTTGATGATGCCAAAAAGGGGAAGAGAAATACCTAAAGGCGCCGGGGATCTCGGCGAGAAGGAAGACGCACTTGTGAAGGGAAAGACAAATGAGGAAGTAATAAGAGAGAAGAAAGGAAAATCTGTTGAGGGGAAAGAGGAATACCTAAAGGCGCCAAGGGATCCGGGTAGAAAGAAGACGCACTGTGAAGGGAAAGACAAAATGAGGAAGTAATAAGAGAGAAGAAAGGAAAATCTCATTGAGGGGAATGTTCGAAAGATGTAACCTTGATGATTGCTAAAACCCCCAACAAGGTCTTGTCACAAATTGATATCATCGGCAAACTCCCAACACTCGCCACTCCAACACTCTGCACGTACCTATGGCCGAAAAGAGAAAGACATTGAAGCAGGGGATGAATGAAGTAGAAGGAAATATGGATGCGAGAGTTATGAACATTCTCAAACAACATGGAGGCATTCCAACAGATGAGAGACACCTATGCCATTTCGTATGCCGGGGCGAGCCAAGATCTGTTGATGAATTCAAGACGCTCGCATCCGGTTACTTCGCAAATATGTCCATGGCTCAAGCCTCGGGATATGTACTAGGAAAAAGGTCTCAAACTATGTGAAGAAGGCCGACAGCGGTTCTAGACATCGCTCTGCTTTGGGTCACTCGCTAGTCACTCATCCTGGGAAAAAGAAGGCCCCAAGATAATACACGCCCGAGGCGAGGGAAGAAGCAATGGTGGAGGAAGAGGTTTCGGACCTAGATCTCTCGCCAAAAACATTGAGTACATAGATCTAGACAAGAAAGGAGAGATCTATTGGGCCGGGATTTGATGAAGTAGCCAACCCGCAAGTGGCTAAGAACAATCTTTGAGTATGTGAAGAGAATTGAAGAGGAAAATAAAAGACAAACTCAGCTATGGGAGGAAAGACAAGAAAGACATAGAAGAGATGAAGTCAGCCGAGAAAGGTGTATAAGAAAAAGAAGGCGGTCAAGATGAGAAAAAGAGAAAAAGCCGTAAGATGACAGATGAGTCAAGAAGATAAAAGAAGGAGGCGGCGAATGAGATGAAGTGTTCTTGTCCACCCCTTCATGTATTTTACTATGTAAATACACTTTATGTAAGTCTTCCGTACATCGAATAAAATCGTACAATTTCTATACTTGTGTAGATGTAGAACATCATAGTTACTTTAAGTTCCATTTAAGCTCGATACACCTTGTAAACAGCTATGTAAAGAACAAGAATGTTATGATCAATAAAAGATTGATTCTACGATACATTCCGTGATTCCGCATTGTCCGTGACGTATCTTTGCTGTTACTTTATTGTATGAATGTTTTAAGTTTTGGCATCATCAAAAAGGGGGGAAATTGTTGGGAAATTAATTCTTAGATTTTGATGAATGCCATGTAAAACTTAGAACAGAAAGTTGGCACCCCATTTTTGTTGTAAATTGCATTGTATTAGATAGGGTCTGGTCGAAATGAGTCAAGTCGATATGCCTGAACATGCAAGAAGACAACCGGAGACTTGAAGGAAGACTCATTGTGAGGCAAATTGAGTGTGGCAAAAGAGAGAAGACAGAACTCGATCAAGGAGCAACAGATGCAATCGAGTGAAGTATCGATCAAGTCAACTCAAGATAGTCATGTCTCAAGTTGAAGTGACAGAAGAGTCATCCAATAATTGGAAGTCGACTCAAGTCACCTGGGAAAGTAAGAAAATGCAATCAAGTCGAGATAATCGAAAGAGATCCGTTGCACGAAAAATTAAGAGAATTACTTAAACAAGTAATATCTCCATACTACCTTTCTTGAAGTGCTCGACCCCCGAAGCATGCAAAAGGAATAAACCAATGGGAAGCATCGCACCGTGTCGAACTCGAAAAGTCAAGAATCGTTCATACGAGGAAACGTAAATTCCAAGGATCGCAACAAGACAAGCCAACGACCACAAATGTCTTTTGAAAATAAGCCTATATCTTCAACGGGCAAATTTTCAAAAAACACTATAAAAGGCCGAGGAGTTTATTTGAGAAGAGGTTATCTTGAAAACTCAACCATGAACATTCAAGCTAACATTTGAACTCGTAACCAAAAATATTCTCAAGTTATTCAAGATCAATCCTCAAGCCTACATTACGAAGGAAATCAATCCAACACTCACCGTGAAGGAAAGACAACTTCAATCGGTTGAAGAGGAAACAATTTGAAGAATCAAGGGGTCTACATTCCACGGAGGATTGTAGGAAGGTTCAAGGTCGAACCGGTCTCGAGTTTTTGGAGGGCTTCGTGATCAAATCCAAGAAGCTTGAGCAAGTGGGCTGTAGTAGCAAGGCAAAACGCCTGTGAAGAAGCCGAGTCATACGAGAAGCCATCTCGTGTGACCAAGGCATCTCTAGATCGAGTCCCAAAGGATCAAGTCACCGTGTGATCAAGACTTGTATCCGGACCGTTAACCACTTTGTATCTTGATCAATACTTAGTGGATTCCTCCAGAGTTGGAGAAGAGAGGAGTAGAAGAATTACCTCATCTTTGAACCTCTATAAAAACTTATTGTGTCATTTACATTTCAATACTTTAATTTCTCGTGATATTACTTTCATATCTCACGACATATTTGCTATCCAATCGATAATCAACCAAGTGCTAAAACCTAGTATTAAAACAAACTTAACCATATTCAAGGGTGTTAAGTCTTCCAATAAAACATATCACAATCGAGTTAAGTCTTTTAGTCAAAACAAATGAGTTATTCTATCAACAACTCGGTTGGGTCTGCTGAGTGACTAACTCGCTAATTAACTAACTTAGTCATTCCATCAAGGACTCAATTGTGAAGTATTAACCCCGAACATTTTAAAAGGAGTAAATCGAAAAGTTGGTAAGGTTTATTCAACCCCTCCTTCTTAACCTTACACTCACACCCCTTGGGACCTACACACCATATGTGCTACATTTTCAATCCTCATACTTCAACACACCCGTGAACAAGTCAAAAATTTATTTGAAAGGAATAATAAAAAACCCAATTCCCCGCATCTAACATGTATCGAAAACACTGTGAATAGAATAGCTTACTAGAATAGAATAGAATAAACACCAATTCTAGCAAGTGCATTTCTAACAATGAAGTAAAAATGAAATATAATAGAACAATTTTCTAACATTTGTTCATATATACCAACATAGTCCATCAAAAGGCATATAACAGGACGTTACAATGATACCAAAATGTAATGTTAATAATGTACTTGCTAGCAAAAATATATAAAAATGTATGTAATATATTGTTAACATACAAATAGCAAGCCATGAATGATTCATCACTCAGATTAAACTTAACCAGGTTTTCAGTTTTTCTAGCATACTATGTTGGAGTCAATTCGAAAGGATCTAATTTGGGGAATATTAACTTACAATAACCTACATCCACTATCCCCTTTCAAAAGGTTCCTAAGCCGATTGATGGTATCATATTTTATTGTCCGTATCATCTTAACCGTAACCCCTTTCGTTTTAGTCGTCGGGACTAAAGAATAGGTCAATGTCTTTTTCGTTGTTGCATAGTTGTTTCACAAACTATCATCTTGTCCTCAATAGTAAGGAAATTCATTCCCTTCAAAGCATAAAACACGACCTTCCTAGATTCTTTGTTATCAATCTCAACCCAATAAGATTAGCCAAATCACCCAACCTTGCCTCGCTTTTCTCAAAAAGAATTGAAGTAAAGCTTAGAAATTGATCATCTTCACTTTCCTTTGCCTTTCTTTTTTAGAACCTTTAGACTTTTGTCTCGCACTACTCTCTCTGCGAAATGCGAGAATTGATTTCGATCGTTTTAGTGACAACTTCATTAGTAGTAGTCTCCACATACACACATTGTGGAGGGGTCCAAGTTTTGTCCTCAAACGTCTCCGATAAAGATTGAATTTTATGTTAAATAAATATTGCACAAATTATAAAACTTACTATCACAACCATTTTCAAAGAACTAAAATATCAATAAAGTAACTTTTACAGAATCGAATCGCATGCAATTAATATACTAGAAGAATAAATACCAAGACGTTTACTGATCATATCATGAATGTACCAAAAAACAAATAGTTCAAACATAACACTTATCATAGTAAGGATGTCCATAAAAGTTAAAAAGAAAAATGACTATTCTTCAATTTTGATTATGAATAATAAGAGGTCATCAAGCATTCTGCGAAGCACGCCACTCATTGTATATTGACATTGTGAGCTCGTCCCTCCAATTTATCCAAACTAGTGATGTCTCAACAACTCGATCAACGCATCCGTGATCATCATTATGAGCATTGGATTGATGAGTGTAAAGATTATGGATTTCTTCCTCTAAAGGATCCCTAGACATTATTGTTCGATTGAAGTTATGGAGCAAACAACAAGTCATGATGATCCATTTTGTGTCTTAATATGATAAAAAGCTTTGCTCCTTAAGATTGCCCACCTTTGTTGTAATAGCTTAAATGCTCTTTCTATAACATTACATGCCTTAGAGTGTCGTAGGTTGAACAATTCTCATAGTTTTGAGGTGCGATTTCCCGCACCCCACTCATATGATAACTCACCACTTGATACGATGCTAAAAATCCTGGTCCGTTAGTGTAACCACAATCGCATAGATAAAACCTTTCAAAAAAGTACACCCAACTTATTACTAGCATTCTTATTATTGTTAATGTATGATAAAATGAGATGAATGGGCAGACTAATCTGAATGTAGAAAAACTTAAATATTCAGGTTCATACCTAGGCAATCTCAACCCATTGGGTGTAGTAACCGCATCTCTCAACACTTGACTATCTATCGCAGATCCTCCCATCCACTTAAAATGTATGTAAATAGCATTTTTTGGTCACATGCCGCAAGAACATTCACATAAATTGTGCCTTTCATGTTTCTATATCGCGCTTGTCGCTTAGTTACATCTAATTCCCTGACAACCCTATAAGGAAAAAATGGGTTCAATTGGGTAGTATTCGATCCTTGCTATTCCATCTTTTCATATTTTGAAAGGATGTTATATATTGATAAAAAGAAGTTAATGGATAAGCTTACCTTAAACCATTTCCATCTATCGTTATTCCAATCGTCATCAACAGAGTCCCGGGTGAACAAGTAATAAATTATACAGACGGCAAAGCATGTAAGACATGATTGGAATGCTTGCTATTTGTGAATCCGAACATTTGAAGTCGAACTTGACTATGCGAGTCTTCTTGTGATGTGCCAAAACACTTAAGAAAATTGTAACTTGCTCGGATATTTGCCATGTTTAGTACGTGCTAGACCTCCAACATTCTCAAGAATGAAGCATAACCAAATAAAAACGTATCTATCCATACGTAAGTTTTCAATACATATGGTATCGGACACATCTACAAGATTACACATGTGGTTAATCGATTTGGGACACGATCAATCATACTATATGTTTGTTGTGCCAAACGTTCCCTAAGCCCTTGAAGTTTTGTCCTCAAACGTCTCCGATACACACGAACGAAAATTACAATTAATTTTATTAGGTTAAGAATTTCTTCAACACCCAAAAGTACTGCAACACGCTCATTTGTATCCATCTATGGTTATATCAATAGTGTATAACATAAGGCACATATTTAAGATTTAAAAAAATCCCAAAGATTGGTATTACACACAAAACAGAAAAAAATTATTGTATACACAATCATCACATAACAATCATTTGGTTATTGTATACACAATCATCACAGTCATCTGGTTTCTTCATTGGTACCCAACATAAAATATTTTAATATTTCACTAAAATAAAATCAAAACTGGGATATCGGGATTTGCCATTATTACAAAATTGACAAGTTTATTAGGAAGATCATTTGCTAACTACCTCAATGATAGGGCATTTCTCTCTAAATTTTTTTAAGGGCACGGGCGAAAAATTTGGAAGCATAATATTTAGATGTTGAATTTTTTTTTCAAACAATACCTGGGTGGCAGTGACACTCAAATCCTAATGTTAAAGCTGCCAAAATCATAAATAAAAAAGAAAAAAAGAGTAATTAATAGTAACTACAACTGGTAAAATATCTACAAGAAATTGTTAGCAATTTATGAAACTAGAAAAAGTGTATTTCAATGAAAACCAAAATGACAGACGATTACATTTCATGCGAATAAATAATGTAATAATGGTTTCAAAAATATTGTAACATATGAAAAATAGTCTGTCTACCGAATCGAATTCCATTTATCGAATTTTTTTCTAAGAATGAAAGAAGTGAGATTTGATGAAGAGTGAACACATACCTTTCTCTTCTCGTCGTCTTGGGTTTATACTTCAGCAATTTGTCTCTCAACACGAGTGAGGAAATTTGAAAGCTATATAAAGTACCAAATTTGTAATAAATAGGGGCAACCAGGGCATATTAGTCAGTTTAAATGGATTTTCAGGGGCAAATATATATTTGCAGAAGTTGTCCAAATGGGGCTGTTGATAAGATTATATAATAGTATGGGGTGGGTAGGTTTAGTAATCAATTGAGAGCTGGTTTGATTCCTGGGCCGAAGCTTTGAACCTGGGTTGCTCTCCAAAATGGCAACCAATGGTTTAGTTGGGACAAATTAGATAATCCCTGCCAGTCCATGTTGGCAAGCGAGCCGAAATGGGGTAGTTAATCCAACAAAAAAATGGTTTATTTGACAAGAAAAATAATTTTATTAATTAATTCAAACTAATAATATATTGATAGAAAATAAAAATAAATCTGTTAAAAACCATAAAAGATGAAACTATGAAAATATTCATAAAGCATCTAGGTTAATAACAAAAATCGGCCTAAAGTCTACAATTTTAAAATTCTATAGTGCCTAGAATACTCGTGATTCCATATCTGCAATCTGTTGAAGATCATAATTCGATTTGTTATCTCCGTCCACCGGATCAAAAACTTGATTTTCTCGAATCGTCCACTCAAGAAAAATAATGCACCAAGATGGTGATAAACCAAGACCATCTGCATTTACGAAATCACATACAAAAACAAACAAACAAATAATCTAAATCTATGTACGAAAACCACTTAGATATGATTTTCAATATGATTTGTGATTTCCGATACTTTAATTTGAAGATTTATTGATTATTTTCTAGGGAATCTGATATGATTTTCTCTTAATATTTATTGTTGAAACTGAAGTTCATCCAAAATTGATGGACTCCCCTCACATTTTTTGATATAAAGTGTTGTCAATAAATAATAAATTAATATTTTTATTAAATGCGGTGTCTTCCTTTTTTTTATAGATAAATTCAATAGAGTGGCACAGTAGAATAATAAGTCGATTATGTTTTATTTGATCAAAATCGATAGAGCACTATTTGAATTTTAGTTCAGGGTCTTTTGTGAACCATTCAGGATTTTGGTAATTGAGTTCATACCATCGCGTGGAACCGAAAGGCTTAGCAAGGTCAAGCTGGCCCGCGCCTAGCACGAGATAAGTCAAGCTAGTCGTTGGCTCGGGCCTATGCTTCATAGGGCTCGTAAGCGAGATTCTAAAATGGGCCTTATCATAGGTATCTAGAAATTTGCAAATGAACCAAGCCGCTCGTGAACTATTCGGGTCTCGGTTCGAAAAATACTCGTTCTAGATCATTCATTAAGCTTAACGAGCCAAACTCGAACTTACGAGATATTTGGTTCGAAAGCTCGCGAACATGTTCGTGTATAGGCTCACGAGACGAAGTTCGAGTTCGGCTCGTTAGTTTTGCTTGCGAACAAAATCGGTTATAGGCTCGTGAGACTAAGTTCTAGCTCGACTAGTCGGTTTGGCTCGCGATATGTTCGTTTACAGGTTCGTGAGACTAAGTTCAAGCTCGATTCGTTAGCGGGGTTCGCGAACAGGTTCGTTTATAAGATTACGAAATTAAATTCGAGATCAACTCGTTTAGTATGTTAAATAATAACATTTAATGCAAAAATATATTATATTTATATTAGATAATTCGACAATTAATGATAACCAGTAAGATGCATAAAATAATAATAAACTCACGATTTATGAGACATTTAAAGACTAAGTAAATCAAACTAGTTTGATATCAAACTTTAAGTTATAACATTTAGTTCTTGTCCAAAAGAAAAGTTAATACATTTAGATTAAAATTTAAACTATTAATTTTTAATGATTCAAGTAATAGTTAATATTGTCTTTGTGAAGCTAAATCGTAATAGTTAATATATTTTTTTCTTCTAATCAAGCGAGTTATTCTTGTATATAGTGTTGTGGGTTTACCAGGATATTTTTATTCCCAAACCCATTTTATGACCCCGACTTATATGAATTTATTTTTCGTTGACGTATATTGCAATTAATTAAATACAATCATGAAACATGTAATAAAGACAAATAATATAAACATCTCTATCTTAATAATTGTTGTCACGCTGATATTCAATGTAAAAAAATAAACGATAAAAGTACTAGACCCTAGTCCGTGATTAGGGATGGCGGGGACGGGAAGATGAGGGTACCCACCCGCCTGCACCCTATTGGGACGGGTATGGGTAGTCTTTTTCAAATTTGGGACGGGTATGGGATGAGAAATTACTACCCATTTATATACGGGTAGGGTATGGTTTTACCCCTCGGATACCCACCACTACCCGAACCTGTTTAGCCCTTAGTAACTTCCATTCATTTTTTTCATGTGACATTATACATTTCTTCATAGAAGCCCAACATAAATTTTTATTTTGTACAAAGAGGATATAAAGTTGTTATTTATTTTGAATCTGTGATCATATCAACTCTGTTTTATCTTTGCCAATTTGATAAAACTACATTCTGATGGTGTAGTTTTATAAATTAAATGATGTACTAATGTTGATTCTACAGTTTTAAGGAATGTATTGGTTACATTTGTATTTATGTAATGCTTTTGATTTAGTTTATGAATGATGACAAAATTGTTAATTGTTATATTTATTAAGAATTTAATATATTATCATTTTCTTATATAATAATTAGTTTTTGGTAGGTTATCTATTTAATAGTTATCTAAGTATTCAAATAATTATAAGTTTTATATAAAGTAAACGGGTTTTAGGCCGGTATAGGTAGTCGCGGGTATCGTGAAATGGATTTGGGATGGGTATGGAAAATATATGCGCTTATTCGGGTTTGGGATGGGTACGGGTAATATAAATATTATAGGATTCGGGTATAGATAGCCTTAAATTGGTGGATACCCTACCCATTGCCATCCCTATCTGCGATTATTAAGATAGACTAACCCCTGAAAGTCCTAGACTCCTAGTCCGCGATTATTAAGATAGACTAACCCCTAAACTAACTCCTAAATCAACCCCTAGACTAACCCCTAAATTAAACCCTAAACTAACCCCTAAACTAACCCTTAAATTAAATCCTAAATTAATAAAAAATATTAAATATTAATAATAATTACCCAAAACAAAAAATTATTAGTTAATTATCTTATATATTACCAATATTAAACTATTAGTATTGGTCAAATATTATATTAACTTATATATAACCTTATTATTAAGTATTAACATGGTTAAAACGTCATTAACCTCGTTTAAAAAAACGTCATTAATAGACAAATCAAAAGTTAAAAACACGTTTTCAAAAAAGAAAAAGTTAAAAAAACAAAAGAACGGGAGAACATAAAGTGTGAAAGTCAAATGAAATTTTACAAACCCTAACCCACTCACACCAAGATAACACGAAATTTGTCGCCCACGGCCCAACGCTTCCTCACCGGTTCATCGTCGCGACCACCACTACGATGTAGCTCGATTATCGCCATCGTTTGACGCTGCTTGTCATTGTCATTGCTTCTTCTTCGAACTGTGAGTGTTCTTCGAGATTAATTACATATTAAACTTCAAATTCTATTTTTTAGTCCTTTAATCTCAAATCTTGAACTAATGACGCTAGATATTTATTTTCTAGTTATTTTTGGGGACTTTTGGAAGAGTAATCTGTTGCATATTATAGGGGAAAGTATTTGGATGGTTGTACTTAAACCAAGTAATGATTCCAATAAAACCAATCCCAAATATTTCTATAACCTGACTTTCTTATTCACTTCATTATTCACTTTCTATAACCACCCTCAATTTATTCATGTTATTTAAATGTTTAAGCAATAGCCTTTAAATCTACCTCATTCGTTGTTGTTATTGCCTTTATATGCTGCAATTATACAAATAACAAAAAATAACATATTAAAAAAATAAAAAAGTAAATGGAAAGTCTTGAAAATGATTAACAAAAAATAGAGTCATAAAAGCTAAAAAATTTAGCTCAAATTGAGGACAATTATTTTGCCTCTAGCAAGAATTGCAGAAGGATAAAACAATAAAGGGTCAAGAATTCAAGGTCTCTTGCATTTATTTGACTTCTTTTCTTGATATCATACTTATCCAAATCCAAGAATATCCATGATATCATATTTATCCCATAATTTTCCTATAAATAATGTTTGCGGGGAATTGAACCATTGAACATGTTAACTCCAAATACTTTATATGCGCAAGAGTGAAGCATTTGGGAGAATTTCAACCTACTATAAATAATATGACTGAAACATCTCAAAGTAAGGATGTTTGCCCCCCGAGGTCATTGAGGTTGAAGAAGAACAAGACAAATCCATATGCTTCAAAGAAAACGCACATCGAAAGCATGGGATGACTTTAAACAGTTACCCTTCCTGGATGGGTCATCAAGGCTCAATGTATACATTGTGGCCATCGGTTGAATGCTAACATAATAGGTTGTACATCACATTTTCTTAGGCACCTCAAAGGTTGTGGGTTGAAGCAATTGAGTGATAAAGGACAAAACATATAAGTATCACAACATCGATATCGATTCGAAACTGTTAATGCGGTCAGAGTTTCAAATATGATCAAGCAAAGATCATAGAAGTTTTTCTCAAATGATTATTGTTCATGAGTTGCCATTCATCTTTTTTGAGTATGGGTTGTTTAACTTAGGGGTGGCAATCTCGACACGATACAAAAATACGATCCGAATCTAACATGATATAAGCGGGTTAGAGTCAACCCATTTATTATTCAAGTCATGATCGTGTCGAGACTATTTAACTGAATAATAAATGGGTGGGTCGGGTTGACCGAGATGACCACTTAACCCATTTAACCCGCTTAAAAGAAAAAAATATCTAATAAATTATACTTTGATATTTGATGATGAGTTAATTAATTGTATTTTCATTAATATTTACATCATAAATTTGTGTTTTCTCTTTAACCTTAATTATGGTTTTTATTTATATGTTAACATATTATAGGAGTGCAACTTATTAGGAGTTTGTCCATGTTCTTGGATGTCTAATCGATAACTAGGGGTGTTCATTTTTCGAATGGATCCGAAATTCGATTCGGTTCGAATTCGAATTTTAGTTTCGAATTAGGATTTTTGAATTTCGAATCGAATTTCGAATCAACTCGAATTTCGAATATGAATATTTGAATCGAATAACGAATTGGGGTTTTTTTTTCGAATTCTATTCGAAAATCCTAATTCGAGGTGAAATTCGACTAAATTCGAATTCGTATTTCGATTCGAATTCGTATTACAATTCGAATTCTTATTTTAATTCGAATTCGTATTTCAATTCAAAATTTATATGTATATATTTCACACTATACATAATTATTTATTGTATATATGTAAATTATACACATGCATTTCTAATATATATAAATGAATAAAATAATAATATTTTAAATGAAAATGTAAAATTATAAATATATGCTCTTTCCTTCTTTTTTTTTTAGTTTTTGTTAGAAATAGTTATACTTAATAGTATATGAAATACATTTTACATTTTAATTCAAAATTTTATCTTTAGACCATATTCAAATAATCATTTTTGTGCTAAAAAATATATTTTAGGTAAAATCTATTTCGGTCTTACAGTCTCACGTGGAGGGCATATGGTGAAATAATCTATAAGAATATTCCACCGATTATGTCCATTGTATGGAAAAGTACAAAACTTGTGTACATACACTATACAACATACATTATACATTTATACAATATAGTCTTTAACTTTTTTCCTTTGTTTAAAATTCTTATTACAATATGCATTATATATTATACATTTGTACACTATATTACATATACTTATCTTGAGATCATATTAAAACAATAAATTATATGATAACACACACTATATCTCTTTATCTACACACATACACTTTGTCAATTTGATATCTTATACTTGAGTATAAAAGTTTTTTATCAAGTAACTAGTCTTTGTATAAAATTGGCACAAAATAATTTATTAAATTTATATAAGGGAGTTCGTTATGAATTTATGATAGTCTTTAGTTAAATTAAACAATGAAAAATGGTTAGTCGATAATTTGTAATTTTGAAAAAATAAAATCTGGAATTTTATTGGGTATAGCCCAAAAATATTATGTTATGAATCCAAACCTTATTCACTTTATCGCAAAATTTGGATTTTTGGATTGACTCGAATTCGATTCGGAAATCGAGAAATCCAATTCGTTTAAATTCGATTCGAATTAATCGAATTAGGATCGAATTTCGAATTGAGGTTTAAAATTTTCATTCGATTAAATTCGATTCGAGGAAGTTGAAGAATTGAATTCGATTCGATGAACACCCCTACTTGATAACCCTGTATCAAGCCAAATTATGATTTACATATTTTGATTGTAATTCGTTATATTTTTAATATTCTATATATAAATAGCCTAAAATCCCCATTTTATTATAATAAATAGATGGTTTATTCAAAGTTGAAAAATATACGAGTCATTTTGAGTCATTTCGGGTAGTGTTCGGTTACCCATGTATTAAACAGTCGTGTTCGGGTTGACCCATTTGACCCATATAATTAAATGGGTCGTGTTCGGGTTAGCCAAATTTATGTAATTATAGTGTCTCAACACAACCCGCGAACCCGAACACGACTCGAATTGTCACCACTAGTTTAACTTATTGATGAGGATTTGCTACTCTACATTACAAAAGGTGAGTCATACGATTTGTAAAGAAGGATTGCATAGGAAGTTATGAAATTGAGAAGAAATTGTTGATGGCCATGTTAAAGGATGTGAATAGGGTTAGCGTGACCAGCGATTTATGGAACCTAAACAAAATATTTCGTATATGGTTTCACTTGTCATTATATAGACTCAACGGGAATTTGCGAAGAGAAACTTGAATTTTTGTGAGGTTGAACCACCTCACACTTGGTGTTGTAATTTTTGATGTGCTACATAAGTGTTTGGTTTCATGGGGAATGAAAATAAGATATGGACAACACATTATAATGTAGCTGTTTGGATGTTAAATGAGAACCTCTCTTATAAAAACAAGCTTCCTCTTGGTGGAAAATTGTTTCATGTCGGATGTTGTGCACATATATTGAATCTTTTGGTACAAGATGGGCTATCCGAGATTCAAGATGTAGTTTTCAATGTGCGTGAGAGTGTGAAGTACATATCAACTTCGAGTTACGTATTAATATGTTCGATGAAATTGCAATACAATTGCAATTATCTTCAAAGAAGCTTGTGTTGGATTGTTGCACGAGGTGGAATGTCACATATTACATGTTATCTTGTTTCTTTAGAGTTTAGAGATGTCTTCCCAAGATATCAACATAGGGATTCTACTTATAACCTTTTGCCAAATGAGGAAGATTGGGAGAAAGTCCGTGTAGTATGCTCATTTCTTGAGGAATTCAATGATATCACACACATCATTTTATGTACTAAAATCTAAATATCAACATTAAACTTATTTTTAATTGAGCTTTCTGAGAATAATAAAATTATTTCAAACTTGTTCTAATTTTTTTTTTTTACAGGGACTAAATATCCGACTTCAAACTTGTTTCTAACTCGGCTTTTCAAGATAAAAAAAGATGTTGAAAGATACGAGATGTAAGCTCACGTAGTTACATGGTTGAAATGGTGAAGAAGATCAGATTAAGTTTGACAAGTATTGGGGTGACGTAATTTGTTAATCTATGTTCTTTGCGATTTTAGATCAGGAATAAAATGAAGTTGATAGAATGGTATTTTCGTTCTCCATGTGATGTTATAGTGCACGTTAACACTATTCGTGAAACACTTTGTGTATGTTATATAATGAGTATGTTGAGGCTCACAAAGCTAATAGTGAGAAGGATGCTTGGTGTGATCGAAAAGAACATTCTAGTAGTGTGAGCAATGTCAATGTAAAGGAAAAGATAAAGTGAGGCCCGAATTCACTAGCTATATCAAGCAAATTGATAGTATTGAGCAAGTGAAATCTGAACTAGATGGGGATTTGGAAGTTGTTAAATGCGAAGATGATAGTGAGTTTGAGGCATTGAAATGGTGGAGGGCGAACAACTTGGAAGCTTAGAATTCTATCAAAGATGGCTTGAGATGTCTAGTGATCCCATAACTATTGTCACCTCTGAATCCGCTTTTAGTGCGGGAGGTAGAGTTATTGATCCACATCGTGCCTCGTTGGGTGTAGAAACAGTTCAAGTTTTACTTTTTGCTGGAGATTGGCTACATGCTCGTCATGGTATTAAGAGAAAAACAAAAGTAAGTGAATTAAATTTATTTTAGGTGTGTGTTTTATTCTCCTATATATTGTGTTTTATGACTAATATTTTGATCTTATTTATTTTCATGTTAAAGGAACAACCGAACTTGAAAGAAATCCATTTGACTTAAAAACTTTCTCATCAACTTATCATGGGAGTGGTAAAATTCTTTTACTTTACATATTTATATGGCATTTCAAAGAAAGTCATTTTACAGAAGCATTGATTAGAATATTATTCTCTTGTTTTTACGTATATGAATATCAACGCACCATTGGCATATATATGAAAAATATGTTTGCTATGAATTCAATGGACTCCTATTTATTTGTATTTCTCTGTTTTAATTACCATTTCCATGAATATTTGTTAATGAATATTTGTTAATCTATGCTGCTGCATTTCACTTCTACCATAGCCTTTCCTCTTTATTTGTATTTTTTTTTTCCATCCCTTTTTGTGAATGGAACAGATGAGTCCACAAACCAAAGTGAAGCAACTTATAGCTTAACTCCAACACATATGATATTTCCTTAAAATTAGTCTATCTCTATTAAACTTGTTGAAAATAAGTTTATCATATTGAAACAGAAAATTTTCACTACCATTCGTGGATATGGTCCGGAATATTTCACCCTTAAATTTTATGTTTTTAACTGTCAAACCACTATTTTAATCTGTGATATATGGAATATTTCTTTCCTCATACTAATTTTATATTTTATTGACTTTGTAGAGAATTTTTATCATTGGAGATTATGAAACTTTTGAGGCGGCCATATGAGATTTATGGGGGATGTACTAGTTATTTTTAGATTCTACATTTAAGAATGTTGTTGACAAACTTGTGTTTAATGAGATGTAAAATGTCTGCTGCAAAGAGTAGTAAATTTCAATTATGATTATCTAAACTTATGGAATTTATGGTAATTTTGTTTATGGTTTGCCTTTTTGAATTTATTTTTCACTTTTATATTGCTACTTTAGGATTTTAATGAACTCGAACTCGAACTCGAACTCGATCTTTAACGAACTCGAGTTTTCTTTGACGAGCTCAGTTTGAGCCTTTTACGAGCCAAGCTCGTGATAAGCTCGTTAATACTTAACGAGGCTTTTTACGAACCGAACTCGAGCTAAGTTCATCGAACACTTCAAATGAGCTTTTTATGAGCCGAATTCAAACTATTCACGAACTAAACATTTTTAAACGAATCGAGATCGAGCTCAAATATATAAAGCTCGTATTCAACTTAAGTCGATCTCGAACCTATCCAAAAAAAATAAATGAGTCGAACTTGAGCCTGGACATATTCGGCTCGATTCGAAACTTGTTTGACCCTACCCACTAGTGCCCAAAAAGAGATACCTCTAGGGTTACAAACGAGTTGAACTGAGCCGAACATGTCCGGACTTCGAGTTCGACTCGTTATTTTATGGATAGGTTTGAGCTCGGCTTCGAGTTCGATCGAGCTTTTATATTTGACCTCGAGCTTGCTCGTTGAAAAATATTTAATTCGCGAATAGTTCGAGTTTGGCTAGTAAAAAGCTCGTTTAAAGTGTTTGATGAACTTAGCTCGAGTTCGGTTCATAAAAGGTTTGGAGCCGAGCTTGTCAAAGAAAACTCGAGTTCATTAAAGATCGAGTTCGAGTTCGAGTTCGTTAAAAACCAAATGTAGCAATATAAAAGTGAAAACCAAATTCAAAAAGGCAAACCATAAATAAAATTACCATATAATCCATAAGTTTATATAATCATAATTGATTCTACTACCGCAACGACATTTTACATCCCATTAAACACAAGTTTGTCAACAACATTCTTAAATCTAGAA
This sequence comes from Rehmannia glutinosa, assembly GCA_016081115.2. NCBI lineage: Eukaryota > Viridiplantae > Streptophyta > Magnoliopsida > Lamiales > Orobanchaceae > Rehmannia > Rehmannia glutinosa. The sequence continues at coordinate 402,054 of JABTTQ020000026.1, read as the reverse complement.
TCTAAAAATAACTAACACATCCCCCATAAATCTCATAAAGCCGCCTCAAAAGCTCTATAATCTCCAACGATAAAAATTCCCTACAAAGTCAATAAAATATAAAATTAGTATGTGGAAAGAAATATTGCATATATCACAGGATTAAAATAGAGGTTTGACATTTGAACAAATAAAATTCAAGGGTGAGATGTTCCGGGCCATATTCACGAATGGTAGAGAGAATTTTCTGTTTCCATATGATAAACTTATTTTCAACAAGTTTAATAGAAATAGACTAATTTTGAGGAAATATCATATGTGTTGGAGTTAAGCTATAAGTTGCTCCACTTTTGTTTATGGACTCATCCTTCCATTCATGAAAAGGGATGGAAAGAAAAATACAAATAAAGAGGAAAGGTTATGGTAGAAGTGATATGCAACAACAAAGATTAACAAATATTCATGGCAATGGTAATTAACAAACAGAGAAATACAAATAAACAGACTCCTTGAATTCATAGCAAACATATTTTTCATATATGTCAATGGTACAGTGATATGCATATATAAAAAACCAGTGAATAATATTCTAATCAATGCTTCACAAACTACTTTCATTGAAATGACATATAAATATGTAAAGTAAAAGAATTTTACCAATTCCATGATAAGTTGATGAGAAAGCTTTTAAGTCAAATAAATTTATTTCAAGTCCGATTGTTCCTTTAACATGAAAGCAAATAAGATCAATATATTAGTCGTAAACACAATATATGGGAGAATAAAACACACAACTAAAACAAATTTAATTCACTTACTTTCGTTTTTCTCTTAATACCATGACGAGCATGGAACCAATCTTCAACACAAAGTAAACCTTGGATTGTTTCTACACTCAACAGCCCGAGTACGACATGGATCAATAACTCTACCTCCCGCACTAATAGCGGATTCGGAGGCGACAATAGTTATTAGGATCGCTAGTACATCACAAGCCATCTTTGATGGAATTCTAAACTTCAAGTTGTTCATCCTCCACCATTTCAATGCCTCAAACTCACTATCATCTTCACACATGACAACTCCTTCTTCCAAATCCACATCTAGTTCGATTTCACTTGCTCAATACTATCATCTTGCTTGATATATCTAGTGAATTTTGGCCTCACTTTATCTTTCCCTTTTACATTGACATTGCTCACACTACTAGAATGTTCTTTTCGATTGTCACCAAGCATCCTTCTCACTATTAGCTTTGTGAGCCTCAACATACTCATTATATAACATACACGGTGTTTCACGAATAGTGTTAACGTGCACTATAACATCACCTGGAGAACGAAAATACCATTCTATCAACTTCATTTTATTCTTTGGATCTAAAATCTGCAAACAACATAGATTAACAAATTACGATCACCTAATACTTGTCAAACTTAATCTTCATCTTCTTCACCATTTCACCTTGTAACTACGTAAGCCCACATCTGCGCATTTTTCAACATCTTTTTATTTTGAAAAACCGAGTTAGAAACAAGTTTGAAGTCGGATAGCCATCCTGTAATAAAAAAATTAGACACAAGTTTGAAAAAAAGTTTATTATTCTATAAAGCTCAATTAAAAATAAGTTTAATATTGGATATTTAGTACTTAAAATGATGTGTGTGATTTCATTGAATTCTTCAAGAAATAAGCATACTACATGGACTTTCTCCCAATCATCTGTAAGTCAAGCGGCTACGATAATCTAGAGGGGGTGAATAGATTATCTCCATCTTTTCGAGTTTACCCTCTTTTTCGAACCGAATGCTCAAAGACAATAACAAAGGTGCGGAATGTAAACAACACACGTCGATTTATAGATGTTCAACCCACCTAGGGCCTAATCCTCTACCACCCCAAGATATCCGGGATGGATTTCAAAAAGAAAAAGATTTTATTAATTACCAAAATTAATACAACACCAACTTACAACAACACCTTGAAGAGCACCACACTCTTCTTCAACACCACCTTTGAGATTACCACAATCTCTTCTTGAAGATTACTACAATCTCCAACGGCACCTTGTGAAGATTACCACAATCTTCAACCTTGAAGAATACCAAATTCTTCAACACCTCAATAAGAAGATTACCACAATCTTCTTACACCTAACACCTAGATCACCCAAATGTGTTCTTACCACAAGAACACTCACAAGGATATCTTGTGTTGAATGATGGACAAAATTCAAGATTACAACTCTATGAAACCAATACAAAGATTGAGTGCAAGTGTAATCAATAATCAAGAAGCCTAGACCTCAAAGATGTGCAAGTGAAAGTACTTAGGCTATTACAACAAGAATGTAAAAATGAAAGCTTGAACAATTTGCAGATTTCTTGTTGTGTATTTTGCTTGTACATGTTGTGTATCTTGTGTCTTCAATTCATCCTCTATTTATAGGAGAGTCTTCACCAACATAGGCTCCTTCCTCTTCACTTTTGTCTACAAAAAGAGGATCACAATATGTAGAAATATTGTACAAAATTGAAAAGTAAATCTTGCGATAAGGATTGCAATGGTTGGAATTTTTGTCTTTGTCAAAAATACCATAGAGCGTCGGTTGCCCTGTAATAAGATTTGAACGTTTTGAAAAAATAGTGTGATCCGGTATGGGTCGAAGGGGGTCGGCCAGGTCGGCCGACAGGTGCGACCAGTCGCCCTAGGGTGCGACCGGTTGATCTCCATCTTGACCGGTCCCCCTCCTCAAATTTTGTGTTCGAGTGTTACTGTTTCATATATGCACTCTTCGTGTGCAGTCGACCTCTTGCTCGACCGGCGACCTTCAAATTGAAATGTTGTCCGATTTTTATCAAAAATAAACTTCAAGAAATACTCCAAAAAAATTAGTAAAAACATTTTAAATCACTTGGGAGTATTTGGACAACATTTATAAACATAGTTAACTCATTTAAACAAAACCATCAAAAGTGTTGTCTATTTTTATCGAATAATAAACTCTAAGAAATACTCTATGAAATTAGTAAAAATATTTTAAATCTTTTAGGAGTATTTGGACAACATTGTTTTGGTGTAAAAACCAATTAACTTAAAATCATCAAAAGTATTGTGCAATTTTATCGAGTAATAAACTCTAAGAAATACTCCAAAAATTAGTAAAAACATTTTACATCATTTAGGAGTATTTGGACAACATTTATAAACATTGTTTAGGTATAAAAACTCATTTTAAACATAATCATCAAAATCTTGATAAAAACATTTATCTAACAAACTCCCCCTTTTTATGATTACAAACCAAAACAATTTTAGGAGATCGATTTTAAAACAAAACAATTTTATCCGGTCTAAAAACATCAATCCATCACAAGCAACATTTATCATAAGCAACATCACAAGGATAGGAGCAAAGATTTTTCAAAATCATTTTTGCACAAGCTCCCCCTATCAACAAGCATAGCAAAAGTAAGTATAGAAGCTTAGCTTTTACAACTTAAGCTTGAATTTCATGAGCTTATAAGCTCCCCTGTCACAAGACATCATTAGTCCAGCATAAAAGTCCACAATACATCAAATGGACTAAGTAATTTGGCTTTTGATAGCCATAGCTTGTAGCTTTTCTTGCAAGCTTATTTGCAAGCCTATTTCCGCTTCTTTGAGCGTTTATGCGTTTTTCCTGTTTCTCCCCCTTTGGAATCATCAAAAAGAATGTTAGCACGATAAAAACATCATATAATTATATCAAAGTGTGCAACTTAATCGATTTATCGGCATATTGATCATTGAAGCATAAATTCCAAATAATAAGGGAGAAGTCAATCATGTGATTTGCAAAAGCTTATTTAATTGATAAAACATGATCTCTATAAACTTATAAGACTTTTTAAATCAAGAGAATCATGTAGGTAATGAGTTTTCATTGAAACATTTTGTCGGACACTTGGCGTGCATTGAATAAAACAAGAGAAATATAACGCCTTTGTGATTCATTTAAGCCAAAAATTTTCATCACCAATTTCAATACAACAATATTCATTCATCATCAATCATCATAAACAACATATTAATACAAGAATTTCAACAAGATATCAAGATACAAGCACATTCTCAAGGGTTCAACCCAATTGAGATTAAAAGGAGAAATTCTTACCATTTAATCGGTAAAGATGAACAATGATGATGATAATCGAGCCTCATGAAGTCCAAAATATAAAATGTATGCAATAAAACAAATTTGAAGTGAATTTTGTGTGAAAAATGCATAGGGGACGAAAATTGACAAAATGAGCCAAAATGACCGTGATCGAGAACAAAACGTTTTGAACCAAAAATCCGATTTTTCGCCCTAAGTTTTAAAAACGTGCAAAATGCAAACGTAGACCTCATTTAATATACATTATGTCATAATCAAGCTCGAAATGAGGTAAAATACTCGGCGTTAAAAAATAAATGTCCGCGAGTTATCTTTGAGACGAAATTAAGCACATCTCAAATTTTTGCTTAAGAAAAGCAATCCCTTAGAATATATCGAATCTCAAATTTATATAGTTCGATTATAATGAACCATATTTTGAAAAATTATTATCACCGAACTTGTTATCCCGAAAAAATGAACGTTTTAAACTTTGGATATACAAGTCATAAGAAGAAGTGTCTTTCAAATATTTGAAAATTTCTTTTAACGGCACTTTAATGAGATTCGTTGGAATAGTTTTAAAATTCGAGCATATAGACATAAGGCATAGAAAATGTCGAGTCTAAAGAAATAAGAAAAGTTAGTGAACATACCTCGAATATGTTTGTCAATCAATATGTCTTCCTCAACCTTTGTCAAACTTTACATTGGTAGCCATAGAGGTTGAGATGATTCTTCCTTCTTCAATGCCTAACTTCTTCAAAAGGTACTTTTGTATACTTTGATTGTGAATTACAACCACTTTCTTGGCATTGTTTAACTTGAAGTTCAATGAAGAAATTTTAGCTCCCCATCATGATCATCTTAAGTTCACCTTGCATCAACTTAGAAAATAACTTGCACAATAATTCATTAGTAACACCATAAATGATATCATAAATTTGTACAAGTAAACAATCTTGCCCTTTTTCAAAAACAAAGAGAGTAGTATAAACTTTACCTCTTGTAAAACCATTTAGCAAAATAGCTAAGTCTATCATACCATACATGGGGTACTTGTTTTAAACCATACAAGGCCTTTTATAAAAAAATCATTTGGCCTAGAAAATTTTAAACCCCGGAGGTTGTTTTATATAGACTTCTTCTTGAATAAAACCATTTAGAAAATTGGATATAACATCCATTTGGTAAAACTTGAAATTTTCTTAAAACAAGAATGGGCAAGTAAAAAGCAAATAGCTTCTAAACGTCTTTATGAGTGCAAATGTTACATCAAAATCAATACATTCTTCTTGACAATACCTTTTGAGTTACTAGCCTTCTTTGGTCATTGAGCTTGTTCCAAGATATAAAAAAAAAATTGCAAAATCTTAATCAAGATATCTTGCACAAGAGCATAGTAATATCGAATAATAGAGACATAATAACAAGTAACACATACTATGCTTTCAAACAAATTATCAAGAGTTTCATAAAATATTTAAGTTCAAATAAGCTTATAGGAAGTTATATAAGGTCTCTTTTGAAATTTGAAAAATTCAAGAGCATATAGTTGAGACCTCATTTACAAGAAGCATATGAACAAGAGCTTTGACAAAGCAACCAAGAATAATTTTATATGTGCAATAAAATGCATAACTTAGAAAATCAAATGTTTTATCAAAAACAAAATATAATCCTTTACAAATCTTGGATAAAACAAGCTATGTTAAATAATGCCTTCTCAAAAATCAAAACATCCTCTTAATGACACTTGTATAAAATAAGCACATAGGCATATGACACAATATGTATCAAGTCTATGAGATGAATAATAATAATGAGCGTACCTCGATAGTTAATGCCTTTCTTGACAAATAATGACGTAAATGGCCATTTGTGAAAATATGTAAATCCTACACAATTCTTAAAACAAATCTAGCACAAATCATAATGATAAAAGTGTAGGCTAAGAGATATCACAAGTAAGCTCATGCCATAAAAATCCATAAGAGATGATAACACACTTTAGTCTACAAAAGTGCACAAGAGTTTTAAAAACATCATATAAGGTCTTCTTTTTCAAAAACAATTTTAAAAGCACAAATATATATTGAAGACCTTAATTAAAAATAAATACTTGAAAACTTATTTTGCAATTAAGACACAAATAAAAGCATGCATAATAACAAAATAAAATGCATATTTAAATAGGGAGATACGGGTTACCAATTACGCCATTTCCATGGGTTGTGCCGTTCCCATTGTTGATGAAAGCCATTTTGTTGATGATGTCTTCTCCTTCTTTGATCAAATGAGATGTTCATTTGATGTCTCCTTGGCGGCATGAATTTTCTTCGATTATTAATCCGTCGGGTACCTAAAATGACATTGTTTTGTGGTACCCTCAAGTGCTTGGGTCCTTTGGGATTAGTCTTGAGACTTTTAGGTCTCCAACAATAATTAGAGCTATTTATAGCCCGACAAGTATTTACCGTATGACCCTTCTTACCGCAATAAAAGCAAGTAACATCACTAATATGCATAGGAACTCGATTCCTTTTCATATGATTTATACCATTAGGCTCATGATCAAGTTTACTATTCAAATTATCACAATCATAAACATTCACAACATTGGGCAATTTATTGGTACTCAAGTTGGACTTAGATAAATCATTTTTCATGCAATTAATATCCTCAACAAGAGTACTATTTTGTTTTTCAAGGTTTCTAACCTTGTCAAGTGTGGTGGTGTGAGCACATGATAGTGATTCATAAGAAGTAAATAACTATCCTTTTCATTTTTCAAAACATTGAATTCCTTTTTCAAATTTTTGTACTTAACTAGTAAATTTTGGAATTCATTTTGAAGATCATCAAAATCATTTTGTAAATCACTATAATTATTTTGAATAACAATATCATAAGAAGTAGAGGGTTTAAGACATACCTCGTTTTCTTCTTCGATTCCCATAAGACAATGTTCAACTTCTTCATAGTTGGTAGTTGTAAGAGGCTTGTTCCTTAGATTTGAACTTGTATCCCTTTGAGAAGTAGATGCTTTTGTTTGACTCATTTCATTTGCAAATACTCCATAGATGGCTTCTAATTTTTGCCATACTTCATGTGCCGATCGAATTCCTACAATATTTTCATATTCCAAATTAGTAAATGAACAATACAAAATATTGAGAGTTTTACCGTTTAAGGAGATGATTTTCTTCTCCTCTCATTTAAGACTTTGAGGCCTTTGGAGGTGTGTGGTGTGTCTATCATCGGAATGGATTCTCCATTTATGACGGTGTTCCAAATATCAAACCCGCAACCTTGTAAATAACATTCCATTCTTTCTTTCCAAAATATAAAATTTTTGGAATCAAACCGAGGTGGCTTGGTGGTGGAGTGTGGAAAGATGAGCTTCGTTAAAGTCGACGATCGTTCCTCTTCACTCGCGATGTGAAACGAGCTTGCCAAAGAGTTTGGCTCGATACCACTTGTAAGTCCAAGCGGCTACAATAATCTAGAGGAGGGTGAATAGATTATCTCCATCTTTTCGAGTTTACCCTCTTTTTCGAACCGAATGCTAAAAGACAATAATAAAGGTGCGGAATGTAAACAACACACGCCGATTTATAGAGGTTCAACCCACCTAGGGCCTAATCCTCTGCCACCCCAAGATATCCGGGATGGATTTCAAAAAGAAAAAGATTTTATTAATTACCAAAATTAATACAACACCAACTTACAACAACACATTAAAGAGCACCACACTCTTCTTCAACACCACCTTTGAGATTACCACAATCTCTTCTTGAAGATTACCACAATCTCCAACGGCACCTTGTGAAGATTACCACAATCTTCAACCTTGAAGAATACCAAATTCTTCAACACCTCAATAAGAAGATTACCACAATCTTCTTACACCTAACACCTAGATCACCCAAATGTATTCTTACCACAAGAACACTCACAAGGATATCTTGTGTTGAATGATGGACAAAATTCAAGATTACAACTCTATGAAACCAATACAAAGATTGAGTGCAAGTGTAATCAATAATCAAGAAGCCTAGACCTCAAAGGCGTGCAAGTAAAAGTATTTAGGCTATTACAACAAGAATGTAAAAATGAAAGCTTGAACAATTTGCATTTCTTGTTGTGTATTTTGCTTGTACGTGTTGTGTATCTTGTGTCTTCAATTCATCCTCTATTTATAGGAGAGTCTTCACCAACATAGGCTCACTTTTGTCTACAAAAAGAGGATCACAAGATGTAGAAATATTGTACAAAATTGAAAAGTAAATCTTGGATAAGGATTGCAACGGTTGAAATTTTTGTGTCAAAAATACCATAGGGCGACCGGTTGCCTGTAATAAGATTTCGAACATTTTGAAAAAATAGTGCGATCCGGTATGGGTCGAAGGGGGTCGACCGGTCGACAGGGGTGCGACCGGTCGCCCTAGGGTGCGGCCGTCGACCTCCATCTTGACCGGTCCCCCTCCTCAAATTTTGTGTTCAGTGTTACTGTTTCATATACGCACTCTTGGTGCACGGTCAACCTCTTGTTCGGCCGGTCGACCTTCAAATTGAAATGTTGTCCGATTTTTATCAAAAATAAACTTCAAGAAATACTCCAAAAAATTAGTAAAAACATTTTAAATCACTTGGGAGTATTTGGACAACATTTATAAACATAGTAAACTCATTTAAACAAAACCATCAAAAGTGTTATCCATTTTTATCGAATAATAAACTCTAAGAAATACTCCATGAAATTAGTAAAAACATTTTAAATCACTTGGGAGTATTTGGACAACATTTATAAACATAGTAAACTCATTTAAACAAAACCATCAAAAGTGTTATCCATTTTTATCGAATAATAAACTCTAAGAAATACTCCATGAAATTATTTAAAAACATTTTAAATCTTTTAGGAGTATTTGGACAACATTGTTTTGGTGTAAAAACCAATTAACATAAAATCATCAAAAGTGTTGTCCAATTTTATCGAGTAATAAACTCTAAGAAATACTCCAAAAATTAGTAAAAACATTTTAAATCATTTAGGAGTATTTGGACAACATTTATAAACATTGTTTAGGTATAAAAACTCATTTTAAACATAATCATCAAAATCTTGATAAAAATATTTATCTAACATCATCCTCACTTGGCAAAAATTTATAATTAGAATCTCTATGTTGATATCTTGGAAAGACATCTTTAAACTCTAAAGCAACGGATAACATGTAATATGTAGCATTCCACCTCGTGCAACAATCCAACATAAGCTTCTTTGAAGATAATTGCAATTGTTTTGCAATTTCACTTTGAACATATTAATACATAACTTCAAAGATGATATGTACTTCACACCCTCACGCACATTGAAAACCACATCTTGAATCTCGGATAGCCTATCTTGCACCAAAAGATTCAATATGTGCACAACATCGACATGAAATAATTTGCCACCAAGAGGAAGCTTGTTTTTATAAGAGAGGTTCTTCTTTAACATCCGAACAACTACATCATTATTAGTGCATTATCAACTAAAATTGTCCATATCTTATTTTCAATTCCCCATGAAACCAAACACTTACATGTAGCACATCACAAATTACAACACCAGCCTGGGGTGGTTTAACCTCACAAAAATCAAGTTTCTCTTATGCAATTGAGTCTATATAATGACAAGTGACAACCATATAAGAAATCTTTTGATCAAACTTCCATAAATCAAAGTCACACCGACCCTATTCACATCCTTTAATGTGGCCATCAACTTTTTCTTCTCAATTTCATAACTTGATATGCAATCCTTCTTTATAGTCGCATTTACTCGCCTTTTGGTAATGTGGAGTAGCAGTCTCGTCAATAAGTTACACAACTCATATTCGAAAAGATGAATGGCAACTCATGAACAATAATCATGTGAGAAAGAACTTATCGATCTTTGGTTGATCATATTTGAAATTCTACACCGCGTTAACATTTTACGAATCGGATATCGTTGTTGTGATACTTATATGTTTTTGTCCTTTATCACTCATTTGCTTCAATGCACAACCTTTGATGTGCCTAAGAAAATGTGACATACAACTGTCTTGTTAACATTCAACCGATGGCCACAATGTATACATTGAGCATTGATAGCCCATCCTAGGAAAGGTAACTTGTTTAAAGTCATCCCATGTTTTTGATGTGCGGTTTCTTTTCTTGAGTATATAGATTGACTTGTTCTTCTTCAACTTCAATGACCTCGGGGGGCAAGCATCCTTGCTTTGAGATGTTTCGATCATATTATTTATAGTGGGTTGAACTTCTCCTAAAATGAGATTTGTGCTTGACTCTTGGCGAGATAAAGTATTTGGAGTTGACATGTTCAATTGTTGAACACCCCTGCAAACATTATTTATAGGAAAATTATTGGATAAGTATGATATCATGGATAATCCTGGATTTGGATAAGTATGATATCATGAAAGAGTTCAAATAAATGCAAGAGACCTTCCAATTCTTGACCCTTTATTGTCTTATCCTTTGCAATTCTTGCTAGAGGCAAAATAATTGTCCTCAATTTGGAGGTAAATTTTTAGCTTTTATGAATCTGTTTTTTATTAATCATTTTCAAGACTTTTCCTTTAATTTTTTATTTTTTAATGTATTTGTTTTTGTTATTTATATAATTGCAGCATATAAAGGCAATAATAACAACGGATAAGGCAGATTTATAGCTACTGCTTCAACATTTAAATAAAATGAATAAATTGAGGGTGGTTATAGAAAGTGAATAACAAAGTGCATAAGAAAGTCAGGTTATAGAAACATTTGGGACTGGTTTAGTTGAAATCATTACTTCAGTTTAAGTACAACCATCCAAATACTTTCTCCTATAATATGCAACAGATTACTCTTCCAAAAGTCCCAAAAATAACTGGAAAATAAATATCTAGTGTCATTAGTTCAAGACTTGAGATTAAAAGACTGAAAAATAGAATTTGAAGTTTAATATGTAATTAATCTCGAAGAACACTCACAGTTCGAAGAAGAAGAAGCAATGACGAGCGGCGTCGGCGGCGATGACATCGAGCTATGTTGGCGCGATTAGCGACGGTGAGCCGGTGAGGAAGCATCGTTGGGCCATGGGCAACAAGGTTGTGTTGTACTGGTGTGGGTGGGTTCTAGAGTTTGTAAAATTTCATTTGACTTTCACACTTTATGGCCTTGTTTGTTTATGTTTCCAATGACCTCTTTCCAGGTTTCCAACTATCATAAAAGTGGAATCATGTTTGTTCATAAAATTTCCAATGGAAATCATCATTTTCATTTTCTATTTTTCACATAAAACAACATTTCAAACCTATAATTTCTATTCTCAAACATGTGCACTACCCTACATCACTCATCATTACTTATCAATCACTATTCTCATATTTTAACTCAATTATATATGTGAGACCCACCATTATCAACTTTATCTACTTAAAATATTACTATTTTTAAATTATAACTATCTAATGGGACCCACCAACTTAATCTTACAAATATAATATTATATATTCAAATTAAAATATTGAAGTGGATCCCACTACTACCAACTTTTCAATTATTATATACATAAAATAATATTTCAAAACTATTCAAACCAAACACAATCTCATTTCCAACCCTACATAAAACACATTTCAATTCATTCATCCAAACACAATCCCAATTTTCACAAAACCAATAAATTCTCAAAATTCTATTTCCAACTCAAAATCGAAAATGGACCATGGAAACATAAACAAACAGCCCTATGTTCTCCTAGGTTCTTTTGTTTTTTTAACTTTTTTTTGAAAACGTGTTTTTGACTTTTGATTTGCTGTTAATGAAGTTTTTTTGAAACCAGGTTAATGACGATTTAACCATGTTAATACATAATAATAATGTTATATATAAGTTAACATAATATTTGACCAATACTAATAGTTTAATATTGGTAATATATAAGATACTTAACTAATATTTTTTTGTTTTTGGGTAATTATTATTAATATTTAACATTTTGGATTAATTTAGGGGTTAGTTTAGGAGTTAATTTAGGGGTTAGTTTAGGATTTAATTTAGGGATTAATTTAGTGTTTAATTTAAGAGTTAGTTTAGGGGTTAATCTATCTTAATAATCACAGACTAGGAGTCTAGGACTTTTATCATTTATTTTTCTACATCGAATATCAGCGAGACAATGATTATTAAGATAGCGATGTTTATATTATTTGCCTTTATTTATGTTTCATGATTATATTTAATTAATTGCAATATACGTCGATAGAAAATAAATTCATATAAGTCATGGGTCATAAAATGAGTTCGAGATTAAAATATTCTTGGAATGAATCCACAACACTATATACAATAATCGGCTAGTTAGAGGAGAAAAAAATTAATAAATTAACTATTACGATTTAGCTTCACAATACAATATTAACTATTACTTAAATCATTAAAAATTAATAGTTCAAATTTTAGTCTAAATGTATTAACTTTTCTTTTGGACAAGAACTAAATGTTATAACTTACAGTTTGATATCAAACTAGTTCGATTTATTTAGTCTTTAAATGTCTTGTAAATCGTTAATTTATTATTATTTTATGCATATTTTTTTGTTATCATTAATTATCGAATTATCTAATATAAATATATAATATAGTTTTGCATTAAATGTTATTATTTAACACTAGTAGTCAACCCGTGCGATGCACGAATTATATTTTAATTAAAGGTAATTCAAATATTTTTGTTAATTTAATTATAATTTTAATATATTATTTAATAATAAAATCAAATAAAGAATTAAATAATAATTAATTAAATTAATAATGACACGTTACGAAACAAATTGAATGAATATTAAATTAGAAAAGGAGCAAATCATATAAAAATAATAAAATGAGAATATTAAAACATAATAAAATTTAATTGCAAAAAAACATAGTTTCAAAATTGTACTATTTAAATTATTGTTGAATTATTTATCAAAGTTTAAAGAACATAAAACGTATTAAAATTTACTATAAAAATTTTATAGGCAAGACCTAGATTACAAATTTATTAAAGTTTCAAGAATATATTAATTACAAAAAACAAATTACAATGAGAATTATATAATGCAATAATCATACCAATTAATTTATATACAAATTATAGTTTCTAATCTTATTAACTAAAATTAGTAGAATATTGTCGTATCATAAAGAGTGCATTTGATAAATATGGTTTAATTACAAAAATTATTGTAATTAAATATTTAAATGGGCGACAAAAAAATAAATCTAGACAAACAAGCTGATTATTATTACATTGATGTACATATAAATTTTCATCTATCTTTTCTTGTTAAGTACATCATTAAGACAATCATTATTAGGACAATCTTGGTCATTCGTTAATGGATGTCCGTTGATATATTTGAGGATGTAAATGACAAAAATCGTGGCAAATAGAAATTTTAAAAAATTTAATGAAGTATTCCCTACAAAATAAAATAACAAATAATACATGACATCATAATAAATATGCAATTGAATTACTTGTCAAAATCATTAATATACCATTTGTAATATTGACAATGGAGAAAGGGTTGACAGATGTAAGGTACTTTAATATTCATCTATAGATCATTTAGGTGAAAGACTCCCGAAACAATCAAATTCTGAAAAATAAAATATATATTACAAAGTTTCAAACATGAAAAACAAAATATTGCATGTGTAATTATAGATTGTTTTCTTCATTATTGTATTAAATAAATACTATGTAATGAAAATTAAGGTCCCAATATTACATTTTTTCCAGCTAAAATAAAAAAGGTGAAGGTGCAATTAATGGATATGATGTTAAAGTACAATTTTACAATGCAAAATTATGAAATACATTACGTATTGCCCAGATAAAAGTCCCAAATTTGTAGAGGATTAACAATGGCGGAAATATTTTCATATGCCCAACTTACACATTTATAATATATTTTAAAATACTAAAGTAAACAAAAACACGCATAAAAAATGAAAATAAATAAAGAAAAATGGGCCATTAAATGAAATATATTTGCATACATCATCTAAACCATTAAAGACGAACATTAATACGGGCCTAACAATTCATGGACAAAAATCCGGTTGTTTAGAAGATTACAAAACAAATAAATTTTTAGGGGCCATTTACATCTAGCACATAACAATAAGTCAATAACCAACTCAATTGTTGAGGAGATGATAGATTAAGGCCATGTACACACAAAACGATGCCGCCATCTAATTTTCCCTAAAAACACATTCTTCATTAGCGAACTTCCGCGGCTTTTTCCTCTCTTTAATGTCTCCGGCCGCTTTTGTTACTTTCTTCTATTTTCGATATGATTTGTTGACTTCGTGATATTCATGTTGTTTGAACTCCATGAAACTTGTAAGTATTTCTTTTGCTACTTCAAATCCTTTTTCTTCAAAAAATGAGTATTTTAATATGTATGAAAATGTATGGAAAGTGAGTAGATCTGTAGATGCTATAAATGTAGGATGTATGGAGTCGGAAAAAATAAAAATGGAAAGAGACATAACTTTGTTATTGGAAAACTTCAAAATTTGTCTAGAATATCGATTTAATAAGCCTTTGAAATTATGTCATTTGACATAGATCTCAAAATTATTTATCCAGAGCTCATTTGTGTATATATGAAAAATGAACCTTCTTTGTGCGTATTAAACTTTGTTGGGGGCATTTTCCGGATATCCGATGCAGAGCGGGATTTTGAAAGAGGTGTTGTGTATTTGTAATGTTTATGCGCTCTATGGCTCTGGATAACCAAGGATGAGTTACGAATGCATGATTCGGTCTATATATATTGATGATTGTGTCTTGCATGCAACATTTGCGAATTTGTATTCCCGGTGCTATCAAATTTAAATTGTTGTAATTTCCCGGACATAATTAGTATTACGACTCTTGTATATTTATTTGCATTTCTTCATATTTGAATTGAATAGTTTCTCAGAAATGCCAAAAAAAACATGTATTTCATAATAATTATTGTTGTCATTTAGTTGCCCAATGACTTAATGGGCGGCTGGGACTTGGAAATTGGAGGAGTTTTTATAAGTTTATTAATATGTAAAAATATAGTTGGATTGGCTATTTATTTTCCTTTAATAATGAGAGATTTTTTTATGTCAAAATTTGTGATTAAATTTATTATTTATTTATCATTCTTTGTTATTGATAGCTGTGATCTTTTGACATTTGATTAATATGGACAGCTGGCATATGAAATGAAATTTATTTTGAGACTGAACTGTATTGTTTTGTAAATAAAAAAATTAAAAGAAATCAACTCAATGTCATCAATGTTGAACTGTAATATTGTTTTGTAAAAAAATTAAATGAAATCAAAACATCATTATCAATGCATCTGAATTGTATTTCAATGCCACCACAAAATAGTAATCATTAATAATGTGATAAAAACTCGTCCAAGCATTAAACAACAACGTTAATTACATAAAATGTCAAACCAAAATTGGCAACCTCAAATTTGGCGGGAACTTGCCAATTAGCACTATCTAGCTTTTATATATTATATAGATACTAAACGAGTTGATCTCGAATTTAATTTCATGATCTTATAAACAAACACTGTTCGCGAACCTCATTGTGAGTCGAACTCGAATCGAGTCTCACAAACTTGTAAACCAACATATTCGCGAGCCAAACTAACGATTCAAGCTCAAACTTAGTTTCACGAGCCTATAGCAACTTGTTCGCGAGCCGAACTTGAACTCCGTCTCGCAAGCCTATTAACGAACACGTTCGCGAGCCAAGCTCAGTCATAGGCTCGTGAGCCTGTAAACGAACATGTTTGCGAGCTTTCAAACAAAATATCTGCAAGTTCGAGTTCGACTCGTTTAAAAGTTCGAGCTCGAATTCGAGGCTCGAGTTCGGCTCGTTAAGCAAAGAATGATCTCAAGCGAGCATTTTTTTAAACGAGACCCGAATAGCTCGCGAGCGGCTTGGTTCGTTTGCAGCCCTACATGTGGGGCTTTAGGCCCCTGACTTCCATAAACTTCATTACTCCATATATATTTTATTTTTAAATATTATTTTTTGGTATATAAATTTTATTTATTTATTGATCAGCCCTCCCCCCCAAAAAAATAAGTTTTAAATGTGTAGCTCTGGGTGATCGTTATTTTTATCTTAAAATATTACTCTAAATAACCAGATAAAATAATTACTTTAGCAAGACATGACAACTAATTAAGAATAGTAATCAGCCGACAAGGCAATCATAATGTATCAACTAACAAATAAATATTCATAAATGATTAGAACAACCAATAAGTGAAATTAATATTCCCGCAATAAAAAAAAAATCAATAAACCAAAAATAACCAAAACATGTCATATATTATTCACACACACATATATAACAAAAATGGGCCTCTAAATATTTGGGGCTCTAAGCTCCAACATGTTGAACTTATATAGAGATGTTAAGCGGTGGCCCTAGCCCTATAGGGTCGGCCCCTAACGGGCTTCGGGCTAAACAGGCCACTACTATATCGGGCTAGCATTTTGCGAACCTAACCCTAACCCTAGCGGGCTTCGGGCTAAACGGGCCACTAACGGGCTATAAGCCAAAAAAAATAATTTTTTTATTTAAATCTAATTTTTATACTAAAGCATGTATAACAATATAACAATCAAACTAAATATGCAAAACTAAATTACACAATTTTTTTTATGTTTCATTACAAGGATAAAAGTCTTAAAATTCAAATATAATCAAACATCATCATTATCGTCAAAGGCTTTGAACTTTAAGAACACACTTACTGCAATAAGAGTTAAAACAAAAATATGTGCAAAAACTCATTTCTAAAATGAGAATAGAAACAACAAACTACAATGTAGAATGATAAACATTATATAATGAATATTTTCTTAATACCTTTTGATTTTTGTCAAATAAATTAAATAAATATAAATAATGATAAAACACGATTTGATGTTCAATGTTTGTGCGTGAGATAAGTTGGAATTTCAAAATACAACAAATTCATCTTTATAATTATTTGCATAAAGTTTCAATTATTTGACACATTTAAGTCACGAAAATTTTAAATTTTTTAGATTATAGTATTGTATTTATTAGAGAGATATAAATTATATAATATTTTAAATCATCATAATTGATTACATTTTAAGTCACTATAAAAATATTTTCCATAGGGAAATCACTTGATTAGCGCAACTTGTGTCAAATATAAATCTACGTTATTTATTATGACCGAGGAAATATTGTGTAGCCTAGTGGATTGTCCACTCTTTTCCCACAAAGGTCATGGTATCAAATCAGTAGTGGCCCTTTTTTTTTTTTTTATTTTCATTTCAATAATTATATATTATATAAAAATTCAAAAAGAAAAAAAAAAAAAATGACGGGCGGCCCGGGGCCGTGTGGCTGGCTTAGCCCGTTGCCCGCTGGTGGGCCGTCCGGGCCAAAAGGCCGGTTTAAACGGGACAACATTTTAGAGGCCCTAACCCTGTTTTTTGCGGTTTAAACGGGGTGGCCCCGGCCTGACCGTTTAACATCTCTAAACTTATAGTCAAGTCTATTGTGCCTGCCAATAGGTGGCACATGTGTTTTCCACCGAATCCACTAGTATATATGTCTTCCATCATTTGAAAACTTTATGGTACCCCATGGGTCTAAACCCAATATTCTCACTCTTCCCCCTACCCCGCCAACCCAATATTCCCACTAGAGTTTAATAAAATGCTCCCACTTTACCTCACAAACTCTTGTAGGATGGATTCTATCCCATCCTCACATTTTTAATGTTCATACTTATTTGTGTTTTAAAGAGCTCATTTTACGCGTTAATTTTTCATTCACTCGAATTGAATTTTCATTTCATACCAATTTCCAATGAATTTATAATAAACAACTACACACGATTTATAAAATTAAAAATTAAAAAATCTACACTTCTCTAGTGACGTTCAAACTCCAAATCTTATATAAATTTTTAGCACATCAACTTTAACACTGAATTTACTTTCGATAAATTTTAATAAAAGACTACAATATGCTTCTCAATTTTAATGACTTTTGTTAGATGCCCATTGACTAATCATCATATTCCCAAATCCCACGCATTTGATTTTTATATAGCCAATAGAGGAGTGCCTATAATAATGAATCATTCGGGTGCCGAACTTAGGGAACATCCATCAAGTTGAAATTAATATATCCACAAAGTCAGTTGTTACTTTTTGTTTTGCGTCATGTGGATCGAGTTCTTAAATTTTAATTCTAATTTCTTTTTATTAATGATTTCGTAATTAAAATTCCAGTTGGCCAATACCTCTAGCCCAATAAGCCCATGAGTTGGAAGGGATTTTATATACACATCTTTTTTTTTTTTTTTTTTTTTTTTTTTTTTTATACTTATAACATGAACTACAAACTACTTTTCGGATGCATTCTAGGTAAACTCTCAAACTTAAAGTAATAGCGTGCAAATCCAAACCATGTATGACATGCTCGACCTAGAGGTTGCGAGAGGTGGAGATTCGGACATTTCGACCAAAAAAAAACTCACCTGCGCCACTATGCCACCCCATTATGGTCTTTATGCTTTAATTCTAATTTGAACATTGGAGACTCCTCTGACGACTTGATTCCATGCACGTCAAATTTCCAATACATTTCATATCAATTCAGTAAGAATTTGCCAATTACCACCTAAATTAGTAGGTTAATTAATTTATAATGGTTTGAATATGCTTTTATAATGATCGTGATTTATTCTTATTGTTATATTTTTGTTTGACATCTCACATCTCCATATTAAAAATGCCCCCTTTAATTTTATTATTCTATGTGAATGCAAAAGTGAGCTAATTATTCCATTTCATAATGGATATTGTTCCATATAATTGAACACTACTATAGTCTGAGTGGAATGAAGAACAGGCAATGATCAATCTTCAAAAGACAAAAGTAGTAAGTTACCGATCAAAAAAAAGACAAAAGTAGTAAGTACTCTATTTAATTATTTAAAATTTGGAGCTTGCAACAATTATTAATTATATATCAAGTATTTATTCTCTCTCTTTAAAGGCATGAAGATCAGCATAGTACTTTTTGATCCATCCTTTAATTATCTCAACTTCTGTGTTTCTTTGATTGGTCAGCCACTCTGGATCAGTTTTTGTTGAAGAAAGTAGGTCTAGACAATGAGACCCTGCAAAAAGGTTGAGTAATATTAGTTTTCACACAGTGGGCATCTATAAAAATGAAACAAAAGAAACAAAATCTCTCATAAATAAATAAATAAATAAAAGCGATAGAAAAATTACTAATTATTATTATTATTTTTAACGAATTATACCAGTAGACGATACTCCAAAACCACTATTTTTTATTTTTTATAGAATAATAGACTAAAGAATACGAATCAATCCACATATATATATATATATATATATATTTCGTTTAAAATAATACCACATGCTGATTAAGTGAGAAGGAATTCTTCATGTCCACTATTTTATTTTATTTTTGGAAAAAATGGAATAAATTAGCATTTAAGTGAATAAATGGACTAACTTTATACCTTATGAATACAGAATATTAGACTAAATTAAACAATATGAATACATGGGACTGATGGAGTAATACTTTATTTATCTAATTTAGTGAGAATTGATTCCTTTAATTTTTAGACCACATTAAGATTTATTATTTGTTGCAGAAATTAGTAAAGGTGAAAATGTGGTGGTTGAGTAAATAATACACAATTGCTTAAAAATACAAATCGATTTTGTTATTGGGGTTGGTTAACACTCTTTTGCACATAAATATCATCAAAAACTATTATGTCTACTAAATTTGTAAAAGAGGTCTCTAAATATGATCGAAAAATGCACATATATTTAATTTTGCTATGGTAAGTTAGTTAAATTTTAGTGAGACAAAATAAAGAAAAAACAAAATGTTTATAATATGCAGTATAAAATCACATTATTATAATAATAATAATTTTTAATTTATTGTTTTTATCACTTAAATCCAGGATCAAATATAATGCAGAAAAAATGGGAGCATACGTACCATTAAGTGTAGTCACGGCAACGACACTGTCTGAGATGTCTTCTAACACCCTATACATAATTTAACAAAAAATGTGAAAATTCAATTAACTAAACAACGTAACTGTTCAATTACTAAACTAATAATTTATTTATTTATTTTAAAGGAAGATTGTTGTTTCACTTACCCTCCACTACTATATGGATCTTTTAGACCATTCGAAAAAATTATGTTGCTCCCAAATCGATGAAGAACTAATTTGATACCCTGCAAATATATTTTGTGTTAAAACGATTTATACATATATATATATGTATATATATATAGATACAATGTGAAAATGATCATAAAATTTTAAAAACTGCCCGAACCGCCCGCACCGCACCACATCGCACCGTTTTATTGTGATTTTTAATAAAACCGCGTGTAGACACATTAAATTTGCACCAATCAAAGGGTGACACATGTGAAATTCAATATTAAATATCAATTTTATACTTTCTATTTAAATTTGGGAATTTAATTAAATTTAATTCCTAATTTAAAATAGTTAATTTATTGATATCTTAATATATATATTTTATTGGCCAATTAAAGATTGCCAAATGTCATCATTATCTCTTTTGATAATTATCACAATTTGTGATTAAAGAGATAAATATTAAATCTTGAAAGACCAATCAAATTAGAGTCTTCACCATATAAGATATCCAAGAACCCCTCTCGTACAAGTATAAATAGGGGTCATTCTCAAGGAATTAGAACACAATTAAAAGAGAAGAAAATCCAAGCAAGAAGGCGGTGGAGGAAATTCTCTCAAGTCAAGTTCAAGGAGATCCACGGTGTTAAGGCGTTCATCGCGCACTCCACTCAAATCACGGCGTTTGATTCGGGAATAAGCTTTCAAGCCCTCGAGTTAACGTTATAGAAGTCAAATCCATCTTGGAGGAAGATCGAAGAATCAAATCCACCAAGAAGTTCTCATATCCATATCAAGTATCATCAAATATGTCACGTTTGATTCGGGATTAAGTAAATCAAGCCCTTGATTAACGTTATTCAAATTCAAGTTCAAATTTGGAGAAGATCAAGCTGAAGAATTCATCTCCGAATTCTCAAATTCCATATATTATATTCTTGAAGAGAAGAATCGGAGGATTTTCTAGAGATTGTAATCCATATTTGATATTTGATTTATATAAATTCAATTTGTCCTATTTTTCTTGTTTGTTATTTCGAGACAATAAAAAAAATTGTGTTACAAATTTTTGGCACGCCATGGGACAATCTCTACCTCTCATCTCTTCTCTTCAAATCAAGTTCAAATATCAAAGATGATGGCCAACCATTTGAAGCCACTTTGCTCCAATATACAAGTATAAGGGGGCAAGGAAAGATGGTGAGTCGATGGACCACGTAGTTATTTCTCCAAAGAACAAATAAGGGCATGTACACAAGATGGTTCAACATTACCAATTGGATTTTCACTCAAGTGGAGGCAAATCAAAACTCTAGAGTCAAAGAAAAGAAAAAGTTGCTAGATCCAATATGTATGCATGAACCTTCTACAAGCTCAAGTCTTGAAATCTGCAGCGATCGTGGTGGTCCAAACTACTTCACTCGAAGAGCAACTTGCAAATTTGTGAAGGCCATTGAAGGACTTGCAAAACATGTTCAAGAGCGAGACTCCCAAATCATGAAGTTGATAGACAAAGTAGACCAAGTTGATTCAAATCGTATGATGGACAAACAAGTTGAAACTCAAGATGATGTTGAAACGCGTATACAAGGCAACAACCAAACGAAAGGAGGAGTCTCCCGCAAAGGAGTTGCAAATCTCGTCCGATGGCTTGATTCCGGTTGACCAACTCAAGGAGTTCATCATGGGGACTATCAAAGATAAGATTGATGGAAGTTCCAAATCGTATTTGACTTACGCCAAGCCGTACACAAAGAGAATTGACAACTTGAAGATGCCTGATGGTTATCAACCTCAAAATTCCAACAATTTGATGGCATTGGCAATCCAAAGCAAAGACATGTAGCTCACTTTATTGAAACGTGCAATGATCTTTGGGACTTATGGAGATTGCCTCGTAAAGCAATTTGTCCGATCCCGAAAGGAAGTGCATTTGATTGGTACACCGACATGGGGGCAAATTCAATTGATACTTGGGAGCGATTAGAACAAGAGTTTCTCAACCGTTTCTATAGCACACGACGAATAACGTAGCATGATTGAACTTACAAACTCACGCCCGTGGAATGGAGTGTCCGTCATTGACTACATCAATCGTTGGAGGGACTTAAGTCTCAATTGCAAATATCAATTGCCGAGGCTTGAAAGAATTGAAATATGCATCCAAGGAATGCATTGGAGCCTATGTTATATACTTCAAGGAATAAGACCAAAAACTTTTGAAGAGTTAGCAACTCGTGCACATACCATTGAGATAAGTTTGAATTTTGACCAACAAGAATGCCCAAGTGATGTCGGTGATGATGATGATGACGACGGGGAAGTGGAGCCATCTTCAACTTCTCAACGCTCCTAGATACGAGCATAAACTATCTAAAGATGTCAAATAAATTATTCTCAAATGCTCCTTGATAGTTAAGAGCCTAAACTATCAATAACACTCCTTGACATGAGTATAAAAGGTCCATATCTCAAGTCCAAATGTCTACTCCTTGATACGAGTATAAACTATCAATATATCTCAAATCCAAATCATGACTCCTTGATACGAGTATAAACTATCAACATGTCTCAAATTTAAATGAAAACTCCTTGATACGAGTATAAACTATCAATATTCCCAAATGCAAATGTCTACTCCTTGATACGAGTATAAACTATCAATATATCCCAAATTTAATGTCTACTCCTTGATACGAGTATAAACTATCAATATATCTCAAATTCATATGAAGACTCCTTGATACGAGTATAAACTATCAGCATATCTCAAATTCAAATGAAGACTCCTTGATACGAGTATAAACTATCAACATGTCTCAAATTTAAACGAAGACTCCTTGATACGAGTATAAACTATCAACATGTCTCAAATTCAAATGAATACTCCTTGATACGAGTATAAACTATCAATATATCTCAAATTCAAATGAAGGCTCTATGACGCACAAGCCTAAACTGCATGTTACTCCTGGCCGACATGAGTATAAACTGTTTATGGCACTCCAAAAAGATATATGTTTTATGAACTACGTTTTGACTTGATCTCTTTGTTAGGGTACGTAGGCAGCTTAGATTCTCTAAGTTCAGTCATACGATTGGGATAAATTATGTTCATTGTAGAAAAGAAAAGGGAGATAGAAAACAACCTCTTCAAAATGTTCTTTGTTTATGCAACATCACCTACATGAGCTCCGAAGACTTGGGACTCTTTTCAATCTCTTTTAATGATGCTTCACTGGGGGCACGTCTCCTCGCCTGGCGAGCATATTGTTGGTAACGAGTTGCTTGCTAAATCCACGCCCTTGATGGGATCTATCCATTCGACGAGCCTATTATTGATGTCAAATTGCTTGCTAAATCCACGCCCTTGATGACATCTCTCCGTTGAACGAGCCTATTGTTGATATCGAATTGCTTGATAAATCCACACCCTTGATGGCCTCCCCCCGCCTGACGAGTTTATTATTAGTGACGAGTTGTACACCCCTGATAATGTCTCTCCACTTGGTGAGCCCATTGTTGATGGCCAGTTGCTTGATGATGTTTCTCCACTTGGCGAGTCCGTCAGTGGCGGCGAGTTATTTGAAAATTCCACATCCTTGATGGCAATTCTCCACTTGGCAAGTCCATCGATGGCGGCAAGTTATTTGCAAAATCCACATCCTTAATGGCTTTCTCCACTTGGCGAGTTGGATGCGAGATCTACATGGCGCCTCTCCGTTGCGCTTGATATTGAGTGATGCTTACTTGTGAATTCCACATCCTTGAAGGCATCTCCACGCTTGACGAATTGTTTTGAGACCTACATGGATACTTTGTTCTTTGACGAGTTGCTTTCGAGACCTACATGGATACTTCGTTCTTTGACGAGTTGCTTTAGAGACCTACATGGATTCTCCCTACTTCGACGAGTGGCTTCGAGATCTACATGGATTTTGTCCGCCTTGACGAGTTGCTTCCACATGGCGTCTCTCGATTAGCTTGATTTTAAATGATGCTTGCTAGCAATATCCACCTCCTTCACGACTTTTCCCCGTGGCGAGTCTGGCGATAGTGGCAAGTCGTTTGTAATATGCGTACACCTTAGCATCTCCCTCGTGGCTTTGGTTTTGATGATGCGGCGCTCCAAAGTTAGCAAGAAAATTGGCTCCTCCGATTATCAATGATGAGTTTCTTGTGGAGCCCACATCTTGGATATGAATTCCTTCGTTTGATTGAATCTCGCAAGGCCATTCCCTCAAGAAAAATGGATTCGTCAATGTTGAAAATGGCTTCGTGTATCACCCAACAATGGGACCGTGGATTGATAAAATTGTACCTTTCTCCATGGGTTGATTCTCATCAAAAGGGATCCCGTGCACTGCTTTAAACATGAAACCTTTCATGTTCTTCTCGTCAGGGATGAAACACCACTGCAGTCTGGAACTCCGAAAATAAGTTCACGCGTTGCTGTTGAAACAAAAAGGAGGGGGTCAGATAAGATATTAATTCAGAAAGTACAAATATAATCACGCTTCAATAAGAGAGCAACGCAAAAGGCATGAATATTGAAAGAGAAAAGAAGTTGTACTGTTCCTTTGAGATGGTGGAGAAAAATAATGCACCAGAGACTCCTTATATAGATGCTGAGATCACCGTTGATTGGCTGAATTGGAAGAAGTGATGAGATGTCCAATTACTTGGGGATAAGTCTCATTCAAATAAAGACACATAGTTTAATTTGAATTGGAATTCCAATTTATATCTAATTCAGGAGTTTAGATTCATTAAAATACGAACTCACGGACTTGGACACTCGGAATCAGTAGCAACATGTTAGAGTTCTACTTCAATTCAAGTACAATCTGTGAGCTTTGAGATAACCCAAAAGGAAGTCTGATGTCATAAGGATATTCTTGATACATATCAGTGCTATGTTTGTTAGAAATAAATTTTTTGCTTGAAGACTTTGTGCATATGGGCCCGAAATTTAAAAGTTCTGGCTATGTTTTAAGGCCCATCAAATTGAAGGTTTCAAGGCTAGTCATGTGAGAAGTTCAATTCTTTGGTGCACGGCTTAAGCCCACGAATCATGTAAACTTCCTCAAAACACAATTCAAATAATGGTCGCGACTTATTCACTCCAACACACGTCGTCTATAAATAAGTCTCGAGGGGTTTGTAGACACATTAAATTTGCACCAATCAAAGGGTGACACATGTGAAATTCAATATTAAATATCAATTTTATACTTTCTATTTAAATTTGGGAATTTAATTAAATTTAATTCCTAATTTAAAATAGTTAATTTATTGATATCTTAATATATATATTTTATTGGCCAATTAAAGATTGCCAAATGTCATCATTATCTCTTTTGATAATTATCACAATTTGTGATTAAAGAGATAAATATTAAATCTTGAAAGACCAATCAAATTAGAGTCTTCACCATATAAGATATCCAAGAACCCCTCTCGTACAAGTATAAATAGGGTCATTCTCAAGGAATTAGAACACAATTAAAAGAGAAGAAAATCCAAGCAAGAAGGCGGTGGAGAAATTCTCTCAAGTCAAGTTCAAGGAGATCCACGGTGTTAAGGCGTTCATCGCGCACTCCACTCAAATCACGGCGTTTGATTCGGAATAAGCTTTCAAGCCCTCGAGTTAACGTTATAGAAGTCAAATTCATCTTGGAGGAAGATCGAAGAATCAAATCCACCAAGAAGTTCTCATATCCATATCAAGTATCATCAAATATGTCACGTTTGATTCGGGATTAAGTTGTCAAGCCCTCAATTAACGTTATTCAAATTCAAGTTCAAATTTGGAGAAGATCAAGTCAAGAATTCATCTCCGAATTCTCAAATTCCATATATTATATTCTTGAAGAGAAGAATCGGAGGATTTTCTAGAGATTGTAATCCATATTTGATATTTGATTTATATAAATTCAATTTGTCCTATTTTTCTTGTTTGTTATTTCGCAGATAAAAAAATTGTGTTACACCGCGATTTAAAATGTTGAATGAAAACCGCGCACCGCCGTGTTAGTTTGGTTATGGTTTTAGAAGGAAACGCAACTCCAAAACCGCACCGCCATTCTACAATTATATATAGGGGTAAAATAAAAAAAAAATTCTTACATATTTAGGTGAATAATTAACGTTGGAAATCCAATTAATACACGTTTAGCAAGTTTACACCTTTAATATAGAACAAAGTTGATTGTTTATAAATTAAGGCAAAAACTTGTATGAGACGGTCTCATTGGCATTTTTATGAGACGGATCCTATATGTAGATAAGATTTGAACCCATATCCAAACCCATGAAAAAGACTCATGTTTTTTCGTATTGTAAAGATCCGTCTCACGAACTTAAGTCCATGAGACGGTCTCACATAATACCTTCTCATAAATTAATAGTGATCAGTGGTTCACATCCCAGATTTCATAAAAATTCATAAATATCTTAACAACTCACTAAAATATCCAAAACCCATAAAGTAAAAGTGGATTTCTTCTTCTCTGTAGCCATTTTTATATTCAATAAAGGGATAAAAAAATCAAATTCCAGAATAAATCATCTGAAGGAAATTCAGAGAAAGAACAAGCATAGAAACAAGGTTTCATGTTTCCATAATATCAATGGAACTCTTTTATCTTCTATATAATTGAGAGAGATCAATTGAGAGAGAGATATATGGTTGGATCTTAAGAGATCAATTGAGACAGACCCTTGATCCACAAAACATCTTGTTCTTAAATAAATAACTTTCAACTTTTTACATTTTTGGGGATTTCTCTTAATAATGTTCTAAAAGAGAGATATTATTTTATTAATCTTACCATATTTTCATTTATTAAAATCGCTAAACCGCCCGCAACCGCACACCACCGTCTAAAAACTGCGCTTTCGATTTTATTTAATAAAACCGCGATTCAAAATTATTTTTTATAAAAACCGCATAAGGCAATTCGGTTTGAAATTTGTTGAAAAAACCGCAAAAAACCGCGCCATGATCACCCCTAGTGATCAAAACCACATGAGCAATGGCGGGGAGAGGCAGTCAAAATGAGTCCGCCCGACCGAGGCCGGTAAAAGGTCGGACTGTGGTTTCAATTTTAGAGGCCCAAAATGAGTCTGGCCCTATTTGGCCTAGACCATTAGAACCGAAACATCGGGCGGGCTCGGTCGGTTCGATTGGCCCGATATTTTATATGTATTTTCATGGGTTGGGTTGGGCCGGGCTCCAAATATATCTCGGGCACTATGTGACCCGACACGATTTTTCACATTGGTCTAATGGGTCAAGGCGTGGGAATGGCCCGACCGCCCGTTTAAGAGCTCTAGCGAGCCAACACGAAAGTGAAGTATGTCAACACACTAAAGTGTGGTGATTGATCGAATGGAAAACTCAAAAAATCATATAAGCTATAAGCTGTTTTTTAATATTCTTAACATTGTCGGGTTGGATAGGAATGGGGTGGGGCCCAGATAGCCCCCTTGTCTCTGTAAGTGCACATAAGATTATGGATGTGATTTCCTATTCTACGTTGGTGCTTCGTCTCCAATTTTACTACACGGATAATCGACACGTGTTTAAGAATTATCATATCAAATTTCAAGCCTAAAGTTTGAGTTTTTATTTAAGGCAATTGATTGATTAAAGTAGAAGATCTCATTCGATAAGATTAATTGATCAAGCTAGGGTATGAAATGATGAAAAACAAAAGTACTTACATGCCCTCCATAGTAAGTGGTAGCCCAATGAGGTCGAGGTGACACACCATATTCATTTTTGCAGTATTTAATGAATCCATGTAAATTGAATGGCGCGGCTTGAAACATTGTGTCGGTTTCCCCTCTCCCAATCGGTATCACCATTTCACTACAAGTCTAATTAATTATTCAAACAAACCACAATCAATAGATTAAACATAAACAGATAACTAATTTATTGCACGATTAATTAATTGGGATAATTACGAAAACTACCACTGAAGTTTGGGGTAATTAAAAAAACAAAACATTTCAAAATTACAAAAAAAAAAAAAATGAGGTTTTCATTATGTGTTAAATGTAAGAGAGTAATCGTAATATTTTTACAAATAAAACAGGAATCGTTTGAAATATTTTTTGAATTGAGATTTTACTTTTCACTCATATTCCATTACATCGAATGGATAACACTTGTACAAGACGATGTCATAATTATACACGTGTGAGTAAATCCAATATATGGAATATGGAGTGAAACAGGGAAAATTGGAACAAAAAATCTCATGCCGATAGAATCAAAGTTCGAAGGAATTTTTGTAATTTTCAAAGACCTCTTGATTGTTTTGTGATTTGATAAAATCTCAGGAGTATTTTTTTGTAATTATCCCTAATTAATTACTGTATATAGTCATTTAATTACATCTAAGTTTATATAATTATACTCACTTGCCATCGCCATCCCAAGATAGTTTCATCAGGAAAATTGTATTCATTTGTATTATAGCATGAAGTGTAGTTCCCTTCAAGAGAAACGACACCGTTGAAAATCCGACCAAGAATATCAGTTCCTTTAGGAGCTTCATCAACGCCTTTGCAAAACTTTTTGACAGAATCATCTGATGGAAAATTATACTGAGCAGCAGTTGAATAAATCCCATCCAAGTAATCCTTTAGATCATTTGAACTGTTCAACTTCGTGAACCCCAAAAAAAAATCTTTATTCATTCTATTTGTTAGTATTATTTTAGGAGCCGGCAAAATTGCAACCTGAACTTAGACTATGTTTTATTGCAACTAACTACTTATACTTTGTACGGGTTTTCACTTTACAACCTCCGACCAGAATTTGGAGTTGGAATATTCGCTCATATGGCTCGGAATATCCTAGGAATTTTCCAACTCCGGCCGAATATTGCAAAGTGAAAAATATGCACAGTATAGGTTATTAATTGAAAAAAATTAAGTCGCAAAGTTTATAAATGTCATTAGATGATGTTGCAATTTTTTTCTCATTATTTTAATTTGTATTCATTTTCGATTACTTTTTTTTTTTTCATGGAAGTAATTAATGTGGTAAATATATAGGAAAAATAATAAATTTACGCGCAGGTCTTGAATTTTCGACTGAGGATGGAGAGGCCATTGGGTTTTGAGGCAACTTTGTCAATTTCAGACCAAGATTTTCGAATGGTTTGGTAACAACTATAACTAGCCTCCTGCAAATTAAAAGAGAAACCCTAGTTAATTAATATACTAAAATTCCTTATAAAAATTCGAAAATAATAATTAACAATAATACAAAGTACCATTTATTAGTAGGGAAAATAATTTATTTGGACTTATGACTTGGACTATTTTGAGATTTAGTCATTTAAGTAGTCATCTTTCAATTTTAGTACAACAACTTTTCAAAAATTGACATATATTCTTATTTTGACCGAAGTTGTATAATTTTATCGGAAATCACTTTGACTATAACCGGTCAGTGCAAGCATAAAAATTGAGGATTTTGGTGATTTTGCGCAAAAATTGCAACCAAAATATTAAATCCCCAATTTCGTGTGTCGGTTTTTGGTGATTTGATGTGTCAATTTTTCCGCTAAATACCAAGATCCTTAAATTTCTTGCACACATTAGCACACATCGGTTATAGTTAGCAATTATGGTAAAATTACACAATTCCAATCGAAATCGGACTAAATGTCAGGATTTTTTAAAGATATTGTACCAAAATTTAAATGTGACTACGAGGACTAAATCTTCAAGTAGTCAAAGTTATAGAATCGAAATTATACCTTGAAGTCCTTGGTGACAATAGAGTAATATCCATTTTGTGGTGTAATATTGTCGAAATAAAGAATTGGAGCCGATGAGGCTAGAGCGCCTAATGCAATATGTGGATACTTTAGCCGAAACCAAGAAGCCAACACTGATTAGAGGGGAAAAAATCATACATATAGTCTTGAATAAATATCATAAATTTATGGGATAATTAAAAAAATCCAGAGGTTTTGAAAATTACAAAAAACTCCTTGAAGTTAGATTCCATCTTACATTTTCCCTTTCATAAGTAAAAAATATTTCAGAGCCCTCTTGATATTTATATAAATATTACAATTACCCATTTAAATTTAAGACAAAATCAAATCGATGGTTTTTGTAATTTTGAAACATCTCTCGATTTTTTTGTAATTAGCCCAAATCTCAGGGGTATTTTTGTAATTATCCCTAAATTTATTAAGAAAAATAAATAAATGTAATTTATGTATATGCTAAATTAAAAAAATATATTGAAATTAATATTACTTCCTCCATATGATCCTCCAATGACAATAATGGGAGACTTATGAGCACCAAACTTTTTCTTCAGATGCAATAACACCTCAGCATAATCTGCTATAGCTTGAGCTGAATTGAAATATCCACGAAGAGTATTGTTTTTCAAGGCTTTTTCCAATGATGATCCAAACGGTATTGATTTTCCATAAAATCGATGCTAAATTAAAGCAACAAAAGAAAATTAGGCAATGTTCAAACTTGTAAGACTATCAAACCGGATCATTTAAAAAAAAATTAGAAGAGTTATCATTCAAAATTACAAATAACTCCTTAACTTATATTTCTATTTCACAAATTGCACCTATTGAGGGTGTACGTTGAAGGGGTTAATTGTATAAAAAAATACAAACCTCAATAGGTGCGTATTTATAATGTCTCAAGGGGCTATTTGTAATTTTCAAAGATAACTGATATCTTTTTTTTTTTAATTAAATTACGTGTAAATATGGAAAATTGGTCATTTACGTTTCTAATAAATGAAAACTAGACATGTTTTTAGCCATGTTGACTAAATAATAGTAGTCATGCCACACCTTCTTTGTATTCTTTAGTGAATTACTTGGCCATTTTATTAATTCAATGTGGTATATTTTTGTACCCAAAGATAAATCTCAGTCTCGAGAAATTTACCGATCCCCGTAAATGAAAAAATGGGACAAAATGGACAATCAAACTCAAAAACGGGTAAAAGGATATTTGTTTGAAAAATATGGCTACAAACATTTTGTTATGGACAAAGGGTCAAAAATGCA
Organism: Rehmannia glutinosa; assembly: GCA_016081115.2. Classification (NCBI taxonomy): domain Eukaryota; kingdom Viridiplantae; phylum Streptophyta; class Magnoliopsida; order Lamiales; family Orobanchaceae; genus Rehmannia; species Rehmannia glutinosa. The sequence continues at coordinate 370,530 of JABTTQ020000026.1, read as the reverse complement.
GCGGACTCTTAAATTAAACCTCAAGGGTAGTTTTTTCAATTACCTGTTAAAAAAATAAAATTATAGGAAAAATAATAAAAAATGTTCATGTGATTAATTTTACCTCTATGTAAACTGCAAGTGCTTTGAAAGAAGGTGCATTATCAGTGATAAAACCAACATATACATTATCCAGGGTGCTTCTGCCCCAAGATATGCAAAAATTGGAGAGCTTGAATTTGGACCACCCCAATTCTTGAAATTGACAACATATTTTTGTTCAAAAGTGGCATAACTTTGGGGTCCATAATTGAAGTGATCAAGGGTCTGAGTGTAATAATATGTCTTGTAATTATCCTCTGAAGAAGTTGCAGATGCAGAGGAGAATTTCTCAGTGTCCCTTATTAAGATTGAAGTCTTTTTGTAATGTGGGCTGAGCCTTGGGATTTTGTGTGGTGATGATGATGAAACCAATTGTAAGAACAATGGAAGAAGGAGAGGGTATAACTGGAATAAAAGTACTGCTAATTTAAATGGAAGCATCATCATTAAATTGGAAGTGTAAATTTTGGTGGGATGGTTTTTATTCTTGTGAAGCAGCTTGTATATATAGGCAAATAATATGGAAGATTGTGGAAGAACAATAGCTTTATGTTGATGACTAAACTTAATTAATTAGAGTTGAGGAGATCTCATCACTGCATGGATTAATTGGTCAAGGTGTATGTGACAAGGGAAAATAGTCATTTGCCCATGTTGGCCTTAAACTAGGCCAACTTGAGCAAATTACTTAAAGATCCGCGTCTCTACCCGCGAATATTGAGCCGACCCAATATTCGGTCGGGCATGATTCTCCTGAAGAACGGTATATCCTTTTGTCAAATAATTCAATGAGTGCCGAAATGATGACATTTGACATTATCACCACTAGAATTATCACATGCCCCAAAAAATCTATAAATAGAATGTTACAGTAATCACAAGGTAACTATTTTTTAATTTTTTAAATTAAACGACATTTACTAGTTACGACCTAATAAGATCTCAAGTTCGATCTAATTTAAGCATCAAAAACTTTTGTTGGGACCCAGCTAGTCTAATGTGTGTTCTCTCGTCTTCGATTCCAAACCCGACTAGCCAATTGATCGAGAACTCAACCCGATCCGAAGATAATTACTTGAACTAAAACATGAGTATGTATCATAGATATTAATAAATATCATAAAAATCTATTTTTATATATATGCCCATTCATATATGACTCATGAGTAGTGGAATGCAAACTTCTTTTAAAAAAAATATTCTTGATTTTTCAAAATGGCAATATTTTTTTCTTAAAGTATTCTCATAGTTAAGTAATGCATGATATGATTAATTAGAAGCGCTTCTAATTAATCATGCACGCTTTTTAAAGAATAATATAAGATGTATATTTCTCTTTATAGTTAATTTTACTTTTAAAATTGTTGGCTAATTGAACGATGAATAGTCCAAGTTGGCCGGAGGGGAATATAAGATGTATGCTACTGAACATTGGGATAATTTTGATTGGACGGCATAAAGGCCTCTTATGGTTGGCACTTGGCACCACTTCTTGAAAGGAAAAGGATTTTCATGTAAACTAACTTTTTAGAAATGCTTTCACATAATAATAGTTAGGGATAAAGATTGTTAACACCCCAAACTATACAGGTTTTTACATTTTGCCACCCGAACTTTGAAACGATACGATTTGCAACCTAAATTTTACAAAATTTTGCACTTTGGTTAAAATTCAGTTACCCCTGGTTTTATAAAAGCCGATTTGCGTTTACCCTCGAACTTTAGAGTTGTTGCACTTTGCAACCTGGACGATAAATTTTATTGCATTTTCTATGTTTACTCCCCAAGGTCTTGCGATCCTCGAAAATGGTATCGAGCTGGGTTTATTAAGAACTTTTAGTTATATTTATTATATTTATGTAATTAACAATTGGTGAGGAGAATTATCTCCGAGAATATGGATCTCGGACAATTGTCCAAGATGTACACCTTACAGGACATATCGTCAAATTTTGATGATGTATGCACAAGAACACCAGGATAAGATCGTATATTGGAACCACCAATATGAGATTCAAGAACGCGAGAGCCGATAGGGATGCCTTGAGGCAATGCGAAATGCGAGCGGCATATCATATGAGTTTACGGGCATGAAACTGGACCTTATATGTAGATCGATGAATCGCCAAGAAGCGGTTCATGAAAATTCCCATCGAACAATGATTCCCGATGGAGTACCGGAACGGAACGAGATACTTCCGGAGATACATCTAAGATCTCAAAGAGATCTTAGAAAAATCCAAAAGACGGTGCGAGTAAGTATGGCAACCGCCATATTCATATACCAAAGACAAGTTCATCGATCGAACCAAATGGAGACGATGGTGAAATATCGAAGGAAACTCTTGAAATCCTTCATGATATTCATAAACGAGTCGAAAACTTGGAGGACAGGCCGAATTCTTCCTAGGAAAGAAGTGTATAGATTTGGGGACAGTACCTATTTACACCAAAAAGAAACCAACCGAAGTTATACGAAAAATGACGGATGAGAGAGAACCACACTTGGGAAGCGATTTACGAGACTTGGGCCAACAATCCACACTTGGCCGAGAGGAGATATTTTGGAACTATATTTTCTAAGTGCGGCTCCCGAACCCGAAAAGAAAGGCTTTAATGAAGCTTTCTTTTATTTCATCAAGCTAAGAAGACCGATGGAAATGCTTTAAAATATATAAAAGTATCTTCATCGAAAGAAGGACCCGATATTAGTAGGAGCATTTTCTCAAGATGAAGCTTCTACCCATTTGACGAGCATGGGTCTTTTGGTTTGTCTAACCGAAATGGACAAAGTCAAATATCCATTCAAGTTTTTCCAGAATTCAACAAATGGATCTTTCCTTTTGAATTCGATGACTGGATCAACCACAAGATTTGCAGAGGAACTCTTCGAGACCAAAAGAAGAATTCTCTGGGAGAATAAGATTCCGGCAAGTAAAGAAACTTACCGAAAATTCTGTAACATGGCGCATGTTGGCCGTTGGATCGACCGAATCTGTCAAGCATGCCCCGAACAGAAGGAACCCGAGTTTGGGAAGGTTTCCGACCCAAACCCGACCGACAAGACCATACACCGAAAGGATAAGGGTCCGACTCACAAGACGCATTTTCCTCGGGGACCACGATACCAACTTTTTAAAAGATTCCCGACAACCATCACATGGGCCGAGTCACGAAAAAAAAAGGAAGACAGTGGCGAGGCAATAATGCGAGGATATGACGTAGCGATGTGACGGCATAAGTTTCAACAAGATTTGAAGTCCACCTTTCAAGTCCTGGACTTACCTCTATAAATTGCGGGGATTTGAAGTCCATCACATGGGTTGTTGGATTTGATGTTGTATCCATTTGTGAAGTAGATGCTTTTGAGTTGCTCCTTTCATTTGCATATACTTCATAGATGGCTTCTAATTTTTGCCATACTTCATGTGTCGATCGAATACCTACAACATGATCAAATTCCAAAGTAGTAAGTGAACAATACGAAATATTAAGAGCTTTACCATTTAAGATTATGATTCTCTTCTCTTCATCATTGAGCTCTTTGAAGCCTTTAGAGGTGTGTGGTGTATGCTTCGTCGGAATGGCTTCTCCATTGATGACGGTATTCCAAATATCGAACCCGCAACTTTGTAAATAGCATTCCATTCTTTCTTTCCAAAATGTAAAATTTTTGGAATCAAATAGAGGTGGCTTGGTGGTGGAGGTGCTTAGGAAAGTTGAGCTTCGTTAAGTAGCCGACGATCGTTCCTCTTCACTCGCGATGTGAAACGAGCTTGCCAAAGAAGTTTGGCTCGATACCACTTGTAAGTCAAGCGGCTATGATAATCTAGAGGGTGAATAGATTATCTCCATCTTTTCGATTTTACCCTCTTTTTAGAACCGAATGCTCAAAGACAATAATAAAGGTGCGGAATGTAAACAACACACGTCGATTTATAGAGGTTCGGACCACCTAGGGCCTAATCCTCTACCACCCCAAGATATCCGGGATGGATTTCAAAAAGAAAAAATATTTTATTAATTACCAAAATTAATACAACACTAATTTACAACAACACCTTGAAGAGCACCACACTTTTCTTCTTCTTCAACACCTCAAGAGCACCACACTTGACACACCACCTTTGAGATTACCACAATCTCTTCTTGAATATTACCACAATCTCCAACGGCACCTTGTGAAGATTACCACAATCTTGACCTTGAAGAATACCAAATTCTTCAACACCTCAACAAGAAGATTACCATAATATTCTTACACCTAACACCTAGATCACCCAAGTGTGTTCTTACCACAAGAACACTCACAAGGATATCTTGTGTTGAATGATAACCCAAAAATTCAAGATTACAACTCGATAATGAATTATACAATTGAGTGCAAGTGTAATCAAGAATAGCCTAGACCTCAAGAATGTGAAAGTGATAAGCTAGGCAAATTACAACAAGAATAATGACAATATAAGACCAAGTGTTTGCTTGAGTATATCTTGTTGTGTTGCGTTGTTCTCTCTTATTGTTGTGCTTCAAATCTTTCTCTATTTATAGGAGATGATTGATACTTGATAGGCTCCTCTTGGAATCGATATCTACAAAAAAATTGCAATTAAAATCAAGATTATAGTTGTTAGAAATCAATCCCACAATTTAGGGAAAAGTTGTCTCTTTGCACAACGGTCGAATTTTTTTGTCAAACTTGAGGGCGGCCGGTCACAAGACAAATAGACGTTTGAAAATGAGAATACACATTTACACAGGCGGCCGTCGGCGTGGGGTTCGACCATCGACCCCATGCCCGTCGGCGAAAGCGTAACCAAAAACGAGTCGAAAAGTTCTATTTCGAAAATTGCTCCCGGTGCACCAACACAACACCGGTTGACCGATCGACGACACCGATCGACCAGGGGTCGACCATACCGATGACACACGAGGTTGACACCCTTGACATGTTCTCTGTTTTCAAGTATAAAACGCGCGTTGATGCGGGTTGTCCTCTGAGGCGACCGGTTGACCTCGAAATGAAATGTTGTCCGATTTTTTGTCGAAAATAAACCTCAAGAAATACTCCGAAAAATAGTAAAAATATTTTAGACCGATCGGGAGTATTAGGACAACATTTAGAAACATTGTTTTGGTGTAAAAATACATTAACAAAAAATCATTAAAAGTCTTTGTCAATTTTGTCGAAAATAAAACTTGAAGAAATACTCAGGAAAATATTAAAACTATTTTAAATTATTTAGGAGTATTTGGACAACCTTTAAAACCATTGTTTTGGTATAAAAACAAAATCATCAAAATCATAATAAAACCATTTATCAAACAAAGATTCTCCTCCCAAAAGGAGATTACTAATGTAATAAATATTTCAATAGGTTCTTAATAAAAAGAGGCTTTCTGCTTCAACATGTGTTCATAATGTTCTATTAATTTATCCCGTTTAAGAATTACTTATACGCTGTGTAGTAGGAAACGAACCAAGGCATGTCTTTGAGCGATTCTTTGAAGAGTCGGATAACTTGCGATCATCTTCCCGAGGGTTGAAGTTGAAAAAGTGAGGAGTTTTGTCAAAAGATCCGGGGCGATAATTTTCCGACTGGTGGTGTTGCGAGTCATCTCACCCGGTCTTTGTTTCGGTCAAAGAAGGTATGAAATTTAAGGGATTTATTAATTTTACGGAAGCATGTTGGGCTGATATGGTCGTAATGGACTATTTTCATTTTCGGTCTAAAGACCCAATTTGTATACGGATAATTTCTTGAAATAAGATCTTGATAAAAGTATGGCTTGTTGAGTTTTTAGGTCTGGAAACCCGACGGGATCCATTTAAAACCTCGAATAGAGACTGGATCTAAGTAGGTGTAACAATGCCACGAACAAAATAAGTTACATAAAATAATGGTTCTTATTTCTCAAAATCCGAAAAACAAATTGATTATGGAGTAAAAATTTAATGTTTATTGATTATTGCAATAAATTTATTATTATATAGTAATTTGCCATAAATTAGGTTGAAGGATATCTAGAACTATTGTTATTAAAGAATACAATCTAGGGGTAAAATGGTCCAAAGGTTGCAAAGTGTAACTATTTTCATAGTTTAGGGTGCAAAGTGTTACGAATCAAAGTCTAGGTTGTGAAGTGTAAAAAAGAGTAAAGTTGGGGTGGCAAATAATAATTATCTCTAATAGTTAGCTAAATACAAATAAATAACAAGTGATAAAATCGGGGTTGAAAAACGAACCAAGGTACTCGATCCGAGATTGATCGTTAAAAGATCGTTTGAGCTCGAGTTCATTAGTGTGAACACATATTTTCCATTTTATAAGAAATGTAAAACTCGGCTCGGCGATTCGATTAGTAGAAAAGAATAAAATATGTAAAAATATCAAGCTACTCGAGCTCGATTCGTGTTCGGATCGACTAAAGCTCGTTCGAGGTCGATTCGATTAATGATCAAACCAAGCTCGAACACAATTTTTGAAGCTCGATTAAAATTCAAACACGCTTGAACAGTACTATGTTAGGTTCTACTCAACTCGTTTATACCCGTATATAGATAAAATATGTAGGAAAAGAATTTCAATGATCCAAATATAATCACATTGTGTCAAATGGACTTGTACGAATATTCATATATCATTAATGAGTGAGATTTGGGTTGATGATACTGGATACATTAATAGTCATTATTTCTCTTTTTATGCTTTAATCTTTTGTGATAGTGCTCTCTCTTTCTAATCTGCAGATATATGGTCCGATTTGAATGAACTAACCAAATCCTTATATTGATTTTATATTTCTTTGGTTTTATTTTGTGCTTCAATTCCTAACATTAGTAATTTTTGAGGTAAATATCGTTTATGATTGATTCTACATGTCAATTATTGTTAAAAATAGTTCAATAAAATTCATTTTCGATATGATATCAAGAAATTATAGTGCCAAGAGTTTCTACATATGATTCAACATTGGACACATTTAAATTTCTGTAGCACCACTATGATTCGACTCAAAGAAGAAAATAATTTGGCAAATTGCAATAAGTGCAAATCCTAGCTAGCCAGTATAATTGATGAAGAAAAGTGTCTGAATAATTAATCCTTCTATTAATGTTCATGTTGCTTCAAAGTTTTAAATTTTCCACATAATGTATTATTCTCATTTATTGTAAAAATATAGTAGTATGATTTAAGCTCTTGACCTACTCATTTGTCGTCATTTGGGGCTTATTTGCATTTGTTGATAGGATTGGAACCTTTTGTTTGATACTAGTTCATTGACTATATAATTTAATATAAATATTGTTTTTGATACATAGGATTGAGATATGGAAATTTGAGAGTATATATGATTAATTACAATTAGACATGTTTAACTGTTTGGGACCGCCGATTTTCACGTTTTTTTTAGGAATTTTTAATAGTAAATGAATGGAAAAATAAGGACCAAATTTTATTGTATATTCTTTAAAAATATCATATAAACATTGTTTAGCATTAGCTACTAATACTCTTGGATTGGGTGTGTCATATTCTTTTAAAGGAAATAAAGCATTATAATAAAGTCCTAACTATTCTTCTTAACCATCTAAATCTCACCCTATGATATAATATTTTAGCAACTAAAAATACATTAGGATTATAGTGAATATGAAAATGAAAAGGAAATACGTAAACTAACAACTAAGTAACTAAAAATTAAATTGAGACTTGAGAGATTAGAGATATTAGAGAAATGAGACTTAGACTTGAGAGTAGAGAAACTAGAGAATTGGTGTGAGAAAAAATATGTGAAGAAGGGGGTATTTATAGGAGGAAAAACCATTAAAAAATGAAACAAAAGATCGAAACGCCGCCGGTTTGGGTTCAAAATCGGTCGTTTTCCTAATGGTCACAAGATCTTGACCATTGATCAATGGTCAACACATCTCGGAAGTTGATTTGAAATTTAAATTTTATGAAAAAAAGAAAAAGAAAAATTGTCGATTGAAATCTGGCGGTTTTCTTGTCCGTTTCAATGTCGTTTCCAACGGTCTAATTTCAAATTTGATTCAAAGTTTTACTGATTTAATAAATATTTAAAAAAGTTCAAAAACAAATTGCTAACTCACGGTAGAGATGTTAAATGGTGGCCCTAGCCACTAGCGGGCTTCGGGCTAAACGGGCGGTGTTAAGCAGTGGCAATATTAGAACCTAACCATAACCCTAGGGGCTTAGGGCTAAACGGGCCACTATCGGATTATAGTCAAAAAATTAAAAATTATATATTTATATTTAAAACTTTAAACTCGAATATATATAACATTTAAGTTTAACATTTTAAGTTAAACTATTCATCATAAATAAAATTCATGCAAAGTTTCTAATTATATTGCATTAACAAACTTATAAAATTAAATATTTTATGATCTAAATTTTGAAAATAAAATAATAATAACTAAAGCTACCCAAAATAACACTTTTACGTAATTACTCATAAAATTTTCAAAATAAGATATTTAAATCTAAAATTTCAAACTTGAACATATATAACATTTAAGTTTAACACTTAAAGTTAATCTTAAAAAAGTCATGCATGTTTATAATTATGTTGCATTAATAAAATTGTAAAATTAGATTTAGCACTATTTAGAAATATAATTTATCCTAAATAATCTAATAAGACTATGTGATATTTTCTTATTCAAAATAAAAATAGAAAACTAAATTAAGTAATAAATAAAACAAATAAAAAAGAAGCTTTTCAAGAATTTATAGCTTGTTTAATAAAGTTAAACTTAAAGATGAAGAGATGTGACTTTGAAAAATAAATTTACTAGTAATAGGTAATAAAAGTAGATATAAAATATTAAAATTATATTTATTTTTTAAAAATAAAAATAGCGGGCAAGCGGGCTAGCTTAACCTTTCTCTAGCCTAATGGGCTTCGGTTTAAACGGTTCGGGCCAAAAATATCATGATTTAAACGGGCCAAAATAATTCGACCCTAACCCTTTTTTTTCTCGATTTAAACGGTCCTAACCCTTTTAGCATCTCTAACTAGCGGAATATGAATTTATCAAGGAAAAAAAAAAAGAGTATATTCTATGCATATATATACACATGCAATACATAAAAATTCTTGAATTTAGTATTAATTAATTCCTCCATATGATCCTCTAATGACAACAATAAGAGACTTTTAGGTTGTGATTGGTTGTCATCTCTTCTCATCAAAAGTCGTTTTGAGCGGATAATTTCAACTTAAAGCGTGATTGTTTGTGGATTTTTTTAAAAATAAACTATTCACTCACTCCACTTTTCCAATCATCAATCATATCCAATATTATTGTACTAAAAAATATCACTATCAACTATCTTCTACGATAGCTTGAGTTGAGTTATTCACCAAACTTGTCGTTTTTTTCATGGCTTCTTTCATTGATCCAAATGGGTATGATTTTCCATAAAATTGGTGCTAAATTAAATCAAATAACGAAAATTAGGTAATCATGTTTAATTTCAAATGTGGGAACTGGGATGTGACTCTTCACATTACCATCATTTCATATTTTATACTCACTCCGTCTCAATTATATAGTCTGTTGGACTTTTCACACGAGATGAAGAAAAAGTATTGAAAATTACAAATATACAAAAGAATTACTTTTGCCCCTATTTAATGCACAATGTAAATTACATAATGCGTATTAAATATGGTTATTAATAGTAAAAGAATGGAAAAAATATTATTAAATAAAAATCTACTATATATTTGGGACATCCCAAAAAGGAATAATGGACTATATATTTGGGACGGAGGGAGTATAAAATACATTTATGTGGTGACTTACTTTATCCATTAATTTATCATTCACTCGAAATTGAATTTAAGGAACTCAAAATGTTAATCTATACGTTTGTTTCCTATTTCAAATAAATAAACTCACTTAAATAATTCGTTATAATTGGGTCAAAACTCAAAACCCGCGTGGGTGTTAACCAAAATTGGGCTCGGACCCACTTATCGATGTCCAAAAATATGTTAAAATCCAATACACCCGAGAGGGCCCACATCACCAAGCCCATCTTGGAGAAAAATAAAAACTATTAACATTAAATTAAATTATATGAGATTTTTAACTATTAATTATATATTTTTAAGCTCGTATTGTCTAAAATAGTATAATAAATTAATACTTATGGGAATACATTTAAAAGGTAAAGAAAATAATTAATAAATTAAAAAAATATATAACATAACTCAAAATTTAAATAATCAATAATTTGATCGATCCATTATTTGAGTGTGATTGGATTGAAGACTCGATTCACAATCAAATAGATCGACCAAACCAATATGGTTTGGTTTTTTTATAACATTGTTCAATATGTTATCTAAGGTTCTAAACATATTGGAAATTGAATAACCATATTCTATGTTTATTTGGAGCTTAGTTAATAGACCACCGGACACGCAAGTTTATAAATCAGTTAGGGTCCTTAGGGATAGTGCCCTTAAAACAATTGTAAATTATTTTTGATTATTATTAAATGTGACATTTATTTTTCGAACTCTTATGCATATTGTATGTATTTTATTGAACATCATGAAAATCCATAGTTTATTTAATGTAACCATAATCTTAGTATATAAGTCTTATATACAATAGGATTAAGATTATGGAAAATAAACTAAAATTAAGTACGTAATGAAATTAATTAAAGTATATGATCTTTAATTAAAACATCACTAATGCGGCTAGAATATTTATGGATGTGACTGTCTTATCCTGGACCGTCAATGTGGAGACATCTTAGTGGGGACATTTATATATGATTTGATCATATAGGATTTGGACCGATTTAATTTGAATTTTTCATACAAATTTCATTGTAGAAATCAAAAATCGAATTAAATCACTAGATGATCATATATGGATAAATCTTAATCCTGAGTCATTATAGATTCATGTTTATTTCGGTGTGATTCTTAATTTGCTCGTTTAAGTATGTCCTACGATATTCCCAACACTTGCATTTTAGATTCACATTTGAATTAAATAGGCGAGAATATAAATTCACGAGATATGAAATACATTCCTTCTTGCGAGAAGTAGAAAGACGATTCTCTCATTTGTTAATTACGAATCATTCACTAGTGAATTAATGGTAAATGCGGATAATAGGTAATTGAAGAGATTTAACGGACACTATCTAGCTTCAATTATGAATTGTCTATGAAGGATTAATCTATATGTAATGATTATATAAATGGATTGCTCAAGTTAAGTAGAGTAAGATATTCTATAATTATGATAGTGCAATTCGAATTTATGGTGGAGTAATATCGGAATTAATAATTCGAATAAATTAATTAAAGGGTTTAATCATTTATTCGATTTATTGGAGCTTATAATTATAGGTCCATTGTCCCCCAGGTTCGTCTTCCTAGAGTAAACGGGTTAAGAATAATATTTTATGTTCCTAAGGGTTTATGGAAAAGAGTTTTCCAATTTGGGCTAATATATTAATATCGATTAATTAGGGAATATCGATATTCTACGATTTTATTTGTATTAGAAATTAAATAAATATAAGACATTTTATCATATTAATATAAATAATAAGTTGATAATTATATTGAATAATTATCAATTAGAGTTTTGAGTTTATCTAGAATTATGAATTCTAGATATGAGACTAAGTTGGAGTGGGAAACCGATTGAACTAGGCATATAAAAAGGAGACCGTCTCACCATTTAAAAGAGCAACACTTGGCCACAACAATAGAAAGTAAATCGGCCGCTCACGTCAATAAAGTATTTGAACAGGTTTTTATTTCAAAATTGCTATTTATTTCTCGGACCAAGCACATGCTATTGGAATTGTCCATCTTCAAATTGGAAAAGATTTCTCAACTTGGTTAGTTGAATAAAACAAAGTGTTTGGCCAATTCATTTTCACAAGCTTGGCTACTAATTTCCGCAATTATCTTCTAGTGTCGTGGCGGGTTTTTTTGTCCTTTTAAAAACGAGACTTGTGGTTTGATTTAAGGCCTAGTTTAATTCCCTTTCTATCCAATTAACTCAATCCTACGATCTCATCGATTGAGTACATCATATGAAAATAAAAGTTATGAACTTAGAATAATTGTTTGGGTGCACACACTTGTGTCGTTGATAAGGAGGATAGAATTAGAAGATCGTGGTGTCTACGAGTTTGGGGATTCGAGGATTAACGAAGAAAAGCGAAGAACAAGAAAATCGTCGAAAGAAGTAAATTTTCTTATTCTTCATTTAGTTAGAATAAATTTAAGTATGATCTTGTGTTCTTATATCTAAAACTCGATTTTTGAAATCCTCGCTTCCACTTTTGTTCGATTAGATCAAAAAGCCGAATCTTATTTGACCGGATTCGATCCGGGACCCGAATAATTTCCAATAATAACCATATCTATGTTTGATTGGATCTCAATTAATTGACCCGTTGATCGTAGATTTGAAAAATGAACCAATCTACTCGATTCGAGATTGATCGTTAAAAGCTCATTTTAGCTCGGCTCGTTAGCATTATGAACTAAGCTTGGTTGGAATTAGTTTTAAGAAATTGGGTTTTGACCCGATTTTGACCAATTATTTAAGTGGATTCATTTATTCGATGTATGAAATAAATGAGATAAATGTAATCTATGCCGCGGGTAGATGAGTTTAGCATTTTGAATTTCTCAAAACCAATGTCGGGTGAATGAGAAATAAATGCATGAAGTTGACCACTTAAAATGCTTTTATATGTGGAATATAAAGGGGTGAGACTATGGAAAACCATATCCCACATAGAAGATATATTAAATGTTTGACTAGTTAATAAAAAGTTTCACCACTAATAAGGAGTAATCATGTGGAACTTCTTATGGTACACCCTAGTGGACCAAGTCAATTTTGACTAGCCTTTGGCTAGCTCAAAAAGACAAAGGATGATGCGGAGCACTTTGTCCCGAGCCGGAGTCGAGCGACCGGCCCGCGCACATCACACATAGTCACATTGGGTGCTTTAGAGGCGCACTTTGCGCCGCACGCACGTCGCATTTGGTGAGCCTTAAAGTTTTGACAAATCGAACCAGGATTCGGTCCATGGTGGTTGACGTGGCAGGTGGCAATGACTTGGCATAGTAGTCCGTGGAGACACGTGGCGGTGGCGCCGATGGGACATGTATGTTGTTCGCGACGGGGCCCCATGACTGACACAATTGTCCAATGTGCGGTGTATGCCAAAGGGTGTGTTCTTGATCGGATGCGATCATGACCATCAAATCGCGATTGTTGACCACGGGCGCGATCGATGGTCACGATCGATCCGACCCTGGGGTTGCACCCATCGATGAGACACCGAAGCTCTATATATATATCGGTCCCAAGAATTCATTTTGTGTCAAAAAATTTTGAATTCATCAAGCATACTTGCATAAATTGATAAAAAGAGAGTTCAAAAGCATCATTGTGTTCGTTGTACTTGTGATTTGTAGTGCAACTATCGCAAGTAGATTATCATTGTATCTTGGGAGACGATTGCCGTATTCCGTAAGCACCGTGAGTGAGGCAATCTCGTCTTAAAGAGAAAGAGTCCAACTCTTGCCTTGACATTTCGATTTATCTTTGTTACTATTTCGCTCGATTTATTTTCACCATTCGATATACACCAACCCAATTTATCCAACAATTTTAAGACGAGATATTCGTATGTATCAAATGGCTTCGACATCATCGGTTCAACACCAAAGACAAAGTGAGAAACCAGAGAAGTTTGGTGGTTCGATTTCAAAAGATGGCAACAGAAGATGATGTTCTATCGGACGACTCTAAACCTTGCCCGTTTCCCGACGGAAGATGCCCCAACTTGTGAAAGAAGAGGAGACTAATAAGGAGAGAAGAGAATGGCGTTCGATGCTTGGAGTCAAAGTGACTTCCTATGCAGAACTACATTCTCAACAGATTGGACAACACATTGTGTAATGTGTATTGTTCGGTAAAGACTCTAAAGAGTTGTAGAGCTCTTTAGAGAAAAAGTATAAAACGAAAGATGCTAGCACAAAGAAATTTATTGTCGGCAACTTTTTGAGTTTAAGATCGTTGACACCAAGACGGTGATCATCAGGTTTAAGAGATCCATCTCATTTTGCATGATATAATTGCGGAAGGAATCCTTTCAAGTAGTCGCTATTATCGGAAGCTACCACCTCTCGTGGAAGGATTTTAAAAATACCTAAAGCATAAGCGGAAGGAGATGGGCTTGAAGACTTAATCGTCGTTGCGGGTGAAAAAGACAATCGCAAGTCCGAAATTAAGTCTAGCAAGCTTCCAATGGAGGAAAGGCAAACTTAGTGGAGCCCAATGCAAGCAAGAGAAAGCACCCGAGGAATGGTCGAAAAGCAGGGAAGACTAAAAGTTCAAAGGGAACTGCTTCAACTGTGGGAAAATCAATCACAAGGCTAAAGATTGTCATCTTCCTAAGAAAGCCAATCGGAACTAGGTGCATGTGACCGAGGACAAATAAGTGCCAATTGATATGTCCAAGCTTAATCTCTCGGCTATTGTGTTTGAAGCAACAGTGTTATATGGTGAATAATCGAGAGAATGATGGGTGGACACATGTGATACACGCCACATATACTCCAACAAAGACATGTTCTCAATGTATACTCCTATCAGCGGAAGGAGTTATACATGGGGAATCATGCAACTTCTGAAATTGTCGGTCTTGGCAAGGTGGTCAAGATGACCTCGGGCAAGGAGCCGACCCTCCTTGATGTCCTTCATGTTCCATACATTCGAAAGAATTTAGTGTCGTGGATCGTTGTTGGTCAACGCATGGTTTAGATTAGTATTTGAGGCTCAAAAGTTTGTACTAATAAAAAATAGACAGTTCATAGGGAAGGGTACTTAGATAATGGAATGTTCAAGATGAATATAATGAATGTACTCTGAAACTTTGAAAGTAATAAAATTAATGATTCTTCTTATTTGCTTGAGTGTTCAAATTTATGGCATGTTAGATTAGAACATGTGAACTTTAACACTTTGAAAAGGATAGTAAACTTGGAATTACTACCTAACTTTAAAATAGATTCACATCACAAGTGTGAAATTTGTGTTGAGGCAAAAATGGCCAAAACACCATTCCACTCGGTGGAAAGAGATACATAACCTCTAGAGTTAATTCACGAAGTGATATATGTGATTTAAAATTTGTGCAAACTAGAGGTGGGAAAAAGTATTTTGTTATTTTTATCGATGATTGCACAAGATCTTATTATGTATATCATTTTAGAAGTAAAAATGAGGCCTTAGAAGCTTTTAAAAGCTATAAGAATGAGGTTGAAAATCAAATTAGCAAGCGAATTAAGATAATTCAAGTGATATAGGTGGAGAATATGGAGCTCCTTTTGATGAATTTTGCTCGATTCTGGTATTATTCATCAAATGACAACTCCTTATTCACCACAATCAAACGGTATTCTTTGAACGCAAAACCGAACTCGAAAGAGATTATGAATGCTTTGTTGATAAATTCGGGTTTACCTCGGAATTTATGGGGAGCAATTCTCCACTAACCGCATTCTTAATAAAGTACCACACAAAAATAAAGAGATAAAACTACGTATGAGTTATGGAAAGGTCGAAAACCTTCCTACAAATACCTGAAAGTGTGGGGGTGTTTGGCTAAAGTAGAAATACCTAAGTCAAAACAAGTCAAGATAAGGCCTTAAATAATTAATTGCATTTTAATTGGATATGCTAATAATAGTAGTGCATATCGATTTTTAGTCCACAAATCAAAGCAATTCCGGATGTACAAGAAGGTACAAAATTATTGAGTCAAGGAATGTTGTATTTTTCAAGACGTGTTTCCTTGTCAAGAAAGAAAAGAAACTAATTCGCAAAAGAACACGTATCTCACTGATGGTGATCATCAAAGTGATGAAGAATTGAGACGTAGTAAAAGGGCCAAAATAACTAAGTCTTTTGGTCCGATTTCCTAACTTATGTGTTAGAAAACGAACCAAGGACAATTGGTGAAGCATTGTCGATCCGAAGCTCCATTCGAAATAAGCTATTAATAGACATAGTGAGATAGATTCCATTATGCAAAATCATACTTGGGAGTTGGTAGATCTTCCACCGGAAATAAACCTTTAGCATGCAAGTGGATCCTTAAAAGAAAATATAAAGGCGATGGAACTATTGATAAGTACAAGGCCGGATTAGTAGCTAAAGGATTTAAACAAAGAGAATGCCTTGATTTCTTTGATACATATTCACTGTGATGAATCACATCTATTAGAGTTCTCATTGCTATTGTTGCATTGCATAACCTTGAGATACACCAAATGGATGTGAAAATGACTTTTCTAAATGGTGAATTAGAAGAAGAAAACTACATAGAACAAGCCGAGGGTTTGTAGCTCCTAGACGAGGAGAGAAGAAGGTGTGCAAACTCGTTAAGTCATTGTATGGCCTTAAGCAAGCTCCAAAGCAATGACACGAGAAATTCGGCGAACTATCTTTGTCAAATGGTTTCAAAATTAATGAGTGTGATAAATGCATTTACATTAAAGACACACCTAATGCCAATGTGATTGTCTGTCATTACATTGACAATATGTTGATTATGGGTAGTAATCATGGTATAATCATGAATACTAAGAAAATATTGACCAAACATTTTAATATGAAAGATATGGGTGTAGCGGATGTTATTTTGGGGATTAAGATCTCTAAAACATCCGGGATGAACTTGTTTTTGTCACAATCACATTATATTGAGAGAGTACTTGAAAGTTCAATGCTTATGATAGTCCTCCAAATAAAACACTTGTTGATTTAAGCTTACACTTAGCTAAAAATCGGGGTGAGCCTATATCTCAACTAGAATATTCTCGGATTATTGCGCTTTAATGTATGTAACAAACGCACTCGCCGGATATTGCTTACTCGGTTAATAAACTAAGTAGATTTATGAGTAATCCTGCAATGACCATTGGAAGACATTGATAAGGTTCTTAGATATCTAATACTCACCTTAAATTATGGATTACATTACTCAAGATATCCAAAATTGTATTAGAAGGATACGATGATGCTAATTGGATATCGACACAAAAAGATTCCAAGTCCACTAGTGGTTATATTTTAACCATTGGTGGTGGAGTGGTGTCATGGTAATCCTCTAAATAAACGTGTATAGCTAGATCCACGATGGAATCGAGTTTATAGCTCGAATAAAGGCGGTGAAGAAGCGATGGCTTCACAACTTTTTAGAGGATATTCCTTGATGGCCTAAGCCATGGTCGCAATCATGATACATTGTGATAGTCGATCGGTTATAGGAAGGGCTCAAAATAGTATGTACAATAGTAAGTCTCGATATATACGTCGAAGACATAACACCGTCAAAGTGATTGATCTCAAATGGGGTTATTACAATCGATTACGTGAAATCAAAAGAAAACTTAGCGGATCCGTTAACGAAAGGTTTGAATAGAGATCAAGGATACTTTATCAAAATGAATGGGCTTAAAATCCACAAAATAAGAGTATTTATAGCGATAACCCAACCTTATGAATTGGAGATCCCAAGACCTTGGTTCAATGGGACAACTAAGTTATGAATATATAGATAAACACTTGGAACATGTTACACCTCATTCCTATCTAAGTGGAGAAACCTCTTGAATGTGGCGAGGTTAAGTTATAAACTTTTAATGATTCATATACTTTAGAGAAGTGGAGTATGACATGATACTCTTAATAGGAGATCACATATATAAGTGTGAAGACGGACCGCTTCAATGAAATACTTATGAATTCAAGATGTTGTCCAGGGCCAAAATGGACACAACCGTGAGAACCAAATGGTGTTAGGAAATATATTGTGTGGGTCTTTGTTGTTTTGGTTTACATAAACAAATTTGAACAGATTCAAGACATCGCATCACTATGCGGCTTAGTAAATCCAATAATATTCCACTAAGGAAAGTTCAAAGCCACAACTACATGACCCACAAGCTACCTCTCCGATGCAATAGCTTTCCGCTTGAACTCTCTTTAGTGTCCGCATACTCATATGCATTTATTTTTATTCATGTAGGGGATTGTTGGAATTTGGTTTTTTAGAAATTGGGTTTTGACCTAATTTTGACCAATTATTTAAGTGGGTTCATTTATTCGATGTATGAAATAAATGAGATAAACATAATCTACTGCCGAGTAGATGAGTTTAGCATTTTAAATTTCTCAAAACCAATATTGGGTGAATGAGAAATAAATGCATGAAGTTGAAGACTTAAAATGCTTTTATATGTGGAATATAAAAGAGTGGGAATATGGAAAGCCTTATCTCACATAGGAAACATATTAAATGTTTGACTAGTTAATAAAGAGCTTCACCACTAATAGAGAGTAATCACGTGGAGCCGTAGTTGGGCCCATGCACGTCGTTACACATAGTCGCATTCGGCACTTTAAAGGCGCACTTTGCACTTCGCATGTATGCATCGACGCGAGGAGCTTTAAGGAGCCTTAAAGTTTTGACAAATCGAACCAGGGTTCGGTCCAAAGGTGGCTTGGTGATGTGGCGGTGGTAGTGATTTGTCATAGTCGTCCGGTGGCAACACGTGGCGGTGACACGATTGGATATGTCGTTCGTCACGATAGGCGCCATGACCGGACACAATTGTCCAAAGTGTGCGAGGTGTATGCCAAATGGTGTGTTCATTCGATCGGATCGTCGGGACCATCGACGCATCTGGTGACCACGGGCGCGATATGACGATCACAATCGATCCAAACATGGGGTTGCACCCATCGAAGAGACACCAAACTCTATATATATCAGTCCCGAGAATTCATTTTGTATCGTAAAAATTTCGAATTCAATAAGCATACTTGCATAAATTGATAAAAAGAGAGTTCAAAAGCATCATTGTGTTCGTTGTACTTGCAATTTGTAGTGCAACTATCGCAAGTAGATTGTCGTTGTATCTTGGGAGACGATTGCCGTATTCCATAAGCACCATGAGCGGGCAATCTTGTCTTAAAGAGAAAGAGTCCAACTCTTGCATCGATATTTCGATTTATCTTTTACTTTCGCTTTCGATTTGTTTTTCGGCCATTCGATATACACCAACCCAGTTTATCCAAAGAACTTGAACATATTTTCTGTTCAATAATTTATAAAGCTTGCTCGAGCTCGACTCGATTAGTAAAAAATAAAATAAAATATGTGTAAAAATATCAACCTACTCGAGCTCGGTTCGTGTTTGGCTCGACTTAAGCTCGTTCGAGCTCGATTAGATTAATAATAAAACCAACCTCAAACACAATTATTGAAGGTCAATTAAAATTCAAAAAAGCTTAAGAGTATTATGATCGGCTCGACTTAACTTGTTTACACCCCTAAGTGACCATGATCATTATTTGAAGTAAAAAATGGTTTCAATAAGTACATCCGCATCACAATTTCCTAATTAACAAACCAACCTTCTCTTAATCCATCCTTCCAACCAAATTATAGCATGACGACATATTGAAATGCTCCGAGCCCCGACTATAAATACCACCTAAAATAGTAAAATATACCATTATTTTGTCCATCATCAAATAAAACTCCTTTTTCTCCCCCAAAAAATAGAAAAAACACATTTTGTTTTTTGTTTTCGTTTCCGTTTCCATATACATCAAACGATTCATTTGTCAAAATAAACCATGGCTACTAGAGGCATTAAGAACATTGAACACATGCGTTTTGATTCTTATTATGATAGTCATCATTGCAAAGCGGCGAAAAATGCGAAGTCGCAAGCGGTAATTCAAGTGTTTAGTTATGGGATAAGTTTTATTCTATTTTGGGCGGGCGCTATTGGCACCCCAAATTTGATGAAATACACCCACCTTATAAGTTCACCCACCCCCACTTTTTCAAATATGACCCAATTGATGAGTTCACCCCCTTTTTCCAATTTTACCCTTAGTCTTATTTTCCCCAAAATACACCCTCCAACCTCTCACCTCCCCCACTTTCTCAATTTGAAACAAAAATACACCCACCCTCTCAAGAGACTATTCTATTCGACGGCAATGGTTAGAGAAATCCAAACATACCTGGAGAAGAAGGATGGTTCTTCCCGATGATGATGACGACTTGGATAGTGCACCACCATCCACAACAGGCCGAGACGAGACACCTAAGACCGCACCTACAATGGCTCGCGAAAAAAATGACGAGGTATTGTTATAACTCAACTTTTCCTTAAAATAACTTGCATTTTTGTAGTTTGAGTGTCTTTGTAGTTGTATGGGCATGGGTTTGAGATGGGTATAGTTATGGCGCCATTTGGTATGTAAAATTTGAAATATGGAACTTTGAAGAAAGACGAAACGGCACGGTCGATGAAGCCCTGGTGGCATGATCGATTGTACGATCGTGCCACTTAGTACACGATGGCTTAGTCATCGAGCGTGCCACCATCGTGCCACTTAGGCACGATGTCTTATTCATCGATCGTGCCACCATCGTGCCACTTAACCACGATGGCTTATTCATCGATCGTGCCACCATCGTGCTACTTGATGGCACGATGGCTTTACTCTTGCACGGCCGATGAATAAGCCATCGTCGTGCCCATATAGTAGTTGCAATTTTTTAGAGTTCTCTATGTGATTTCTTCGAAAGTGGTTGATTGCTAATTTTGATTTTTACTATTTTTCACAAAGTGGGCTTGGAAGAGGTCGAACTTTATGGCAATAAAACCTAAGATCAATTTGTATAGCGGGTTGTCGATTCTTGACGACTTAGAACTCGAGTTGCATGATTGCGGGGATTTTGTGTATGAAGAGTTTCGAAAGTCTGTTTTGGTTTTGTATTGCGGATGGACAACCGTGCGGTTAGTTGTAATGCCGCCCTTCATGCCGTTATTGCGAAGGAGGTTGTTAAGAAAGGTCAAGGGGGCGAATTTTGGTTTCGGATTGGAAACCGTTTGATTCGATTCTCCAAATATGAGTACGCTTTAATTATTGGGCTATCCTTTGCCCCCACCACATTTAATCCGAACACCAACCACGTGCCGCCTCCCAACGGGTTGTTTGATAGACACTATCGTGGTGTTTAAGGTGACGATGGAGGATCTACTCTTGCATTTTGCGGGCGGTGCATTCCGTGATGATCCTTCCGATGAGTTGAAGGTGGCAAAGTTGTTGGTTGCACATTATTTGCTATTCGCATGGGATCCAAGGTCCACATCATTGAGGATTCGTGGTGGACTTTGGTTGATGACGTTGATCAATGGGAGTCTTTCTGGGGAAGTACTGTTCCGCATTTTATGCCACTACCTTTCATTACCCACCGAGCCCAAGAGTACTTTCCGTATTTACGATTTGTTTGGGCTTTCTTGGTAAGTGATATTAATGTAATTTACATCTTATAATTTACATTTAGTACAAACATACATCTTATAATTTAACTATTTTTATTGTTCTTCTTAGATATGGGCGTATGAGGCCATACCCAATCTGGGGATTCATGTGGG
Organism: Rehmannia glutinosa; assembly: GCA_016081115.2. Lineage (NCBI taxonomy): Eukaryota > Viridiplantae > Streptophyta > Magnoliopsida > Lamiales > Orobanchaceae > Rehmannia > Rehmannia glutinosa. The sequence goes on along the minus strand of JABTTQ020000026.1, from coordinate 348,882 downwards.
GTTCCCTCGGACATTGCTATTCCACGCGCACACGCCGGAAGTTTCAAGTCCTCCGTGAATCTGCATGGCTTTCTTGACCGTCGGTACAAAATGTAATTTGCATTTTTCAAATTTTAACTTATGGTAATAATTAAGTAATTACTGATTTTGATCTTGCAATTTTGTAGATTGATACGCACCGGACCTTGACCGCGAGGGACAATGAGCTTCCTTATTTATTGCATGTCAATCTCCGCTCCGATCCGGTGTTGTTTATGTTCATCCGGGGTAACCCGATCGGGAAGAAAAGCCCACAAAGCGTCGACGCACCACACATGAGTCGACTTCATTGATGGATGATGATGATAGCCTTGAGATGGGTGATTATGATCGTCCGGCCCAGGCGTTGTTCCGGATGTTCCTCCACACATCTCTTTCCCGGATGTTCCTCCACACACCTCCACACCCTCTCTAGGCCGACGATCGAGCGCTATTAGAAGAATTGGTGCGGCAAAGTGGAGGCCATTGTCTGGAACTTTGGTTGAGCGTGCCATTGAGGCCTTGGTCCGCGTTTAGTACGACGAGGTCGAGGCGTTGGTTCGGTTTGGTTCGACCGGATGCAACATGAGGTTCCCCGGTGCGGCGGGAGGTTCCACCTTCATCGGCGCGGATCGTGCGGTTTAGTCGAAGACGTATACTGCTGCTGTACCGCCTATCGTGCGGAAGGTCGTGGTCGAATCGATTGATCCCGCCATTCAACAGTCGGTGATATCTCGTGCGCATTTATTTGTTTTTCCCCGTTAAACATTTAGAATAGAATATCTTTTGAATTATGTTATTTAATGAAGTTTCCTTCATTGTGCAGATTCTATTCCCCCACGGCGGTGGGTGAGCGGTCTCCCAGGGTGGGCCACCGAACTACTTCTCCACCACCATGGCCGCAGGGGCTTGTTGGATCTGTCCCCTACGATGTACGGACACCGGCTGGTATTGGTGCATCGGTACGTGGGTTCATCCGGAGGGGATGATATGTCCGCTTCGTGTTGAAAGTATGTAACATATTCAATTGGTCCATCCATTAAATGGACTTGTTAGTTGGGGACAGACAATCTTTCCATTCGAGTAAGATCCATTCATTAAATGGTGAAAATAAGTAACATATTGATCGAGTCCTTGCATTAAATGGTGAAAATAAGTTACATATTACACATGGGTCCATGCAATAAATGGTAAAAATGAGTTACATTATACATGGGTCCATACATTACACTTATAAATACATGGGTATGTTCAAATGTAGATAATAAAATTGTAGTAAATCTTGGTTGTGTTGACGATAAAGGTAATTTTTTACATAGTAGCTAATTTGATGAATGAATCATAGCTAATTAAATCTTGGATGAACATGTTTGTTATGATTTTTGTTACAGGAAAAATGGTAAGAACAAGAAATGAGATCGCTAGGGACAATAGGCGTGGTGATGGTTGGACTTCCCGGGAAGAAGAAGCCTCGCTTTGACAATTTCTTCATGCTATGTTGTATGGCAAACAACATACGGCGCCCCGCTTGTTTTCAACGGCATATTTGTTGAACTGAGTCGCGTCTATCTCGGCCATGCAAAAAGATTTCCCCTTAAAGTCAAGATTAAGATCCATATGATGCGCACCCACTTTCATGACTACCAGCGTTTTACAGCATTGCCGGGTGTTAATTTCAACCCGTACACTAACAGGTTTTCCATCTCTCCAGATTATTGGGCTCATGTTAGGCAAGAGAACAACATGCAATGGTTTTTTCGGACTAACGGCTTCCCAAGGTACCGTGACTGTGTTGAAGTTTTTAACACTCGTGAGGCGCCGGACATTGATTTCGAGGGACTACCAGGTTACACTCGTAACAATCCGTTGGAGTTTGATGGCTACTCTTCTGATGAAGGTTCCCAGGATGATGTTGAACGCTCAGAAGGTGACACTGATTGAGTTGTCTGGCAATTGGTGTCTGTTGTGTACTAGTTGGGTGGTTGTGCGCTATGTTTGTAATATTTGTCTGTGTTGTGGTTGGTAATGTACTCTGTTAGGTTGTAATGTACTATGAAGGTTGGTAATGTACTATGGAGGATTGTGATGTAATAATAAAGTTGTTATGAAACGTTTTCAACGTGATAGTATAATACTATATCAACGCATGTGGCACAATCATCGTGCATTTACGGCCGTCGCAACTATCGTGCCTTTATAGACACGATAACGAAAACCGTGCCACCATCGTGTACATGTAGGCACGATCGTGTATCTATGCGGCCGTGCCACCATCGTGCCTTTATATAGACACAATGATAACGATGTGTGACCGTGCCACGATCGTAGCCTATGTAGCACGATCGTAGTATCGATCAGTGCCACCATCGTGCCATTTGACAATCAACTTAACAAAATACTCAGAACAAATGTGCCACCTTAAAACAAGCATTTCCGAAATCACACCAATTAAAAACACATGCATTTCCAACAAAGTTCTTTAACTTATCCAATACATAACAAACAAATAATTCTAACCTAAGTTTATAGTCTCCGTACTACGGACAATGGGATCTGTTTCCTACACTTCCACTATACAATTCAAGTTGTTTAGTATACAAATTCTTCCAATTTGCTTTGCACATTCATGGCGATAATTATTCCATGTTGCGACCACGGGAGGCAATGGGTGACCGCCACTCAAGAAAACCTACAAATGAAAAAAAAATGGTTATTGTAGTTGAGACGAGACAAATTACTCAATTTTTTAGTTACCTCTATAAAATGGTTATTGTTCACAAATCCAACACAAATTAGCTTGAGCAATTGGCGCTTCATTCGTAATGGTAGATATGTGAGGACATTCACGATCCAAACACACAAACGCAACATTGTAAGCCGACGCAGCAAGTGACCCATCTCTAGGTAAACAAAACCAATGTTTCTTATGCTATTTTGTCTCGTTATAGTAGTTGAGACGAGACAATATTTTGTCAACACTACCATGTTTGACGAATACATGATTGTACAACCTTGGTTTCGTTCAACTCATGACATAGGTCTCCTCGAACCCGACCCCATGAATCTTCCCGCTCGTACTCCGTATAAGCAAATCGCAATACAAAATGTCATATGTGTCGATGTCACACCAACAATCTCCAACAAAGGTAACTTGTACCTATTAGTTTTGTATGTGCAATCCATAAAAATGACACTCGGAAAAGCACGCAATAACTCAACGCTTGTAGGGTGAGCAAAGAATATATCATTCACGGTGTTACTCGTCTATAACGTCTATGATGATAGAAATATCCATGCTCCTTCAATTTATGCATAAGTCGTTGCATTTGAGATCGACCATCACGCTCGACAACTCTATTCTTCATACGGGCATTGTAGATAGTCCGTATGGTGGACTTATTATCTTGAAACTTATTTTGTAGACCAAACAAAATGTCCTTGGCCGAGTATTGCCATGTGACATATCCAACACATATTCTTCCTCACTTTTTGATAATCGACCGGCATAAGAGTGACCCTCCAAATATTGTGCAATTGGATGATTATGCACACCACATTCAACATTTAGTGACCATTCTCCTTCAATTGTTACTTGCCGACCCCTCAAACGAAATGGGCAACCACATTTCTTAGTTCCGCATTCTCTCTTAGAGACTTTTTTCAAATTTCTTAGCATCATTTTGTTCGACATCTGTAGTCTTTTTTTGAATCACGGTAATGCCCACTACGTTCACAAGACAAAAATATATGAGGTCTTTTCTTTCCTTGACCACTGTCCGACCTACTTATTACAATTACCATGTTGTGCTCATGTCCTCTCTCACGCACCCAATCAAATAATTTATCCCGAGAAACAAATAACTCATGCGTCGTGAATACATGTGTGTAATCGAACAACACCAAGCTCTTCAACATTCTCATCATTCTTGGGAGGACAAACAACACTATTTTCTCAGTAGGCAACGAGGCCATACCCTATTAAAACAAAATCAACAAGACCAAAAAAAACCGTCAAAATGGCACGATCATGACCATGATCGTTCCACACTTTGATCGTGTCACGTGGCAATATGGCACGATCATTGAACATGTGATCGTGCCATATTGCCACGTGGCACGATCGACGTGATGATCGTGCGGTCATTGATCGTGCCAATCGGCGAAAACAATGGTGCGGCGAGAAATATCGAGCGGCAAAAGTGGATAAATTACATAATTTTGAAATGATAACCAAGAAGATACTTACAATATTTGGAGGAATCAAATCTTTGTTGTCCATTTAAGTTGTTGTGTTGGTGTCGAAAAAACTAGGGTTTATGAGAACAAGGTTTAAGTTTTTCTCAAGAAAGAAGAATAAGAAGAAGAAGAATGTGGTAAGGATGTGGGTGGGTGTGTTTTAGTAGATTTAATTGAAATGAATGATGTGGGTGTATTTAGAGATTGGGGGTGTATTTAGAACTTGACTTTTTAGTAAGAGTATTATAGTCTTTTGACTTAATGACATTTTGAAATTTTTAGAAAGTGGGTGTACTTTCATCAAATTTGGGGGTGTCAATAGCGCCACCCTTCTATTTTTCATGTGATTAATGTTGTATTGTTTTGTTGTTGATGTTGTAATGTTTTTCATGTCGGCTTTGTGATGTTTTTGTTATGGTGATCTTATTCATTGTTATCATTTATATACAGTTGCCATTTCAATGATTGTATGCTTGAAAAAATTGACTAGTTTCCATGTAAAGAGATGACAAATGAAACTTTCAAAGAATAAAATTTACTTTACTTTGTTTTAACTTTTAAGTAAAATTATCCAATTCAATAATATTGAGTAAAATCGAGATATACCTTTTCTAGTTGAGAGTTTTTTTGTAAATTGCGATTTATGTAGAACTATTGTTGACAAACATTTATAGCCACTAGAGATTTATGTTCAAACTTGATTCGTTATTTTAACAAATCGAACCCAAACGAGATTTTAACGATCGATCTCGAGTCGAGAATTAAGTAGTTTAGTTCGATTTTCACTCCTAGTCCCAAGGAGGCTCGTCGATGCTTAAGTCTCAAATGTAGAAGAACAATCTAGAACAAGAGAATGTAGTTAAGTGAGATTAATTTAGAATACTTACAAATAAATAAAAATGAACATTTTATGCCTGAGTTATGAGCCTCATGAGCTTAATATAATAAAAAGTAGGCCTTATGGGTCAGCATCGCTTAGTAATACTATATGCTTAGTAATAAAGTAAGCTTGTAACGGACTAATTGACCCTCGGTCCCTCATGAGCTACTTCTTTGCTTAGTAATACTATATGTGACCCAATAATAATTAGTCAATAATAAATAATTTCTAAGTTAATAAATGCCATAAATAAGAAAATACCAAAAATTCAATTTTTACCCAATCACCCTTAGTTTTACAAAATTGCTAAGCAACATAAATTTTCTGCAATAACAACATGACAACCCAAAAATAAATAAATAATTGGAAAATTAAAAAGATAAAAAAGCTAATTTTCCCCATTTTTCATGAAATTACACCACAAAAATAATCAGTCATTAATAGTTTTCCCCTTGATGTGAATCCCCACCTTGAACTATTGAACTTTAAGATCTAACCAAGAAAAGTCTTCTTCCCAAGCAATTACAGTAAACCCAACCCCCAAATTCCACCAAGCAAATATCTCTCTCTCACACACACAACACACAGTGACTCCGAGTACCATTGCCACATCATTTCCGATCTGATCTGGCGACAATGAGGCGGCGTGATTTAGTATCCGGCGGCGGCTGGGCGTGATTGAGATGCAGCCCGGTGATAATCCACCGACACTGCCGTTTCCACTTAGTCCGTTACTGCTCTTGAATGCCGCTAGCGGTGGCCTTGGCGATTTCGGAGAGGGAGGTTTCGAATTGTCCAGGTATTTGTTCCTAGGATCGCTGCTCTTCTCGCGAGAAGGAGGCGGTATGGATTTGTCCAAGGTCGGAGAGAAGATATTCAGCTCCGTTCGCTCTGCGCGCTCTCTTGGCCTCCTGCCTCCCCCATCCGATCGTCCTGAGGTACTATACTTTTTTTTTCCGGGGGAACACCGTGAACTGAAGTGATATTTTGTTGTGTGAAATGATCATGTATTCAATGGAGGTGTTAATTTGCTCGATTGTGGCAATGGAGGTGATGCTTTGTGACTGGAGTGTGTGAAGTTAACAATTTTGTTGCCACTCTTACACTGATGATCATGCATATTTTTATATATGTTGCTGGGTTAGAATTAGTACTTAGTACAGATTTATGAACAATAATAAAGTTTCTGCTTTTGTTAGTATTTTGGTACCTCTGGCCTACGATAACTATCCAAAACTCAATTCAGTAATTTATGTTACATTGTGCTTAATGTAACATCTGTTTAAATTCTCATCTTTATAGCTGTTTAGTCAAGTCCACATGATTGTGTTTTGTTGTTTATAGCTGGACATGAGAATGGGTTCGCTTTTAGTTCTTTTTTTGTAATTTGAATTTGAAGTATCCAAACTTGTCCACAGAAAGATTTTCGCTATGTTCGATTGCATCCTGGCATCAAATTCCTGAAAAATCAGTAATGGAAGATTGAGAAGGCCTACTTCATGCTACAAAATGCAACATTAATATTTCTACTTGTTAGGTTGTGAATTTGTTGAGTCACATCATAATAAATAAACATATATTGAATTTTGAATCACTATTTTCCCAGTTAAAGTAACGATTATTGTTCATGACAATATGAGAGTTTCTGATTTATTTCTGATTTGATCACAGGTTCCAGCACGAGCTGCAGCAGCAGCAGCTGTAGCCCGTATTCTTGCTGGACTACCACCACATCAGAGGCATAATCTCTCTTCAAGCTCTGAAGAATTAAGTTCAATATACGGGAGCAAACCTCAAGGTCAATCTGTTGATGAGCCGAGAAGGAATTCTTCGAGGAGGTTATTTATTATTGTTTAATGGCATAATTGTTTCTCGTGTTCCTATGATTTGAACATAAGCAACTAAGAAAAGGAACCCGCCCAAAACAAGGAATTATCTTCATAAGAGATTTTATTATTCATATGTGGTTTACAACTTCAATCAGTACATAAATGCATTGAAAGGCTTAGAAATAAATACATTATAGGAGCATTATCTTTGTCATTGTCCAGATGGGAGGAGGCTGCCAGTCTAAAATTCAATGTTCTCCTATGCAGTTTAGATAATGATCAGAGCCTGGAAAAAGATTTCAAATAGGCTATTATTGGTTACAAATGGAAGTTCTTGTAGATTTGTCATAAAAGAAACATTTCTTGTTAATTGCTTTTTATATTGTTAACTATCTATTATCATAAAAAACTGTGCAATGACATACAATACAACGATAAGCTGCATACTAACACTGTATATCATATATACCTTAGAGGATGGAAATTTTTTAAAGGTGATTGTGGCTGCTTCCTAGTTTATAGATCACACCTATTCAATTACTATAACACGACTTGGTCGTTAAGTTATTTTAATTCAATAATAAAATGACATCTGTCAGATTTTCCTTTCTATTTGATGTTAGATTTGCACTTTAGTTGATGGTGTTTATTTATATATGTATTACAGCTGTTGTGATTTTGTGTGGGTTTTCCTGTGTTTATTTGCAATTTCCTCTTCACTGCTCTGTCCTATTTCGTCTCAATACAAACTTCACAATCAACTATAACTGCTGTGAATTTTTTTTTAGGATTTCGATCCTGTTAGACATATTTTAGAACAAATTCCCTCAGAAGAAAATGAACCAGCATATTTTGAGGAAAAGGTATTATATTTTTTATTCCATGCCTTTCTTGTCTCAGTATGTTTTACTTATTTATGTTGTTGCCCTTGGTTTGCTTAATGGCTCACCTATCAGTGGGGTCCTTTACTTCTTTCCTGCTCACATTGTGCTTTTTTTCCCTCTCTCTCTCTCTCTCTCTCTCTATGCCACGTCATTGTTTGTAGCCTGCTTTTTCCATTCCGTGTTGTTCAAAGGATCTTTCTATGTGTTTCTGTGCTCTTCTCTGTGAGTCTTGACCTATACATACCTCCGGTTGTTTGGTTTATATGTTTATGTCCGTGTAATGAACACTTTTCTGCATATGGAGTTCTCCTGGTAGATGCATGCGCCCCATGTGCCAATGCATGTGTTCATCCTTGTTTCTTTTCTGTATGTTTTTGGTGATATCATGTGCTCATGTATTTGGTGCTTTCATCTCTGGCTACTTGTCCACTAAGTAAGGCCACTGAATTGAGACCAACTTTCTGGGAAATAGATGATTTGCTTAGTTCTCCTTGTTTGTTTGCTAGTGGCTGGATCACTTAGATTAATGTAATGATAAATATATGTTCTAACAGAGTGAAATTGCTTTTCTATTGTTCAAGTACATGTGTACTTTTAACTGGCCTTTCTTCCCATGTAACAGTAAGATGTAAATTGTGTCCGTAAACTTCACTATCTGATTTTTCTATGGACCATGGTTGCTAAAGTTTTCATGACCTTCTCCCCTGAGAAATTCAAAAGGAGCTTGGGGGACTATCACATGCATATGACACAAAAGAATCAGAAGTTGAAGGGACAAGAGTGAAGGACAACGTTTAAGATATTTATAGTAAATGAAGTAGTATGAGGTTATGAGCCATTACTCTATGCTTAATTATATTATTCATTGGTGATAGTTCTTTTCATGCCTTTTCTGGAATTTAATATGGTGTGGGCATGTGCTTGCTGGTTGATACAGTTCTTAGTACTTTTCCTTGTTGCCAGCCTTTTGCGACAGTGAATATCCAAAACTTAAGCAACTTGACTTTTAAGTGTTAAATTATGGTCCTTTATGTTTTTCATTGTGCTCCATGACATTTTTAACTGCCCTTTAACTGGTTTTGAGGAGTTGGGAGTGGTGGTGTTCTTTCATAACTATGCTTCTATTTGTTAACCAGAATATTAAACATCTTAAATCCGTTATTTACAGATCAATCTGCATTGCATTCTTTTATAGGCTGCTCTTCGGCTGGCACAACTGGATAAAATTTCTGAGCGTTTGTCACGCCATGTCATGGAGCATCATGAAGAAATGGGTGGGTTTCCTTTCTGAATCCTCTTAAACTTTCTGGACAATTGGAAAATCCTTTCAATGTTATCGTATTTTACACCCTGCATGTGTTTGCTCAATGTGTTAAATAGTTTACCTTGCTAAAGTTATTTATATTTCTACTCTTGGTGTAGTTTCTAATATTTGTTCTAAAATAGTTGAAATTACTAAGGAACTTTGAACAGTTCATTAAATTAGTGAACTCTGTCATTCTCAGCTCAGTATTAGCTTACTAAATAATGTGCAAATGAATTTCTTTAATTGGAATTGAACACCATTTTCCCCACTAATTTGGCTTAGTTAATCATTCCTAAGCTTTTACTTTTCTATGCAAGTGAAAGGCCTGTTATGTTATTGCAGTTGACTTAGTTAATCATTCCTAAGTTTTTACTTTCCTATGCAAGGGAAAGGCCTGTTATTTCTGCTGTTCTTTACTTAAGCCTAACAGATTGATTTTCTACGAAAAACCTAACATAATTTGGAAGCCGTAGTTGCTTTAACTTCAAAGCACGATTGCAGTTTGAATTTATGCTTTGGGTTTCTGTTCTCTCCTTTTCCAGTATAATACTTCATATATACATTGTTGTGGTTATGGAGGCCATAAAATTGTATGCAATAATTTTGCTGGCCCAAGTTTCCCGAGAACAATTCTCTAAAGTTTGGTACCCTGTGTGACACATTTCTGGCGTAAAAATATATCTTCAACTTTTCCCGGCTTCATTGTTGCTAACATGTTTGCTCATCCTCAATATGTTGGAATATTATTATTGGTTCCTATCTGGAGGAGCTTCTACCATATGTTGCATTTTAAGGTATCCTTATCTTTTGGTTTAGGTGTTTTCTTACACGGTACAGATAAAATTTCACTTGCTATGTGTCATTTTGGATAAATTTGCTTTGTTAATTGCACTCTCATTTATTTTCCTTTCTTTTTATGCATAGAGTTGATTGGCTACATTACCTTTCTGATTTCACATCACATTCTTGTCATCCTGCTTGGCATTCTTATGATGCATAAGTGTATTGTTTATTTGCAACTTCAAATCTTGTATCCTTAAATTTGACAGAATTAATTTCTGTCTCATCTCTTTTTGTAGCTTGGCTCATGGAATTGGTTGGCTGCATCTCATTTTCAATATTTTTTCACATTTTTGTAATCCTGCCTGTCCGTATGAGTTATGATGCACAAGTGTTTTGCTTATATGAAACTTCTTCCACTCGCATCCCTGAATTGTGGTTAGTTACTTGTTTCAGTGAAGGGGATGCATCTGGTAAGAGAACTAGAGAAGGACTTGAAGATTGCAAATGTTATTTGCATGGTAAGCAGGTGACTCTTTTTCCATGTGACTGTTGGCATTTAGAGTATAACATTGAATGTTTGCTGATACATTTGATGAACACATGCTAACTAAACTTGAACTTTTGCCTGATTGTTTGTGCTGGACTTAAGTGTTTCAGATGTAAAAAACAGGTGGACATGAATTTTCTGCCCATTTTTTTTTAATATTATCCGAATATGATCCTAGAACTTCTTATATCCTGATAGCATTTGCAATACCCAATTTCTTAGTAACAGAGCACAAATTTATACCTTAATGCATACCATTATCTGTCAAACTAGCATATGTTCTTTCTTTCCTATATTTTATAAATATTCGTCCACCATGCAGCAGTAGCCAGACCAAGCTCACCAAACAGAGTTATCGTTAGCAGAAAGAAATTATTATTCAAAATTACTGTTGAAACATTCCTTTCTCACATATTTTGGGAAGTGTACCCAACAGGGCCTGATCAACAGACGATAGTTTTCTTGCAAAGCTAGAATGTCAGCATACTTAGTTTTATGGTTTGTGCAGAATGGGCGAAGACACCTTACTTCATCAAGGAATGAGGTCTCTAGAGATCTCATTGTTACGGAAAATTCAAAAAGAAACAAGCTCTTCTGGTAATTTCTTACCTGAAAGTTTATACAATTATACAATTTGTTGTTCTTGCGATCTGTTTTTCTTATTCAGTTGCCCCTCCAACCCCAACCCTGCACAAAAAACACATTTACAGGTATTTGGAGTGCATCTAGATCATGATTTCTTATATATTGCACATATTCTAAAGGGAGTGTCGTCCCAGATCATACTTTTGTTATTATGCGTTGGACCTTCAAAGGATTCCAAATTTGTGACATTAGTGAAAATGTTTCTCTCAAGAACCTGTTTAAATATAAAATGTTTATTTAGCCAAACTTGATTATCACAGGGCTTAAGTAGCGTTACTATGAATTTCTTATTTAATCTTCCTTTTTTTTGTGACTTTACTGACTCTGTAGTAAAAAAATTTTAATAAATAAAATTTATTTCGGTTCCATTTACCTTTTGGATTTCACAAAAGAAAAGGGAGAAAAAAAGCAGATTATCATTGCATCTTCCCTCCCAAAATAAAAGCCAAAGCTATATCGTCTTCATAATTTGTCCAACTATGAAAAAGATAGAAGGCAATAAATGTAATTTAATGTTTAATATATCCATTTGGAACACTCATTGGTTTATCTTTGACATGCTATGGAGCGTCTATACCTGTGATTTTCTCAGCAAAATTGAATAGACAAATGGGGCAGTAGTGCTTTTGTTGGTTTAATCATCTCACAGTTAGTGCTTTGGATATTCCATGTCATAGAGTTATTACCTATATTGTTTTACTGTCAACCTGCAGGACATTCTCCCTATCCTAACCGACCTTCGTCATGCAGTGGACATGCAAGTGGCTCTTGAAACTTGTGTCGAGGAAGGGAATTTCTCTAAGGTACTACTTCAACTTTACATATGGATTTTAGAGGAAGAACCATTCCTTTCATCTTGCTTTTTGTTTTTGTATTTATTATTATTATTATTATTTTTTATTACTTTTATTATTATTAGCATCATCATTATATATTGTCAAGCAGAGTGTGTGCTTTCCCTCATGTACACTCACGTAGTTGAAACATTCTTGCTAAATGCGTGAACTGTACATTTTCAGGCTTTCCAAGTACTATCTGAATACTTGCCGCTTCTAGATAAATTGTCAGGCCTTTCTGCAGTGCAAGAGATGAGCCGTGGTGTTGAGGTGAATTGAGCAATTAGATACAGTTTTTTTCGAAAATAATAAAAGAACTATGCTCTTTGGTACTTAAATCTGGGTGCTTGTGCTCCCTCTATACTATGTGTATGGATTTTCCTTTGGTTTGGTTTTGTGACGTCCTACAAGATTCACAATTCTCCTCTTTTCATCTTCATGGGGTTCATGAAATTGTTCACTGGTTCCATATGTCCATGTCTTGCAGGTTTGGTTGGGAAAGACTCTTCAAAAGTTGGATTCACTTCTATTAGAAGTGTGCCGGGACTTCAAAGAGGATGGCTATCTCACTGTTAGTTCCAGATTTGCTTTATATAATTACGATGAATTGTAATTCACAAAGTCCTACTTAATGGTCAATCCACTCGTTGTTTTAATTTTTCCTTGGGTCTCGTTTTGTCACTTGTGCATAAAGACGTGATAAAATGAGTATGTTGTGGAACTTCTGGAATTTCAAAAGGGACCATATAAGGTTCTTGCAGCACAACTGGGAGAATTTTGTAGAATCTCAAGTCACTCAAATGTTCAGAAGTTCTTTAAGCATTGTTTGTCTTATGTTGATTGTTAATGAGAAAAATGGAACATCTCTACTCAATGAAAGTGACATTGCAACCCTAGAACGTAAAATAAATCTTAACTAATAATCATACTTGATAGAGGAGCACATCCGCTTCATTCACCTTTCCCCTAGAAAGGTGAAGTTTGTCTAGTGTGTCGAAGTGTGGCTGTTAACATGAAAAGATTCCGTGCGACAGTTTTGCTGGGCTTGTTGGGTTAATATCACTATTTTCTTTGTTACAAACTTACAATAGCGTTTTTTTCAAAAAAAAAAAAAAAAAAAGGGTTATAAGTTACTAGTCACAAGTTGTTTAGTTGAATCATATCATACACTAATATTTATTTCTTGACATTTCCAATCTTGCACATGAACAGGTTTTGTCCATTTCTTCAGTAGCCTGACTATTAATCTGGTATTATATTTGCACATTTCCTATGAGAATAGGGCTCCTAGGCTTGGTTTTGTCAGAAAGAGAATAGGTTTTCTCCTTGTTTTAATACAAATATTAGTGAAGCCATCAAATAAAGTTTCATATCCTTACCTGTACATTTTCTACTCTTGACTTGTCTGGTTCACGCTCATGAGCAAACGTGCATCTAATTGATACTTTGTGTGCAAGATTAAACTTGATATATTTACTCTTGTCTGCAGGTGGTCGATGCATATGCACTAATTGGCGATGTTTCTGGTCTAGCTGAAAAGATACAAAGCTTCTTCATGCAAGAGGTTCTGTCTGAAAGTCACTCCGAATTGAGGATCATTTTGCAAGAGGTATGTTTTCTGTACTTCTTGAAGTATTAGTTTTAACAGGAACTTTGTGGCATATGTGGTATATCTGACTGAACTAGTCCAATTGAACAAATAGTAAACAAGCAAAGAGGCAAGAAATAAATCTGTAAAATCTTAACACCCCCCCCAAAAAAAAAAAAAAAAAAAAAAAAAAGCAATAGATCTGTTATCATCACATAACCTCATTGTGACCTTCATGTAGAAGCCGTTACCAGACAATTACTAATCTGGTGAAGTGCACTGCTCATGCAAGTATCTGAAAGAAGCACGTGTGTAGCATAACAGAAAGAAGCATACCACTCTAAAACACCGCCTCTTGTACTATTTCTTTTCTTATATATACGATTAGGACTCCTTTTTCTAACTACCAAATTCAGTAATTTTGTAGATTCTCTGCACTTTTATGTCTTCATCAAACATTGTGCGTTTCGTATATGCTTGAAATTAAAAGCTTGATTTACTGCAGGATGTTGAAAATCCCAATACGCAAATTAATAGGTATGGATATGTTTTACGCTTTGGGGTTCCTTTCCACCCTTCATTTTTTTTTTTTTCTTGGTGTTATATGTGATCATATGCATATCTTGGTCTGTCTTCAATGCCCCTGTCCAGGCTTACCTACAGTGATTTGTGCATTCGGATACCTGAATCCAAGTTCAGGCAGTGTTTGCTGGCAACGCTAGCTGTTCTCTTTAAGCTGATGTGTTCATATTATGCAATAACGAGCTTCCAACTAGAAGAGAAAGTAAGTTATCGCTCATGTGTTTCTTCCTTATTTTGTTTTATCTTCTTTATTATGAGAATCAATTATCTGGCTACAGTTTATGATATTTGGAACATTGTTATAACGCATTTCGATTAAATCTTTAAGGCTATAGTTCACTTTATCGTCATTGGACTATTAGATAGCCACATCTTATTTATGTGATTATCTTGCATCTATTGCTTATGTAAAGCTGCTCCTACGCTTGGGAAAAACTATTTGTTGAACAGTCACCTATTCTCTAGAACAGTCACCTTGAAGGACATTGCCTTATTGTCAAAAAAAAATTCAGATGCAGATGATTGTAAGTTTTAACTTTGCTCTGAACAGCTTGCCTTGTCTCAATTGGATTGGCTCTTATGAAAGAGCATTTTTTTATCATGGTTGACTCACATGGGCGAATCAAAGGGAGGATTGTGGGGTCACCTTGTTTGAAATAGTTCTTTTAGTTTGTCACCCATGTTCCTTCCAGCAAGGGGTGGGCACGGGTTGGGTATTTTCGGTACGGGTAGTTCGGGTCCGGTGGCATATTTTGCTACCCTACAAAATTGGGTACCCGACATTTCGGTATCCAAATTTTCTGAATACCCGCCAATCGGGTTTCTGTCTCTCTCTATCTATCTTTTTTTTTTAAAAGTCGAGCCTTCATTTTCACTGCCAAAGAACATATATGTATTAATCTGTCTGTAAAAGGTTGAATGATCTAGAAAAACAACAATACTCTTGAGCTAACACTCACAAACCCTTACAATATCAGCAATTTCTAGAATAAAATTTTACAAACACATATTGTACACAGTTCTATTGCCCTTCTTCAACAACTGATGCTACAGGCATAGCTTGAAAAAGGAGAACCAGAGGAAAGAGAGAAAGAAAGTTGGAGAGAGAGAAGAGAAAAGTCAAATGAACTAAGAGAAGAGTGACGGAATATGTTTAAAGGTTGAAAATGAAACTTTGAATCCACTGGTGAAAGCACAAAGCAGAAGTCCAAAGCGGAAAAGCCCCACCTCTTTTAGATTTCCACCTGCAGATCTGCTTTCCCCTACACCCTCATTCTCTGCCTCAAAAAATCAGGTACCCGATCGGGTTTTCAGGTAGGAGTTCCACTACCCGAAACCTGACCACAATAATACCGCTCGGGTATTGGGTTATCCCGAGAACCAATTTTATTAGCAATTACCCGACCTGATCGGGTAATACCCGATCGGGATTACCCGATCAGGTCGGGACCAAAACCTGAACCGGATGCCCACCCCTACTTCCAGCATTCAGGCAACTAAATTGAAATTTCTAGATGATAGCCTACTACTGACGCAATTACTGTTTGTTTTTCGTTTAACATCCTATGGCCCACTTGTCTCTTTTTAGGCCGTTTTCTGTGGTACGAGGTATAGATTATTCTCATAGCCACAAAATGTGGTGCTAGCAAGCCCCTAACCCCTTGAATTTGCCAATCACCAAACCCCTGGGAATGAATAGTAATTTTGAGCCAACAAATCTACGTCAAAATCTTCAAAAAAATGATGATATGTAACCCATGCCCTTGTCATAAACTCTTATCCTTTGAAACCTTTTCTTGCGCTGCTACTCAGAGCTCAATACACCACCCTGGTCCACCTCCTTCCTCAATATGACATAGAAGGCGCCCACACACACACATAAATTATTTATACAGCTCAGGATCTTCCAGCAGCAACCTTTGATCCCTTAACCATCATAAACCTATTCATTCGCCAAAGCAGAGTAGCCACCATTGACATCTAGTTCAATCCAGCTGCCACATCCTGTTACTGTCTCTGCACCATTCCAGTAATTTTGAGTTTTGAATAGTTCAGTCGTTTTCATCAGCAAAAATAATAGAAATCTAAAGGTAGGAATACAAATGATAATTTTTTTTTTTTTGTAATTTTCCAAATTAGGTATTTCTTGGTTGATATACAGTGGGTATCAAAATTGATCTTTGTTAGTTGTAATTTCTTATATGTAAACTTAAATGGGTTGTTGTCAAATCAAGTGTGTTCCAAAAGTGGATTTAGTTTAGTTCAGTAGTATGAGATAGGCATAGGACAATTGCCTCATTTTCCCCCAACTTAACATTTTACCATCCTGTTGCACCATACCGAGCATATGTGTGGAATCCTATTCTATTGTCCACCTTTGGTCATACGAAGGATGGACTGTCCTGCATTGATTCCTTGAATCTCTTTCTCTGTCACTTCTTTTTTTGGTATATGGCATTTTACCACGTGAAATGATAGAAGGGCAAATAATTCCATTACCCTCTCGTGTTTTCAAAATAAGGGCAGTTAACTTCCAACCTCAATTGTATTATTTTTAAATTAGAAATACCCAGCATACCATGCTATCTTGAAAGAAAGAAATAAAAAATATTCTTAAAAAATCTTATTATATTATTCAAAATAATATCATATATTGAAATAAAACAACATTCTATAAATTTGAAAGTTTTATCTTGTATGGGCATGATTAGTAAAACTGTTAAAGCATCATATAAAACCCTCAAATATCCACTACACTGCAAAGGCATATTGAACTTATTATGCTAATCTATACTATTTTATTTTAACTATCAGTAATAATATTTATAATTAATTATAAAATAAAAGATATATATTAAAATTTGAAATTACATACATGTTATATGTACCAAATAAAAAGTTAATTATTATTTATATAAAACATTAGGAAATAAAGATTCTGCAGACGGTACTTAATGATATTATTCTAAATGATTATGAAGAATCATAGAAAAAATGATAAAAAAAATATATGAATTTTCCACCATATCTATATGTGTCTATGTAAGGGTGAGTTTTCTAATTTAATAAATGATAAAGGTGAGGTTTGGTGTTATTTGTCTTTTTCCGAAAACCCAAGAGGTCTTATTTCTCCTCATTTTGGGTTGTTTGTCCTTTTACCATTTCAATGAGGGGTAAGTGCCATTTCTCTGCAAGTTTGTTACATTACCATCCAAAATGATTCTCACACACAAACTGTGATCTGAAGTACTATGCAGATAAGAAAGTGCACCTTTGCGATTTCAGGCGTTGCTTGAGTAGTCTCATCACTAGTAGAGATCAGATATGTTTTCTTAAAGCTCTATATTTGCTGTGACAGGTGTCACCTTGCCTCAACCACAGTGATAAGCAACATGGTGACTTATCTGGGGTCTCCGAGGATCCTGCAAGAGAAGTTTCTTCTACTTTTCTGGCAGAAGAAGGCTCAGTCTCTGCATCAACTGATAGAGGACCTCTTTTGCACTCAGCTGAAGTACCACCAGAAAGTTCTGCATGTATTTCT
This sequence comes from Rehmannia glutinosa, assembly GCA_016081115.2. Lineage (NCBI taxonomy): Eukaryota > Viridiplantae > Streptophyta > Magnoliopsida > Lamiales > Orobanchaceae > Rehmannia > Rehmannia glutinosa. The sequence continues at coordinate 331,207 of JABTTQ020000026.1, read as the reverse complement.
GATAATACAGGAACCCATGGTTCCAAGCTCACAGATCATCTAACTGATGAGGGAAGAGATGATGGAAGTGCGGCATCAAGCAGTGGATCCCCTTGGTTCGTACTGCGAAAAGATGCTGTGTTGTTTGTTTCACATGCCTTACAGAGGGGTCGTAGGAACCTTTGGCAACTTACAACAAGCCGTGTGGCAGTTTTGCTTTCTTCTTCAGCAGTTTCTTCGACTAGCATTCATCAATTTTTGAGAAATTATGAAGATCTGAGTATCTTCATACTTGCTGGGGAAGCCTTTTGTGGGACAGAAGCAATCGAGTTCCGCCAGAAACTTAAATCCATCTGCGAAGGTTATTTTGCTGCTTTCCATCGGCAAAATATTTATGTAAGTCTAGTCTCACTGAGCTTGTGTTATGTGTCAAAGTTTTCATCAGGTAAATGCTTGATAGCTTGATGTTCTTATATGTTTGCTTGAATGTTTCAGTTCATGGTATGTGCTGTGAGCCTGTGACGGACTAAATTTATCTGATTAAAAGCATTTCACTCTGCAAATTCTTAGATGAATGTGGTATGATCAATTGTACAGAATGTGTGAAGTTGTCAAACATTATGGGTTCACACCATTGTACTGTACCAATTGAGAGAAGGAAAACTTAATAGAATAGAAATTCGGAAAAGGGAAAAACTGAACCAACAAAGAAAACAAAAACTAAGGGGAAAGAGTAAATACTCAGATATGTCAACATACTTTGAATTGGACCCTGTTCACTCTGCCTTCTCATTGCTGCTTACAGCTGTTAATATAAATACTCATAGGAGCAGTAATCTCATTTTCACTCACAAACTTGATTTCGACCTCATGAAAGATAAGAGCTCCCAATGAGAATTTGTATTCTCCAGTTGGTATTCCTCTCTGCATGGATTTCTGTGCATGCCTTGCTTCATCTGCCGTACAGTGAACTCTTGATCTGACAGTAACATTTGTGTTTGAGTGAATTTATTGGTCCTTGTTGGTACCATAGATTTAGCACAAAAATCCCATGAGGTTTGGGCTAATTACAAAAAAATCCGAAGATGTTTCAAAATTACAAAAGCCCCCTCAAGTTTGCTTTTGTCTTAAATTTAAGGGGGTAATTGTAATATTTCTGTAACTATCATGGGGTTTTTGAAATGTATTTTGTTTATGAAGGGAAAAAATTTAAGACACAGTCAACCTCAAGGGCTTTTTGTAATTTTGAATATCTCTGGGTTTTTTTGTAATTAGCCCTAACCTGAGAGAGGTTTTTGTAATTATCCCTTCATTTATTTCATCCGTCATGAGACTTGTATCATTATTTGGCTTCAGGCTTTAAAAATGGTGATGGAGAAGGAGAATTGGCAGTTAATGCCGCCAGATACAATTCAAGTAGTTAGTTTTCCGGGACTGGTGGGAGATGGAGCAGCTCTCATTGTTTCATCTGATAGTTCACGCAGTGCCCGATCACTGCATGACAGTAGATCAGTTGGTCCAGTTGTTAATGGGTCAAAGAGGGGTGGATTTTCATATTGGCAGGAAAATGGAAACCCATTTTTGTCGAAACTGAACAGTTCTGAGGATTATTCCGACTTCTTTCACCCCAATGGTTCACAAGAAGCTCGAAATACTGATAAGATACCCCAGCACACTAGAACTTCTTCAAATGGTGGTGATGTAAACCATATTAATGGGACTGCTCTTTCAGAGGATGAAAATGAAGATCTCCATGCCGATTTTATTGACGAAGATAGTCAGCTTCCTAGTCGCATTTCTAAACCAAGTCATTCAAGGCATAACTCTGTGCGTGGGAATGATGGAGATATGACAGCCCAAACAGGATCTTCACTTAGTCTCCTGAGGTGAGCTCTAGATACTTCAGTCGTGAATCTATAAAATGCTATAATTTCCTTATAAGCATGAAACTTTATCTGCTGTTTATGAGTCAGATTGATGGACAAATATGCGCGGCTGATGCAGAAATTAGACATTATCAATGTAGAGTTTTTAAGGTAGGCTCATATATGATGGTTTCTTTCCTGGGCAAGCATTTTGGTTCTCTCCCATTTATTTTGATGTCCATTTATTTGTGTTTATTTATCTGTCTTGCTCATTACGTTTTTTAATATAATGGAATTCTTGTTATGTCAACAGGGTATTTGCCAATTGTTTGAGATCTTTTTCCACTTTGTATTTGAGTCGTTCTGTGAGCATAACAGTCAACCTAGTGGAAAAGGCTTAAATGACTCTCTTCCTTGTAAGTACTTTTTTAGCCCTTGTTATCATAACATGTCTCTGTTTTCCAATAAGGAAAAATGATACTGCATGTTTGGAGTAGCCACCTTTTCCTTATCACCTTTGTGTTTATGTTCCTCAGACAAGCTAAAGGCTGCATTATCAAGAATAACACAAGATTGTGACCAGTGGATAAAACCTCAGTCTGCATCAGTCCCTTCCTCATCCCCAACTTCTTGGGTGCATCATTCACGCATATGGATGTCACCCCTACCAGTCCTCCCAGTCACTTGAATCACACATCTTTTGGGCTCAAGGTATATGCCATTGGAGTACTGCATCAATGCCTTTCCATTGTTTATGAACGGATTTGACTCAGTTACTGACAAGTTTAGGGTGCACGTTTCTCCTCAGATTCTTTTCTGATTTAAAAAGAACACAAACCAAATATTCGAGTATTCGACTCCTATGTTTCACGTATATTCTTCTAATAACACTAACTTCCACATAAAAGTCATGGAGTATGTCTCTGTAGGTTGTTTTGAATTACAAGAACATCCTGAGTAGTTTCTGCATCATCATGTTTACTTGCAGCATGCCTTACAATGTCTTAGGCCATGAAGTGGTTCTTTAGCCTACATCAGTTTGGAGTTGGAAACCCATCCATCTCTTAATATTTTATTCTGCTCCTTTCCCTTGCCCCTCTCCCCTTTCCAGTTGGTTTTTCGTTACACCTTTGGTATTGGGGTTTGTTTGATGCTACATAAGTGGTTGGTGGACAGTATACTGTGAACTGTTGGATTCCAAATGATAATGTCAACAGGTCATGTAGGCACTACCCACTTGGGTAGCATCAAATAAACCTGTTATAGGAGTAGGCTATGGAAATCTGAAGTAACTCCATTAGCTGGGATCAGTTTCATTATGGACAACTGTTTCTATATGTAATAGGGGTTTGAATGGTTCAGACTTCAGTGTTTTGAAAAGAAAAAAAGAAGCTAGAAATTTGCAAATTCCTTCAACTTACATTTTAGCTTTTGATGCCATATACCTTAAGTTTCTCTTCTCAGCTCATAATTATGAAATTGATTCCAGAGCCTTAATTATACATATAATGAAAATTACATCTTATTAGTCTCGTATATAAAATGTTTACACATATACATATACCTTGTTATAATGATAACATGATCGGATTAAAGGGCCCCATTTTGAATATACATAGAATATTTATTGTAATGTAAAATAATTTTGATTGGGAATTGCATTTTGACTATTATGATCATAATTTACATTGGCGTAATGCTGCAGGAAAGATGTGCTGCGGCTGACACTATATCTCTTGTTGCTCAATTATTGCATAGATCTAAAGCCCATCTTCAATCAAGGCTTCTGCAGAATAATGGGGCAGTAGTTGAGGACTTCTTTGTGCATTTGGTATGTTTTACGCTAGGATGTAGGATAATTGTGCTTCAGATGATCAGATCCATTTGTTCAAGTGATCCATAACTTGAGGGAAGCTAGTATGGTTATATGTTCACTTCTGTGACAATGGTGGCGGTTCTAGCTTGCCACATCTACAAAAATTACATAGTTTTATTGACCAATGATAGCTCTTTCATTCCTCAAGCTGTGATTGGAATATTACTATTTTTGAAAAGTTATATACATACTCGATGATATTTATAATTATTGTATAATCCAATAGTTGTACTTCTTGCCTAGCATTATCTTTGTTATGTTGCTGTCATCATTGTTAAGTTACATCATCAGAAAATAATGATTCTGTTAGTTTCTCTGTTTCACTAGTGTCTCTGCCTGAAAAATTTGTATGCAGTTTTTGACTCGCCAATTTTTGGACAGGTGGATGCTGTTCGGAACTTACTCAACACATTCACAGGACAACGGCAAAACTGCTACTCCACATCAATGGGTGAGACACAATGAGATTTTGCTCAATTAATTATAACAATATTTTTGGTTATGAGATATTGCTCTACACAGATAACTGCACATAAAAGTTATTTGTTTGTCTTATTGTTTTAAATTTTCCATCTCACTTTTCTGGTATCAAGATAGTTTGTGATTTTCATCCTATGTTTTATATTATCATTTTAAATTTATGTGTAGCTGTTTGTTGATTGCCTTATCGGTACCTTGCAGCTTTCTTATGTTAAAATTTTTGCCTTTTTTGTATATTATAATAGCAAATGAACTCATTGCTTGATGAATAGAGAAGAAAATATATATTCCTTATCTTTAGGTGCCTTTGATATTTGCTTAGCCATATTTTCTTGTATTGATTGGATGAATTGAGCAGGTATGTTGATCGCATTGCCAATGCTAAATGGGAGGTGAAAGAGCTTGGATTAGAGCATAATGGGTAAGTTGTCTCGGGAGGTCACTATCTTTTAAGATCACAACTTGAGATCCATTAACACGCAGTTTGTTCATCTGAATGAGGAAACGATCACGTATATAAGTACTTTTTGTTATTCCATCATTATTTTGGCGCCATCCTTTTCTACTTGAAATAATGGTTATGTGACTTTAAGTAGCCTTGTACAGAAAGAAATAAAGAAAAATATAGAACATGAAAAGACAAAAACACAAATCGCCTATCCGAGTATCTAGCATTATCTTTAGAAAATATTAGTGAATTACTGCTCGAGGACTGTCCATGGAGATGAATGCATAGAAAGCATCTGTACACAGTTCACAAATTTGTATGAATGCCTGCAGGTTTATCATATATACCCAGGCATAATCTGTTCATGATAATAGACCAACCATTCAAAATAAAGAAGTGGGAAAGTGTCAAGAAAAGAACATAAATGTGAATATAGCGTCGCCCTGTTGAATCTGAAATGGAATAAACAAGTTACTCCAACAGCATTTGGGAGCATCTCAATGCTGTTCAAAAGTTTTTGACTGCCGGTATATCATATACATGAGACATAATTTGGTGAAGATAATATGATCAACAATAAAAATGGAGTGTTAAGGGCGCCAGGAAAAAGAACACGTATGAGGTCATTGTATTGGATGGGGAATTAGCAAATTTAATGGAGGCACTGTTGTGAGAATATATCCACTTTTCTCTAGCAAGTATATCATATATAAGCAGCAGTTGGGAAGGCACTATAGACTAAAGTTTTTAATCAACCCTAGTTGTTTGAAGCTGCTGTAAGTTGTAATACATTTCAGAAATCTTGTACTGATTCAGTTAAAAATTTACAACGATCTTAACTCTAATAGTCCTTAATCTCTCTACTTGTAGTGTGTGTGTAAGATTTTTGTATGTTTATCAGCATTGGATCAGTGGGCACTGTCTTGTGGTAAAAGGTATGTTAATTTTTTCCTTGCAGAATCTTAGCCCTAAATGTCTTGTGTTATTAGGTATGTTGATTTACTACTGGGAGAATTTAAGCACTACAAAACAAGGCTTGCCCATGGGGGTATTCGGAAAGAGGTAATCAATATTCATAACTGCCGTCTGAAACAAAATGGAAATTCCTGCCAAAATCTATTTCATTTGAAAATGAGATAGTTAGCATTGTACATTGTCATAGAGGCACAATGCCACAATGGATGCCCTTAAGGATCGGGTTCTATAGGCATTTAAAATAACTGTTTCACACGAATGCATAACATTTTATATTGTGAGCCTATTTGCTCTATGCAAATTCCATACATGATTATGCATTAAGGATATGCGGCTTCGCGTGATAAGAGCTCTCACCGTGATACAGTTTTTATGATGATAATTCCTACAATTTGATTTCCGTTACTGTTCGATTGCAAATTTGCAACTTGTCTCTGATAAGCAAAAGTCTGAAGTTATCGAAACTTTTCCTGTGCATTTGGATAAGCACTGTATCTGTTGAAGCAAATTGCTTGTAGCTGATTTGGCTTTTATATCTTACTACTGCATACTATTATTCCTGTGAATCCAGGTTCAAGATCTCCTCTTAGAATATGGACTTGAAAATGTTGCTGAAACTCTCATTGAGGGCCTATCTAGGGTGAAAAGATGTACTGATGAAGGGCGGGCCCTCATGTCGCTAGATCTTCAGGTTTCACTTTTACTTGGGCTTAGATAGATATGATATATGATTTGTAATTCATTTTCTTTTTGAATTTGATGAAGTCTTCATTTTTCAGGTTCTAATAAATGGCCTAAAGCATTTTGTCTCATTTGATGTGAGACCAAAATTGCAAATAGTAGAAACTTTTATCAAGGTGATTTTTTTGTATTTGCCAATAGATAACATTTTCGTCGACTTTAACTTGAGTTTCTAACTGCTCTGCTTGTTGTTTTATAAACAGGCCTACTACCTCCCAGAAACCGAATATGTCCACTGGTCACGCGCCCATCCGGTATAAAAATTCTACTCAAATCCATGTAACTGTATTGCTTACTACATTCAATGGTGTGGATTATATATATAAACGTACTTTCGATTTGCAGGAATATAGTAAAAGTCAAATTGTTGGGCTTATAAACCTCGTCGCAACTATGAAAGGCTGGAAAAGGAAAAACCAGATTGGAGGTGTTGGAAAAGATAGAATGATCGATCCCATGCCTTTGAGTCTCTGAGAAGTTTTGTGATTCCTTTTATTTATCTGCTTTTGCCTATTTTTATTATATGATCCTTATAAATTGGGTCCTTGCTTTCTAGTTCTTATAGGATCCATTTGAGGTTGTATATTGTGTTATTGTAACATAATTATCTTCTCTTAAAAGAGACAGACTGTAATTTTGAATCAACGTGAGGGCATTAATGGAGTTCCCAGTTTATCATCTTCACCCAGTTGTGCAGTTTCTTTAATTATTCATCCATGAAAAGTGAAATTTAGAGACCAAGGCAACGTGTGGATGGATTTCCAAGTTCAATCTCCAATTTCTAGTGTTTGGAAATGAATTTTCAAAGCAATTGGTTTTCGTGTGAAAAATGAAAATATATCCCGTTTCTTTGCCGAATTCTTGTTAAGGTAGTTTGGAAAGGAAAATATGTTTGGTTATAGTTTTTGAACTGTATTTTTGACATAAATTTGCGTGAAAATTGTTTGGTTTTTGCAATGCTTTCACACATTTGCGTGATTATGGTGAATAACTATTTGATTGTGTTTCCAAAGAAAATTTCCATTAAAAAACTGAACTGAAAATAGATTCATTTTCATTGAAAACTCTCTCTAAACAAGTAAAACCCATTTCGAATTGTTGGAAAATGGAAATGACTTTTGGAGACACAACTATAGATATAAATTATTTTACTTCTTTTATACGCTTTTCCATTGTATGTGGAGACGTACACTGGAATGCTTGCTCATACCTTATTCTATTTTCAGAATTTTATTCTGATACTTTTCGGAAATTCTTTATTTGACAGGGTTTGTAATGTAAGGAGAGGAAAAAGGAGGGACAATGTTTTGAACATGAATATAAATTACTTATTTTTGTTAGGAAAAAAACTATAAAATCATAATATTTGCAAATTCTCTTACAAATGAATATGTTTATTTTCCTTTCTACTTCCATCTCTCAAAGCTTTTCAATTCTCCAATGAAATTTTTCCAATTATGTGTAAAATCAACAGTGAACTTTAATCTATTTTGAAGAAACAGGAGACTGTGTTATGCTGCCTATCATGCTCAGTGCTACACAGGGCTGATCAACAGGTACCTGAAATCACACCAAATAAATTGAAGTTAAAGATACAGCAAATCCCTCAAAAAAAAATATTTGATTTTTTCATGTGTATATAATCATTTATTCATTTGACAGATTCATTCAAGTGTAGCAGAAGCTTTCTATGAAATGTGGGGTTCTCATGGTACGTAGTAAAACATGAAATAATGTTCACTGGCAAGAGTGCAGGAAAAAAAAATCACTTTGATTTTCTAACAATTTTCAAATAGTATCATAAATGCGTGTGGTGTAACAGTGTCTTTAAATTCCTGCACATGTAAATGTTGGATATGAAATGTCACAATCACTTGTAAGTGAAGCAAATTGGAAATTTCAGTTGGAAAAATAAAATTTATGGGAATAAATAAAATAATAGAGATGTAGATGCAATGAGTCAAATTTTGAAAGTTTTTATAAGCTCAAATTTAGCAACATTTTGCAGATTCTAAGGTTTGCTAATTCTGGTTTGTTTTTACATGTAATCTCAAGAGAATGTTTTTATTTTATATATAAAACTCGTACTATTAAGTACTGTACAAATCTACACGATCGGAAAATGAGAAAGTTCCAATCAAATCTTGTATAGTTACTGATTTTTTAGTACTTGTACTATAAGCATTTTGTCAATTTGATACATGACATGTGCAATTGACCAATTCAGTATCCATATTCCATTGATTTGATAAATTGTGTCTATTTCAACTCGAAAGGACAAAAAAACTCCAAGAAAAGCCCCACAACTCAACGAATAGTAGTTTTCTTGGGTTTTTTTCACTCTAAGTTGAAATAAGTACAATTTTATCAAATTCAATAAGTCTGAGCAGTAAATTGGTCAATCACAAATTTGAAATCTAAAACGACAAAGTATTATAGTCCAGATCTTTGAAATCAATAACTCAATCGAGGATTTATGAATCTTTTTAATGAACTCTTATAATTAGTCAAAATAGTCAAAATATATTCTCATATATACGAAAAAGAAAAGGAAAAATAAAAAAAAGAAAAAAAAAAAAAGAAAGAGAGAGAATGTTTTATCATGTAAATATACTTCTGACAAAGGATAGGGAAGCATGAGTAGACATTCACCAGCAGACAGAGTTAAGTTAAAGGAGGGATAATGATTAGGACAACACAATATTGACATTTCACCAGAAACACATACTTCTGACACTTACTAAAACTTACTAGGTGCAAAATTATTAGATAATTATAAGTCTTTTTTTTAGTCTTTAAATTAATGGTGATGGTGAAAAGGACAAGACAGTCATTAAGTGATGATCACAAAATATCAATGTCAGAAAAAAAAGAATATAGGTGGTGGAGATAAATCATAAATGGAATTTACTTACAAAATGACCAGCTCCAAGAATCCAGTAGAAATGTAAATTTCTGTAGGATTTGGTAAAACCCTTTGTCATTTTTTTCTTGCCCACAATAGATTGGTGCTCTGTCCATGTTTAAGAATGTTTTCAGCCCATCCCACCTGATTCATAAATTGATCATTAAATAATGTTTGATATATGAAAAAAAATAATTCGATTATTTTTTTGCAATTGATGAAAAATCGGACGTTATTATTAATGGATTGCGACAAGAAATATATATCTTTCAAAAAAATGAGTATGATTTAAAATTGGAAAATGTTTTTAGTGTCCAAAATGCAGAATCCAATCTCATTAATACTATTTACTTATCTAATACGTTTTTTAAATATACAAGTTAGTGTCAGAAATAAAAAATGAAAATTTTTAAAAAAAATAAAAAAGGATTTAAAATTGAAAACCAAAACAGAATCAAATTAATGAGAATCTAATACGCTTAGTGTCAGAAATAAATGAAAAGAAAAAACTTGAGCTTTTCAACCCATGCTTCAGTTCCCTTGGTTGAACAAATGACGTCCAACTACAAACAAACACCCATTTCTTATTATCTTTTAATTCATAACTTTGTTTTAGGATGTAAAATAAAATTCTAAAAAAAAAAACAAATCTAAAAAAGCATCTACTTGACCACTATATACAGTCAAATTGACTCCTTTTGCCAGTAGCTCATCAACCTGCAAAATATGGGCAAATTTTTTTTTGAAAAAAAGGGAGATTTCAAGAATCTGTCTCCAAATAAAACTTGAAGACACTTTTGGGAAGGATTATTAATATATAAAAAAGAAAGAAAAATGGCAATAACATAATAATAAATAATATTAACAACAACAGTAGTTTCATTTCTTATAAGAAATTATTGGCTTCTCAAACCAATCAAATAAACCATCATATCATATCCACAAAACTTCCTCTTATTTTTGGGGGGGATAATTACAAAAAAAAAAAAAAAAAAACCCCGAGGTTTAGGCTAAATACAAAAAAAAATCATAGGTTTTTAAAATTACAAAAAAAAAAACATTGAGGTTTTAAATTTGTCTTAAATTTAAGGGTGTTAATATTATTTTTATAAAAGTCAGGTGTTTTTTGAAATATTTTTGCTTAGAAAAGGGAAAAATAAGACGGAATAAAACCATGCGGGAGTTTTTGTAATTTTCGAGAACATCAGGGTTTTTTTGTAATTAGCCCAAACCTCAAGGGTTTTTTTGTAATTATCTTTTTTTACCTCATTGATTCTTGGTTTCATGAAATCTCCTTCCAATGCTGTAAAAACAAGATCTGATTGTCCTCCCCACCTATCAACATTGTAATACCAGCTCTTAATTCAATTAAAAACAAAACAACAACATTTTTAACAATATTTTAAAGACAAACAACTTACTCAACATTGCTTGGTATGATCTTAAGCTTTTTCTTGATCTCACCATTCATTAAGCTATCAAGATCACCATCACCACCAGGTGTAGACCTCAATGAATTCAAATATTTGGAGTAACGTTTAATTGATATTTGTTGTGTTAATTCAGAAGCTGTTAATGAAACAGGGTCCATCCCTGAATCCAATAAGAAATTGTAGAAATCCTGAAATCAATTCCCAAATAAAATAAAAATTAGTGGACTTAAATGATTTTTACACATAGTTAACATTCAAAATTTGGGATAATCAATACTAACCTTAATCTTTAAAAAAAACCAATTATCTTTTAAAATTGAAAATTCCTCATTGACACTATTTTACAAATTGCAACCTATTGAGGGGTGATTTGTAAAACAAATACATACCTTAAAAGGGTAATTTTAAAAATAAGTGGATTTTTCAAGATTTGGGATAATTATCAAACACTACCTTAGTTTTAAATGCAAAAAAAAAACAATTATTCTTTAACATTACAAATACGTTTTGTCAATTTTTCTAATTTACAAATTTAAGATTTGATTCTATAAATTACAAAAATTAAATTCAGCTTCATTATAAAAAAAATATTTTTTTTTAAATGCCAAATTTTCATTTGTAAAAAAAACTAATACATTTAAAATTTATGCCCTTACAACTACTGAGATATTTGTAAAACAAAACCCAATATTGAGGGATAATTTGTAATTTTAAAATTGTTGGGTTTTTCTCTAATTATAAACCTTTTGGTATTTCCAATTTAACCATTCAAAATTCTAGATAAAAAAGAAAAGCAAATGGGATGAAGTGAAAATTAAATTTACCACAGAATTGCTGTTGGAAGTAATAACATCTTCAAGCTCGCTCCAAGAATCAGTTGCCTCTACAAACTTGCCAGCCTCAATTTCTTCCTTTATTTGCTTTGCTAAACTGTTTTTCTAACAAATGAGTTTATTAGCCCAACCCCACAAATTTGTACATAAATAAATGAACAGCAGAATAAGTAAAAAAAATTGGACCTGTTTGACTTAATGAGGCCATTGTTGTCCAGCCTAGAGATATCTTTTAGAAGAGGACCCCATGAAAACTGCATAACCATGTGAAAACCATGAAATTATGTACTTGCCTTATTAGTTGTCATTTTTTAATATCAAGAATTATAACAACAAATTGAAAAAAAAAAAGGTGTAAAGGCTGAAAGATGTTTGTTTCTAATCCAATCAAAAGGATTAATTACCACAAAATCTTCTGGTGATATCCAGGTGTCCCCCAATGCAATCCCTGTTTAAAAAAGAAATTAAATTGTGAGGAAAAGTTTTCAATTGAAGCAAGTTTTGCTCAATTCAAGATTCAATATTTGGGTGTTTTTTTTTTTTATTTTTTTTGGGTGCTTATTTCACATTTAGAAACAATCTTCTTATAACTAAGATTCATCAAAATCCTGTGTAAAAAAAAATCCTAATTGTAAGGATAATAACAGAAAAAGTTTTCAATTGAAGCAAATTTTGCTCAATTCAAGATTTAATCTTGAGTACGGTGTCAATTCCCCCAAATGTCACCTTAGAATCACTCTTCTATAACTAATTTATCAAATTACTGTGCCAAACAAAATTACTCAATTGGAGCAGATTTGCTCAATTCAAGATTCAGTTTAAAAAATTAAATTAGTTTTATCTTTTTTACTTAATATAAATGTAATTTAATACTGATTAACCCAAATCAATCCAAAACCAAACAGACAACCAACAATATTAATAAATTGACACCCCTAATCTTAATAGTCCTTTATTTTAAATATTTTCTTATTTCTAATTTATAATCACTTTAACTTATAACTAAATTCATCAAAAAAAAATAATAATAATAATACTATTTACCTCCAAGCTTGAGTTTTAATTTTCCAGCCTCAATTGCTTTGAGAGCTGATAATCCAAGAGTAACAGCATATTTTCCTCCATAAGACTCTGCCACTATATAAAGTGGGCTATTTTTAAGAGTCTCATTTCTGTTAAAAACTTCAATTAACAGTGTGGTTAAATCATTTGCTGCATCATCATCATTTTTACTAACAATTTTGGATCCTCCACAAAACTATATCCTGTCCCAACTGGATTATCCTATAAATAAACCAAATAAATAATTAAAATAAAAATATTAATAATAATCTTGGATTATGATAAAATTGAGATTAATTATGGATAATGCCATTTTTACCACAAACAATAGATCTGCTTTATTCAGCCATGTTGAGTTTCTAGGCTTCAAAAATGTGTCCAATGGCCCAACTTCTTCAAAATTTCCAATCCCAACTCCAGATGCACCCTGTTTGGATTTTACAAAACAAAATTAGGATATAAATATTTAAACAAATTCAGTTAAAATGACAGAAATATGACCAACTAATCAAAAAAAGATTATTTTTTCATCCTAATTTTCAAAAATTGGAAAAATAAATAAATTAATAAATAAAATACTGACAGGTCCACCCTGCAGCCAAAGAATGATAGGCCATGGCTTTTTTTTTGGATCTTGAGTTCTGTATGGACTTCTGTAATACCACCAAAACATATGGGCTTCTGAAAAATTAAAATAAAACAATTATCAGAATATATAAAATTGCATGAAATTCCATATCTAAATCATTAAAAAATGAAAAATTAAAAAAAAAAAAAAAAAAACAGAACAATCAAATGGAGAATTAGAAATGAGCATTACTTGGCCTGACTTCAACATATCCCCAAGCTTCTGATCCATCATCTGTTCTTACAGCTTTCACCATTAATCCACCATCAAAGATTAAAAAAAAAAATAAAACATAAAAAAGAAGAGAAAAACAACATGGGACTTTTCCATTTTTCCCAAAAAGAGAAAAAAAAATGGAAGCTCCCAAAACTTTACAGAATGAAAAAAGAAAGCTTTTTTTTTTTGGTGCTGAAGTGAGAATGTGAAACTTTAATTTTATAAGTAAAAAAATTAAAAAGTTGAGATGTCCTTGAGTCCTTTATATATTGACTTCAACAGAAATAACCAAAAAATATGGAAAGCTGCAAATCAAGTGGTGACCATAAATCTTGACTTTACAGATGATATATCTTTTAATTTTTTATTTTTTATTTTTTTCAAATCAAGAAAGAATTTTTTTTATTGGTCTGGCCAGTTGTGCACTGAATTACATTGATCACAATGATGAAAATAGAATATACATAAATATTTTTTTTATATATAGTTTTTCTCAGCAAACAAGACTGAAAAAGACATGTTACTTTTTATTCCTACTTAGTTTCTTTATTAGTTTCTTCTCAAAAAAAAAAGTTTCTTTATTAGTTTTGTTTTTTATCTTCTATTTTTTAATATGCACAATGCCAATGTGTTGTATTTTACCAAGATCTATGCATGGTTGCACATGTGCTGGATTGGAATAATTTTTTTGCCTAAATTTGAGAATTTTTCGAATTTTGATTTTGTAAGTTTCAAGAAATTTTGGATCTTCTAAAACTGGAAATTATCCTGTTGTTTGACAGTTACTAGAAACAACTGGATATATCTAAGATGCATTTTTTTCACTTATTTTGTTTCCTTGTTTTGAGTAAATATAATAGTTTTAGCACATTCTTAAATGTTAAAAAGGGATTGTGACATACAACTGAACCCTAAAATGTTGAGATAATTATTGATTAATTATATTAGATTTGAAAAAAATTATTTCTATCAAACCCTAGTTGTCTTATTCTTTTTCTTCTTCTCTTTTTTCCACTATAGAAGATGGAAAAAACAATATTAATTTTTTTATTTTTTAATTAGTTGTATTTCTCTTCCTTTACGAAAGTCTTCGAGTCTCCTCCATGTTAGTTTTTTGTCCGTTAATAATTGGATTTTTTTCTACTTAATAAGTGTCGTCTTGTCCCACGTGGATTTTTCGTTAAGATGATTTTGTCGTTGCATAAGATTCAGATAACCCATTACCGAAAGATTAATGACAGATGTGGGTTCGTGATTTGTCAAGCGCTTATGCAATTTTCTGATTTTACTAGATCAATTAGATCTGTATAGGTTTAAAATATGTCTATGTTTTACATCTGTATAGGTTTATGATTTTGTAAACTTTACGATTTTGATATTTGTTATCACTTGTAAAAAATTTCTGCTAAATGAAATTGATTGTTTCTCAAAAAAAAATTATGATAGATTTGATCGTTTAATTTAAAAAAAAAAAAGGAATATCGCAATTTACATATGAAATATTCTTGGGGAATTTATTTCAAATTACAATAAACTGGAGATGTGATTAAATTGAGTTTTAATTGCAGGATTTGTTAGAGCAATAATTTACATTATTGGATAAATTTCACTTTTGTCACTTTGTTTGAGTTGAGGTGTTTTAGTTGGGACATGTTGCTACTTTTAGGTAATTTTTCTAGTGTTTGGTTGTTTTTTCATCACGTACAAATATGGCATTTTGCCATTACACGTTTGTTGCCCCATACTATAATTAAGAAAATTAAACTAGAATTTGTTAAATGTAAGGAGATAAGTGGTTCATTTCATTATATTTGATGTTAGATGATATTCGAGTGTGTTACAATCCAGCTCTCTTGCGATTGTGACATGTGTTATTTTAATTTCCTTTTGTTCAAAATATATTCACATGATAGGTCATAATTTAGTTAGGTGATAAAGTTATTCAGTAAATGTAAAATTATTGAGTTTATTATTGATCCTATGTTAAGTAGGTAATTAAATTCAATATTAAACTACATTAAATGCACAATTATTGCTCACAAATGCTTGAAATCATTGCTTTAGCTCCTTAATTATTGCTCAGTACTATTACACCATTATTTAAATTCTTAATTATTTCTGATTATTTATAAGCTAATGATTGTTTCTTCCGTGACCATGGAATCATGGTACAGGGCCACAGGGGAAACGTGTATAATAATAAAGGGCATTTTAGTCTTAAAACTAAAAATAAGTACAAATTCCACATCATCATTTCCTCAATTCCAGAAAATGAACAATAAGGTAGAATGGGTTAAAACTTAAAAGTAGGGGTGGCGGTTTGAATCACGGTTTCGATTCCTCATTTTGGAGAATCAAAATTGGAACTGCTTCCACTCATGCCGGTTCCAAAACCGTAAAGCGACGTTCCGATCCGGTTCAAAACCCTATTCCTCCACGATTCTCCTTGCTCGGTTTTAACCGAAACTGTTTG
Organism: Rehmannia glutinosa; assembly: GCA_016081115.2. Lineage (NCBI taxonomy): Eukaryota > Viridiplantae > Streptophyta > Magnoliopsida > Lamiales > Orobanchaceae > Rehmannia > Rehmannia glutinosa. The sequence continues at coordinate 315,293 of JABTTQ020000026.1, read as the reverse complement.
TTTATTTTTTGATAATTTTTTGATTTCTTAAAATAGTTTAGCAATTTCAGTTAAAAAGAAAGAAAAATAAAGAAAAAGACTTGGACTTTAATATTCAATAAAGTTTTATACTTAATATTAATAATAATATTAAACTATCTATATATACTATTAAAGTATAGAAAAATCAAAGTTCACGTAGTTCGCTTACAACATTTGGTCTAAAATGTATCTCATGTACTTACGAAATAAAACATTATAATAAACATTTAACATTTTTTCTAGCATGTATTTACCAAAACAAGATTGTTGGTTTTAACATTAAAAATAACGGTTCCATCACGGTTCCACCGACGGTTAAAACCGCCGGTTCCACGATTTTTGAGACCTAGGAACCGAAATCGAATCGCCTACACGCTTACGTTCCGTTTGGAACCGCAGATTGACCACGATTCCGGTTCCGATTTGGAACCCGGTTTCGGTTCCATTTGGCCACCCTTAGGTAAAAGTGTGATAATATATAGTAGATAATGGTACCAAATTATTGAAATTAGGAATGATTAATTCTTAGTAGTAAATTATCTATATCATGTTTTAAATTAAATTGAGCTACAACATGAGATATAAATTGTATATAATATTGAATGAAATGTTCAGCTAATGGGAATTGATTTGATTGTTAAAAGCCAAAATAAAAAAAGTGATAATTATAAAAAACTCCCTAAGGTTTAGGCTAATTACAAAAAACTCCAGAAATTTTTGAAAATTACAAAAAATTCTTCAGGTTTGATTCTGTCTTACATGTATTTTCCTCTTCATAAGCAAAAAAATATTTCAAACCCCTCCTAATATTTATTGAAATATTACAGTTGCTCCCTTAAATTAAGACTTAATCAAATTTGAGAGGGTTTTTTTTTTATAATTTTAAAGTATCTATGAATTTTTTATAATTAGCACAAATCTCAAGGGCTTTTTGTAATTATCCCTAAAAAACAAGCAATGTCCACAATAAATATTAAATAGCTTGTCAAAGCTCTCTCTCTCTCTCTCTCTCTCTCTCTCTCTCTCTCTCTCTCTCATTTTGTTTTTGAGAAAATTAGCATGTTAAAGTTGATGTGTTCCCGTGGTGGGGCAAATGGTAGATGAAGATTGCGTGTCAGAAGATGGTTTTGTCCTCTTTTCCTGTTAAAGAAAAAGACTGGCTTTTAAGTCATTTTATTTTGTTCCCAAAGATATTTTTCCCACTAGAGAAGAACACACATGGGATTTGTCCATGACAAAGTTTTGGTGTGCTAATTGATTTGTGATAGTTATAAGAGATTTTATACTAATTAGAAATACTAAAAACAAAAATCAAGATTTAGAAAAGTACTATACAAATCATTTACTTTAAATTCTTAAAAGTTTATCTGTAAACCATATTCAATAAAAATATCCAAGTATACTGTCTGTGGGTTGAGATTTCGTGTTCCAAAATTTTATTTCTCTTCTTGTTCCATTGTATTGAATGATTGACATGTGTACATTGTGATGTCATAATTGTACACGTGATAACCATCCAATACAAATATACTATGGAACATTAAGTGAAATATGATTTTGGAATAGGAGATCTGGTCCCACTGTCATTGTGTTTGACATTTACAGAATCACCTAGTTAATGTGCTAATTTTATTAATAAAAAATATCCGGTAAAAGATATCTTCCATTTTTAAATTACCAAAAGACTTATATAGGTGAACGAATACTATTTATTTAGCTTTGTATACAATGTAGCTGGATAAAATCACTTCAATTAAATTCACATTATATTTTGGTAAGCAACAATTAATTTTATTACTAATAAATTTGAACATTTTATTTTTGTTTTTGTTTTGGCTTGTGGAAATGATATAAATTTTTAATTCTTAATTACATTGTTACAACCAATTTCCCATTAATATTCCACAATTAATTGTATATTGCAACAAATAATATTTGACTTTTAGCGTTTAAACATCACATGGTTAGTTGTGCTAATTTTACTAATAAAAAATATCCAATAAATATATATTCTATTTTTTAGAATGATTTATTTGATTAGATTATATTTGGCGTTAAAAAAATCACATAGTTAATTTGTACTAACTATATTAATCAAAAGTATCAAATAAATTTATATTTCATTTTTTTATAATAGTTTACTTATTTAAATTAAATAGATAGATTATTTATATTATTTTTACCTTTTACATTATAGATGGAAAAAATGTGGCGTTTAAAAAACCACATAGTTAATTGTGCTAATTTTATTAATAAAAAATATCCAATAAATATATCTTCTATTTTTTTTATAATAGTTTACTTATTTATCTTATATAGATAATTCATATATATTATTTTTTACCTGTTATAATACTTTAAACCGTTTAGAATATACATAGAAAATATGGGAATAAAGGTTAACCATGAATAAATCTGAAGCTCCACGTGTAATTGGAAGAATGAAAAGTTGTCACATGTCACGGAATAGTGAGGTGTTGATCTGACATGTGTTTTTCTTATTTTTTTCTTTTAGTACATAGGGTAGTATATAGGGTTGGTTGATGTAGAGTTTCCAATTTTTGTGGAACTAAGAATATTTCGGGTGTGATTGGATATACTTTCGTTTTGAAAATTTTTATTTTGCTAGAGAATAGTAGTGAAAAAAAATTGGGAGAAAAAGATGAATTTTGAGAGTGTGATTGGATGTTGAAAAAGTAATGATGAAAGTTGATTTGATGTGAAAATAGTAAAATAATGATTGGATGTGATTGGTAGTTAGAAATGTGTGAGTGAATGGATAGTGAAATTTGTATAATGTAATAATGATTAGTTTTTTGTGAAAAAATTGATGTGATTGTGAAAGAAAAAAGTTTGAGAGAATAGTATATTTTCCAAAATTTTCATAAACAATCGCGTTTTTGTGGAACTAAGAATATTTCACTTCCAATCGCAATTTTTTCTTTTTGGCGAAGAAAAAGCTTATTTTGTTTTGCCGACAATTTAATAACGAAGTTTTTAAATAAACGTTCTCAAAAAGAAAAAAAGAAAGAAAAAGTTTTTTAAGAAAGGGGTCAACAACCAACACCCATTTAGATATTCTGTTTTAATTTGATATAACAATACATCACGTATATAATTTATGTTTTGAATTATACATTAAGATGAATCATAGTATCGGGATTTAGATGTAATCCGTGTGGTTAAAGAGCGTGTTACTGAACGAGCATACACATATTTGAATCATAATTCTTAATGAATTTCATAAAATATAATATGCGATTGGTGTGTATATATACGATATAAAATCTGGCACCAACTTTATTTGTGTTATTTTAGGAAATTTTGAAGTCATACAATTCATAATGTATTAAAATTTACTTTTCAGTCCATAATATAAATAGTTACAATTATTTGGTACTTAAAATTCCAAAAAGGACATTCTTACTAGTTACACATGTGAATGTCCTACAAAAGGTATCACCACAAATAGAAGGGTGTTTTGGTAGGACAAATAAAAGATATAAATGCCAAATCCGAATTGAGGAGAAAATTAAAACCTTAAAGTTGGAGTCACCGAAAACAAGTGGGTTCGAACAATAACCCCATGTGCTGTCCAACTCTTTTTTTGTCTAAGGGCGGATATAATTATCAGCTCAAAAACATCACCAATATGCTAATACTAATATGTGCGTTTGCGTACATATATTAGCACTTGTAAAATTAACATATTCACTTAAATATTCACAAATGAGCTCATGTTAAACAAAAAATAAAATAAAATTAGCGATCATGGAATCTTCATAGCTAGATAACTAGATATTATATGTGTATGTATATATAAGCATAATTGTTATTTAAAGTATAGATGACTCCAAGTCAAGGTAAATACGATATAAGGTAATTAAGTACGAGTTCTGAGGTGAATCTACGCAGGAGAACCAACCCGCAACATGAACATACAAGGTTAGAAAACCATGGGTTGTCCTGAAAAACCTCTCAAATCTTTAAGTCGTGAAGTAGAGCGGTCACCTGGTTTCGAGCGCAAAGAGTCAAAAAAACAAAAATGGGGGTCGTTGTGTCTACATAAAAAGTTAAAAATAACAATGCTAATTTTCAAATGTAATTTCATTACTTTAGCATACGAAATAAGTAGCAAAAATAAGAATGAAGACTGGCTCTGATAGTAGATTCTTCAACTTTGTGTTTTGTTTTGAAAAAAAAAAAGTTAAAGATAGAAAATGGAAAAAGTAACTCTAACTTAGCGGACAACAAATATGACTGAGGGTTGGCTTTCTTATATTCTTCAACTTTGTTTTGCCAAAAAAAAAAAGAAAACGGTATTAGAGATAGAGAAGAGAAAAAAAATTAACTTTAAAATTACAGTTGTCCATTACCAAACTCAAGACCTACTAATTCAAGAATGATCCATCTGCCACTCCACCAACTTACTGTTTTTGTCACTCTTTACATATATATAAAGAACTTTGGGGCCGTTGTCTGTGGGGGCCTTATACGGCGACACCACCTTGACTGCATAGAGCTGAAATATATAATAATGAACCTTACAGAATTAAGTACATAAATTATAATTAAGTTTTGTTGTCCTACAAATGAATATAAAGAGACTATTTATGCATGGAATTATGAGCCCTTGGGCTTGGTCACGGGTCATTAATAATAATTTGACCCAATTAATTATATTTATGGATAAATAATTAAATAATGGCAGAATTAAATATAAGAAAGATAAATATGATTCTACCCCTCATCGAAGCACAAATGATGAAAATTCTTTGAAGAAAAGAGAAGAATGTATATAGAATTTGGATTGACGTTTTACTAGTAACGAGTTTAAAAGCATCAATTATGTTGAAAATTGAAAACTAAACGTAGTGGAGTCATTTTCTTTTACCTTCAGAATGCACACATGACAACTATCATTTTGAGGAGGATACAATAATTACTACCACCTTATATATTTTTTCTATCATTTTTCTTGAAGTAATAACTAATGGGTTAGGTATTTCTTTAATTTGATGGCAAAACAAAACAAAACCATGGAGACCTATATTTAATAATAACCTAACTTGTGGCGTTATTATGTAAACAATACTGCAAACATCCATAAATTGTAGAACTCAAAATGAATTATATTGTTCCCATGTTTCGCCAATGGGCCTCACATTGTTAATTAATGGGCCTTGTATAATATGCGTCAAGTTCGTTAGATGGCTCTCCTTTCTCCACGACAAGTTTTTAATTTTCAAATAACATATATTAAGAAAGTTTTTAAATTTGTCTCATCTCAAAGTGCTACACAATGAAATTATAGAACCTTGTATGACCATTTATAGGGGCATCAAAATGGGTCAGGCGTGATGGACCGACTGATTGGCCCACTGAAAAGGTTAGACTGGACTACAATTTTAGAGGCCCGAAAAGGTTTGAGTCTATTTGCGTGATAGGCCTGATCATTTCATTTGCATCTTCATGGGTTGGTGGGACTGAGCCTCAAAAATAGCAACCCGATGAAACTTCAATATGGCTAAACTCGATTTTTTTCTTTGGTCTGGCAGGCCAGCACCAACCCGACCCATTTGGTAATTTTACCATGTAAGCTCGGGAGAGAGTTATAGAGAAATACACAATAGTAAAACTCTTAAACAATATATTTGAAGAAAAGTAGTATAATCTCTGTTATTTTTTATTTTTATTTTGTGTTTATACTTGTATATGTATTGTTGATAATATATTATATAAATATTTTTATACTTACAAATATTATCTATAGAAGAAAAACAAATACATTAATTTTACTCTCTAAATATTTTTTTTTTTACCGCAATCGTACAATCAAATTAATTAGTCATGAGCATCATGTTAAAAACAATACAAAATGATGTTCTCTGTTCACCCTTATAAAGTTTGAAGGTTGGTGGAACAAAATCTGTGGTATGGACTATGAAGTAGTCCAAATAAACCCAAGATAGGATCCATATGTCAACCTATATCATGTGGTGGATTTGGAAAACGCATAACCCGTGGGTATTTCAGAAAGTGGAAAATAATGCGAAAGATATTGCGGACAAAATCTGGAATGATTTTAAAGAGTTCAATGCTACTGCTGATTCTTTTGGTGGTATTAGAAAGCTTTGGTATCCTAAAGAACAACCAAAGCTTTGCTGAGGAAGTTAACCTAAGATCTGTAGGACTTTGTTATACATTGGTCAGTCTAGGGCGGGTGACGAATTGCAAAACGCTTCTGGGAGGGTGTATTGTTAATGAAGGACGTGATTTGATCCAAGCATGGATTGTGTCTAAGGATCTTGTCCAAGATTCAGTGGAAGCCTAATTGCTACGAATTTAATATCCTATTTGTGCGGCATACTAGTGTGGAGTGAAGAAGATCACGATTCAAATAGATTATAAGGATATTGTTGCTAACTTGAACTCAAGATCCTCGTTTTAATTGGGGGAGGGCCAATAGCCAATGACGTCTATTTATTATGATTAATTTTTTTATTGTTGTGTTTCTATTGTCCACGACCTTAAGAGTCTCTCTATTTGTAATAGATTAGCTATTTTAGCATTGGATAGTAATTTGGATTTGAATTGGTTTAAATTAATTCCCCGATCAACTCATAATTTAGTCAAGTTGGTTTAAAGCCAGTTTGCATCGAAGTTCGTTGTAGTTATACGGCTTGAGTTTATTTGAATGCAAAGCTATCATTTGGAAAAAAATATTCACCCTTGTAAGTTCTTATTTTGCCCCCACCCCCACACCAACCAATTGTACTCTCAGTTGTTATCCCCTTATACTTAACAATATCATTTTAAAAGTATTTAGTATGAATAAATTTGTACTTATTTTATATAAATTAACTTTCACAAATTGATTAGTTAATAGGTCAATATTAAATTCATTAGATTTTACATTTAGTTTATAATTATTTGACTTCAATATAGTCCCTGTTAAATTACTATATAGCATAATATTTATTAGCTAATATATTTATATTTTTAATTTCTTATTCATCCCAAACTTAAATTATATAATATATATGTAATACATTTTGTTAAAGGCAAAATATTATTAGTGATTTTTCAATTTTTAATTGAATAATCATAATTTAATAAAAACTATGTTTAATAAAAAAAAATTAGTGGTTATTTATTTAATACTAAAATGAATAATCTAAAGGGATAGAAGAATAAAATTTTTAATAGTATGAGAGGGTAAAGTGATACAAACTGATAGTACAATGATGTAAAGTGATATAATTAAAAATACAAGGGGTAAAGTAATAATCAATGAGAATATACGAGGATGGAGTGAGATTTATCCTCTAATTAATTAACTCTTTTAAGGGGTATGGTCTCTTTTGGATTTGAAGGTTATTTAGTGCTAAAATTTAAGTTGATATGTGTATTTTGACCACAAAAGAATAAACTTTGATGTGCTAATTTTTTTCCAGGGAATTCCAAAAAAGACATGGATAAACTATTCACGTCCTACGTGTATAGAGACAATTCAGCCAATTGCAAAACGCAAATAGAATTAACGTTGTTGTTGGGGATAAAAGAATAGTTAAAATAATGATACATCAAAGTGTAAATGTTGAAGAAAATAAAATGCAAAAAATACATGGATCAATCTTGTACCTTAGTGGTTGAGACGTGTGTTGTAAAAGCGATTGAACCCAGTTCGAACTCATACGAGTGAGTGTGTTCCCTCTCCTATTTTCTCCCATTGTACTCGGGAAAAAAGAGACATGTCATTGGGAAAGACAAAGTGAGAGCCAACCACTCAAGCTGGTTTTTGGAATGTCTAAAAAGTTTAGCAAATGCATTTACTGAAAATCTAGTTAGGAGCGATTGGGGTTTGCTCCTCCTCCCACAAAATTATGACCATTCTTGGGAAGGACGGATGTCCTATAGTCCGAAGAAAGTGTTGGAGTTTGTCTTCCAAATTTGTATATAGGGATGCTCTTAGTCGTCGGCCGACCAAATAAATACTAAGGGATGAGAATATTTGAATATATAAAACGTACAAATATAATATAAATAGTATATAATGGTTCAAAATGTGTATAGAAAATCTTTTTTTTTTCATCTCCTATTTTGGTTTCTGCGTATAGTATGGATTTTACCTAACGATACAACTTTTTCTCCTAATATTTTAACACAACATGTCACCAACACGTTATTATTTTTTACACAACCAAAAAAATATATACAATTGCGGAGCCATGAAAAATATTATGGTGGGCCGGTCAACACACAAAAATGGGATGAATACGATAAAAAATTAAAAAAAAATACCATATAGATTCTCAATAAAATATTTTTTAAAAATAAATATTAGTATAATTAATTTTTTTTAAAAAGGGAGGAGGCCTGGGGGCCAAGTTGGCTCTTTGCCTCTGTCACTAGATATGTATATATTATATATACTAACAATGGGCCGAAAAGCAAAATTTATAGTATTAATTTCAACTTTGGAATAATAAATCTAAATATGAGGTTGATAAAAAATCTATAGTTAATTAATATCATATTAAAAAGTCAGATTTGAATACATTATTAAAAAAAGTACGAGATTTCACAATAGTTCTCTTATCTTTGAAAATATTTAAGATGTAAAAGAGTTAATCATTTTTTTTCAAGTGAAGTGATCATATTTATTATTACATTGGATATGAAATACTTTTACAATCATTAATCTATAGTTTATAAACACCAACCGCTAATAACCAATTAAAATAGAAGTATCTTCTAGAAGTCAAATCCAAAAAAATCCATCATTTGCTCTCAAAATTTCCTCACTAACCCTAAAAAAATAAAATAAAATAATTTTTATATATGAAATTAAAAGAAAGTTCAGGAAATTCTCCTTTTGAAGTAAAATTTAATTTAGTGAGTTGAAGTCTAAATTAGTTTACACTTATGAATATGAAAACTATGTATATTAAATTATACTAGCAACATATGAGTCTCACATAAATCAACTCAATTTGGACGAATCAAATAAGCACGTTTATGCACGCATCTTACACGAAGCATTTTTAATTGATTATCCAAATATACAAGAAAGTTGTACCAAATAAGGAACAAAAACTGTCACAAATATAATATTAAGGAGAATTTTTTTTTTCTTAAAAAAGAAAAACAACACAGAAAGGAATCATAGAGAGAAGGAAAATTGAACAAGGCCAACCCACTCTCTCTCTATCTTTCTTTTTCTCCTCCTTTCTACAAATCCTAAATCTTAAAATCCTTCCCCTCTCTCCCCTTTCCCCAGCAGCTGCCCCTTCCTCTCCTCTCCTCTCCCCTCCCCTCCCCTCTCCTCCTCCTCCTCACCTTATCCCCTTCCCTCCCCAACCATACTTCATGATGGAGGCCAATGAAGACATATCTCTTGTGGTATCCGGAGGTGATTGGAATTTCCGATCAAGAGTGGAGGCAAGTCGGAGGTCGGAGCTACAAAGAGGAGAGTTGGAGTCGGGTAGGTGATGGGCTGCGGTTGAAGATCGGGGGAGAGAGATGCATTTTTCTTTTCTTTTTTTTTTCTCTTTCGTTTTTTCTGTATTTTTTTTTTGAGTCCTGCTTTCTACCTGGTAGATTTGCGAAACTCGTGGCGGTCAAGAATTTCGTCTTGCAGGGCGTGATATAGTGATATAGCTCGTGCCCGATTTGTTTGAGTTGGGTAGTCTCCCTGAGGAGTGCCTTAGTCCTCCTTTTGGAGGTGGTTTAGTTTTCTTTTGTTTTGTGTTTTTTAGATGTTTCTTGTTTTGCTCCCTCGAATTACGGTGGTTATACCTCTCGTACGGAGTTCTCTCCTTGACATGTATCAATGTATGTATGTTTAAGGTGGCCATTTTGCCAGTTGGCATTGTAAATTTTGTTGAGTAATTAATATATTTCTATCGTTTCGGAAAAAAAAAGAGAGAGAAGGAAAACTCATCATGAGCCACTCCAAAATGTATCGATACCCACTATGCAATCCACTCCAAATCATCGTGTGAATTCCAATGATCTATTGTTAATTTAGCCATTTGAGTCGACCTAAGTTTTGTTTCTACTAAAAAAATAATACTAGGTTTATGATAATTTAGGAACTTCTTCAAGACTATACCTGTCGCCCGGTTCCCAATCCCGCGTCAGTTTCAACTTATGATTTTCATGACGATCACCAACCTTCGTCGTTAAATCTTCATTTTGTCCATTCACCATTAAATCGCCTTTCATTCATTTTCCACTGTCATTTTTGGCTATCTGTACATCATCACTTGCACGTGCTTTTCACCAATTTGGATACCGAGGTTTCCATCATTAAACATCATGTTTCCATTTTTTGGAGGATACGGACCCTGCGAAGTGGCTGGTTTAGGGTGTTGGTAGTTGAAATTAGTTTGTCAGATATTTCGATTATAGTTGTTGGGTCTAGGGGTGGGCTCGACTTACTTTGTGTAAGGATTGTGGTGCTTGGCTGGTTTGGGACATGTGGGGGTGGGTTATGTAGGTTTTCTGGCTCTATGGTATAGTCAGAGGGTGATGTTTTTGTGGTACAAGGCGTAAGGATTTATCAGTGTCAAATGAGGCTTGGGTGTTTAATTTATGGGAGGATGGAGATGTAGGGTATGGGTTGGGTGTAGTGGGTAGTTTCGGGTCTGTATTGGGGATCCATTTGGTGTTTGGGTTAAATGGGTAAGAGGTTTGGTTATATGGTGGAGTTGATGGGTATTAGGGCGTCAAGAGTATCTGCGTGTATCACATGGTTTGGATGATCTCTCCTTTCAAGGCCTCCCCTCACTATATCCACTGAAGAATGGGACACTATAATAGTTCGGTTCATTCCTGAATAATATCATTAACTCCTTTAGTGTCCTTGGTGTGTTCCAAGACTCCCTCTTCTCCCGGTTGCAACGATATCTGCATCTTCATATTTAGTAAATTTCTTTCAAGTAATTTTCTCCGAATGCTACAATCATCATTTTTAATTATGGCTTCTGAGACTACTGCAACATGCTTTTTCATGGGGGATGCACGAAACGAGTCTCTATATGGTAATCTGTCCTCCAAAATCTGGGTATACTCATCGTTGCCATCCAAAACTTCCCATTCCTTCTTCATATGCTCCAGAAGACCACAACTATAGCATAATGAGGGTAAACGTTCATACTTAGTTGGAATCCGCATATATTTACCTATATCGGTGCTTATTTTGATGCCCCGCCTCAATGGTTTTGTGATGTTGAGCAGCACTTTCAGACGGATGTTGCGATCAAAACCGTCTGTAGTGTGTCGATCAACCTCAACCACTTCACCTATTTTATTGCCCATCATATGGATAGTGTCTTGTTGATGCTAGATCATAGGGAGATCGTATAATCTGATCCAAAATGGAATCGTAACAAAACTCATCTCCGATAGATGTACCCCTTCTTCCAATTTTTTTAGGATTAACAGATGTTTATCAAAGTGTTAGGGCTCCATTTCAAGAACCCTATCCATATCCTTTTTCTAGTTGAATGTAAAAGAATACATATTTATTTCGATTTCACTGGTTGTCATATCTCCGAGGAGTTTCTATATTTTCCTCATCATATCAAGCAATCATAAAGCAATGATTGATTTCTGTGTTCCCATTTTTCCAATCAGGCTCCACGATTTTTGATGCTCGATCGGTTCATCCTGAACCCTAATCACAATAGTGTCCCCTTCATGTTCTTCTTCCCACACAATCTTTCCACGCACAGATCCCATGAGATGACTTTAGATGCTGTCTCGAATTGAGACTAAAAAATGGAGACGTAAACGGGACTTTAGGAATTAAACAAAATTGAAGACTCTACCGAACCATAATACGTACGCATACGAGAAAAAAAATATAGGATATTAGAAACTAAAAGGATAGATAAAAAAACGGACGAAGAACAAATGGACTCATGAAGAGAAAAATTGACTCTATTGACAATCACGATGACAAAACGAAGACTCCTAGACACGAAAACCGGATCATCCTAAGGAGGATATGGAAAACCCTAGTAGAGGATACTCTCATCTAGTAACAATTTTAATCTTGTAATATTTTAATTTTGTGCAATGTTGATCCAATAAGTTTTAACTTGTGTTATTTTGGTCCTAAAAATTTTGATTTTTTGCGATTTTGATCATAGGGTGTTTCAATATTTTATTTGTTCCACAATATCCTTGTTCTTTAGCAAAAATATCTAAAATACATATGATTGATAAAAGTTACAGGACTAGAATTGCCATTTTGACTAAAGCATAAAAGTATCCAGGATCAAAACTCACACTTACGAGACTAAGATTGTCAATCCATTAGAGTTATAGGACCAAAATTGCAATTAAACCTATAAACACCACAGGGGTAGAGAGTAGGATGTCAATGGTTCGGGTCTGGTTAGACCCAAGACCCGACTCGTTAAGAAACATAAGGCCCAAATACCCCCAACTCATCTCATCTTAGACCCAAATCTGCCCTGACCCGTACCCGTGTTTAGCGGGTAAGATCCGTAAGACTCATTAGACCCATGCAATTCTTCATATATTTGGCCAAATTTATATGATTTTTTTCCAGAATAGTGCAGTTAAAAATTATGTCAAATGTGATATTTATATAATATATATGAAATAAACACCAACGACATATATAAATCAAGAGCCATTGAGTAACAATATACACACTAATACAAACTAACCCCCTAAAAAAATAACTATATGGGTCGAGTCCTACTACAATCGTTACTCGACCGTTTGATTCCCATTTATTTGTTTTAAACCCGTTACTCTTCTTGTTTCTATTTATTATCTCATATCTGCCCCAAATGAGATGGGCTAATTTAGTTCAGGTTCGGGTCTTATCCGGATCCATTGTCATCCCTAATAGGGAGGAGGACCATATTTTATTCCGTAATTTATTACATATGGTTTCCTTATTGGGCTACAAATTTTATTATTAATTTCATTTTTCCCCCTAAAAATTGATATATTTATATAACCCTAGCTTTGTCCCAAATCTAATAGTCTGATTTAAGAGCTAGCATAAGCCCATCATGTTTAATTTGCTCGATGCATCTTTAAACTGGTTATCTTTCTTCCATTGTGATGCTACTTTTTAGGAAAGATTAGGATTCTAATAAAGTTTTTTTTCCCAAGGGGAAGTTTTCAAGTCTTCTTCTCCAGGAGCATGAAGTTCTTCAGACGGGAACTTGTCTGCACACACGCAAACGTTAGAGGGCCCCAGAGTTGTCCTAGGGACGCCCCTTCGATGCTCAAGTCAGCATAGTGATCGAGAGAAATTAAAACAACAAAGAGTACTAAATTAATGCGTGAGAGTAATTATGAATGAATTGATTTACAAATGAAGAGGAGAGACCTATATATGTCTGAGTAATGGATCTCGTGGACCGTGTAGGAGAAATCAACCTATGGGCCAGTTCCGGACTCCTTTGGGCCGAGTTATTCCATTAATAGCCCGTTGGGGAATTAATATCAAATTAATATATAAATCGAAATATATATACGGATGATCAAATATCGTTTTTCTCCCCAACACATTATCAGCAAATTCTACTGCAATCACTTGTAAATATGTTTATTACTTTTTTTTTTGTAAATATTTCCTAGATTTTGCAATTTGGTTTTATGTCTATCTGAATCAAACTAAGGCTTTAACCTATTATTATGGTTGCAAAAGTTTAATACAGATCTTAATTGTGATTGTTTGTGATGATAAGTTGGATATGAACAAATGCACCTGTGATTTTATGTTCTCGCATCATATTCATATTGCAAGTAATTAATAGAATTATAGAAACAAACCAAGTTCATATAACTCTTAGTAAATTTATTCAATAAATTATTTTATTTAAACTATAATCTAAACCCCTATAAGGAATGATGACGACTAGTCTGCTGAAAAATAGTAAAAGATCAGAAGGTAATAACCCCCCTCCAAAAAAAAAGCAATTACTTGGTTGCTGTTGTAACTTGTACGACATAACTTAGTATTTGAGGTTTATTCATACATTAATGGAGAATTTTGGAATAATCATTATCCATTTACAAATTATGAGATTTCAAGGTAGTTGAATTAACAAATTAAATAAATTTAGACAAAAGTAATATTTATCCACATCACGTATTTACTTTTTGGAATTATTATTCACCATGAATAACGTACCCTAGGTCCTCAAATCAACAAGTATTCTACGGTAATATTAATAACTATTTTGTTATCCTAAAGGCCATTCACATTCATATATATATATATATATATATATATATATAGAAAAATGAATAATTACATACCTTATCAATAATCATTAACCACTCGCATGTCTATATGATCTAGTGTAACATATACAATAATAATTCATTTAAATCTCAATATATGTGTGTAATACAATATATATATATACATATTCATATAATTTAACAAGATAAATACATGATTTGACGGAGGTTGAATTAACAAATTAAAGAAATCTAGACGTAAGTAACATTTATTCACATCACGTATTTCTCTTGTGAAATTATTATTTACCACTCATAACTTATCAACGTCCTCTAGCCAACAAATATTCTACGGTGCTATTAATACGTAGTGCTAGCCACCAAGTCCGAAGAATTATAAATATAAGACTTGAAGGAGGTTGATTGGTTGAATTAACAAATTAATAAATTTATACGTAAGTAATATATATTCATATCACGCATTTTTCTTGTGAAATTATTATTCACCACGCATAACTTACCCTATGTCCTCAAGCCAACAAGTGTTCTATGGTGCTCTTAATAACTATTCTAGTTTAATCCAGATCATTCTCATTCATATATATAGTAAAATGAATAATTTCAAATGTTAACAATAATCATTAACCACTCGCATTTCTCATACAATAGTGAAAGATATACTTAAATGAATCTAAATGACTAAATGATCTATTGTAACATATTCAACAATAATCCATTTAATTCTCTCTATATGTGTGTGAATATATATATATATATATATATATATATATATCTCAATATATAGTTTAACAAGATAAATATAAGATTTGAGGAACGTTGAATTAACAAATTAAATAAACTTACACGTGAGTAATATTTATTCATATCACGTATTTATGTTATGAAATTATTATTCACCACGCATAACTTACCCTACGCCCTCAAACCAACAAGTATTCTACTAGTTTATGTTACACTATAGTATATGAAATATTTATACTAGTATTTGTTACACTATATCAAATGTATTAATACTAGTATATGTAAACAAATGACATATAAATATTTTTTGTGTTGTGAATACTTATTTTCAACCGCGTTACGAACGTTATGAATAATTTTTCACTATGTGTTGAATATATTACTTATTTTCAACCATTATTTTCAACCATTATGTGAGCGATATGAATAATTTTCCACTATGTGTTGAATATATTAATTATTTAATTTACTCCCATCTATTTCTTATTTATTTAATTTTATTATTCTATATATTAGAATAAACTATTATACATAAATTATAGTGTAAAATATATTATATCTATATATATATTTAGTATATGAAGAGTTAAGTAACATATAGTAATATATGTTACATTATATCAAATGTATTAATACTAGTATATGTTACACTATAGTATATGGAATATTTATACTAGTGTTTGTTACATTGTATTATATATATAAATATAATAATATATAACCTATTATATATTAATAAAATGAGTTTGATCATGTTTAACCACTATTAATAATTATTACTCAAAATGTAATGATAATCATAATTATTTATTAATGACATATAAATATTTTTATATTATGAATACTTATTTTCAAGCGTGTTGTGAGCGTTATGAGTAATTTTTCACTATGTGTTGAATATATTACTTATATCAATATATTTATACTAGTATTTATTACAATATAGTTTGTATATTATATATTAATTATAACGAGTTTGATTATATTTAACCACTAATAATAATTATTACTCAAAATATATTTACAATCATAATTAATCATTTAATGGCATATAGATAATTTTTTATACGGTGAATACTTATTTTCAACCATATTATGAGTGTTATTTTAAATAAATAAAATATAGATGGGAGTAAATTAAATAAGTAATATAATCAACACATAGTGACAAATTATTCATAATGCTAACATCATATTTGAAAATAAGTATTCACCTCATAAATTTTATTAATATGCTATAAATATAATTATATCTATATTTTGATTAATAATCACTATTAGGGAGTAATCACTATTAGGGAGAAAGATATAAAGACATACAAATTATATATTTAAAGTGATGTGAGTAGAAAGATATATGCAAATAATTATTATTATATTGACAACATAAAAAGTGGATTATAGTGGAGATAACATTTATTACTATCTTGGGAACAATTGTTTTTCATAAACAATAAGAACCTATATCAAGAAATTATACCAATACGAATTAAATTCACTATAATGGACATGGTACTAGTTACTTAGTATAAAAGGTTCACTCAAGAATGTTAGCAAACTAAATTTACCAATTGAAAGAATCAAAGCTAATGAAAATGCGAGTTAGTATACGAGTTATCAAGAATAAGCTATTAACAACCAACGAGTTATTATACTATCTCCACCATAAGCGTATTTAAATTTTTGTTTCACATAAGATCCTTTCTGACATCACAAAACTATGTTTTGTGATGACCTGTCTTAATTTTCTCCTGCAGACTCTTTTGAACCCATACACATCTTTATGTTTTAACACGTTTTGCTATCTCCCTCATCAAGCAAAGTTCTGGCACGATATTCACTCGAACATAGTCGAGTTTCGATAACTCGTGAATCAGCTGGTAAATCCTACTCAGGATTGATGCTTGATCATTGGACCGCCGCCAACATAGAACGATGGTAATCTCCCAAATTCTCCATTAGCATACAAAAAATGGAATAAAGATTACCATACGGAAAAAAAAGAACAAACCAATTAAATCATATTACCATATAATTAGGCATCACAGATTGCACATTATCTTCGGAATAAAATGAAAACATTACTTTTCAACCAAATGACTTAGTTGAACAACTATTTGTAAGTAAATGGATAACAATTATGTTTACTAATTATTTCTAGTAAAATAATTATGCGATTCGTAGAAGAAATATACTAATATATAATAGTTATTGTCATGTGAAGAGAGAGAAATAGTTAGAATTAATTATTACAATCTTGGAACTATAAAAAGTAGGTTGCGGTAGAGAGAGTGTGGTACAAGGACAATAAAGTCATTTCATATTCACTTTTTTTTATGTCCTAAAACTTGGACAGAATCTGTCCGAATAACACGGTCCTTTTTTTTTTTAAGCTCGACAATAACTAATAAATGTGCACGACTGGCCAGTGTTCGACGGTCCGAAGTGACGTAAACCAGATCCTCCTGGGTAAAGAGAACAATTATGTTCGACCCCAATCTACTAATAACGATCTCTCCCGAATCGAACCCACACGGATCTTATTCGAAGATGAGTTCCCATCTTCACTTTATGCCCCCTTGGAGCAATTTGATGGAAGCGAGGATATGAACCCTAACCTCCACCCCACAAACATTTTGATGGAGATTTGAGCACCCCACAATCAACTGGTGGCCGAAATAACACGGTCCTTTGAAAATAAAAGTCATAAACCTTAAAGTAGGTCTGCTATTACTTTCCCACGTGTAACTGAAACTAGGCTTTTTCAATATTATGCTTTTGTCTTTTACTCTTTTATATTGTCCTTTTTTATTATGTTTACTCTTGCTATTGCATAATTAATTTAAAAATAATTCTTTTTCTTTCTGCAGTTTAACATAAAAGTATCATTTTTTATTTTAAATTAATGAATTTTGTAAGCTAGTAATTTCCTTTATATTTTCATCCACAATACAAAAACAAAAGCAAGAAATTCCATAAATTGAAATTGCAAAAACTTCATTGAATTTTCTTTGTGTGTTGTGAATGAAAATTTTATGAAATCTTTGATATTTAAATTTCTGAAAATTTCTCGAATAATATTTTTATTTTCTTTTTGTTTTGGGATGAAATATAAAGGAAAATTACTAATTTATAAAATTTTGTAATTTAAAATTGAAAATATTACTGTCACGCCCCAAACGCGACGTGACGACGACCAACCACTTAAACAGAAATAAACCAACAGTCTAGACATATGATACAAATAACTCCAAGTGAAGGAGAATCTAAAGCAGCGGAAATAAAATAAACATAAGTATGAATTACAACTTAAAGTCTAACGAGGTCCAAATACATTCGATATAATAACCTGAATAAGTTTACAATCCAAAACTAAAGCGTAAAGAACGCCATATCCTAATCTTAAATGTCAAGGGTCCTATGCCCTCAAATTACAGTCAAAGAGAGAAAAGAGTAGCGGGGCGACATAAGTACATGAAATAAGTACAATCATCAGAAAACGAGGAAGGCGTAATTGACGTTGAAAATAAAAGGGAGTCCAACATTCGCAGAAGTACATGAAATAAGTACAATCATCAGAAAGATGGTACAAGTTCGACAGGTGGGGCGAGGGTCAACAATCTGTGATCGGGTCGACATCCTCAACATCGTCCCCATCTAAAGGTTAGAAAACATGAGGGAATGAGACAAAAATCTCAGTGGATGGAGTGATCGTGTGCAAGTGTGGCGATATATATTGTGATGCAAGAAAACAGTCGTATGAAAAATGCGTGAGATATGATGTGTGATTTCACACATAGCCCACAAGCGTCGTGAGAAATATATTTAAGAAATATACTTATATAGTTTTAAGAAAACAGTTCGTGGTCACACAGGCACTATGTGATTCAATCAAGACAGGAGGATTGCGTACGGATTTGTAGCGCCAATCCTATGCAAGACAAGTAGCGGTTGCGTACAGATTTGTAACGCCAACCAATGCAATACCAGTAGCAGTTGCGTCCGTATTTGTAGCGCCAACCAAACGGGTCCAATTAACTCCAAAATCGTGTGGATCAGACAACAATTCCTTCGTTCTTCCTTGTAACTCCCCGGGCAAGATGGTCCAAGACCTGTCATCTTATCGCTCCAAAGACAAAGACAAAATCCATAGTGGAGCTATCAAGGCTCGGATTTGTCATAATCATGATTACACCTCAAGTACTATGACCCGCTTCCCTTGGATAAACTCCATCCCTCAGTTGCGGGATTAGGACGATGGGGCCGGAAGAGTGAAATAGCAGCCGAGCTGCCCGGTTCCATCCCCGATGTATCCATTCCGACTGTGAGCTCGACACACCAAGTTGACTCAGATAGGAAAGTAAATACAAGTTCAGGAAGTCAACCAGACAGTCGAGTATTATTGATTCAGGGAAGCGGTTCAGGAAAAGTTTCGAAAATCACGAGTGGCAATTATGACGTTGGTGGAGTTATTTGGATGAAGATGATTATAGAGAGGATAAGCAATCTTCGATATCCTGAAAGATTAGGTGAAACATAAGTCTCATTATAGATTCGAAATCGCAAGACAAGGAAGTCACCCCGCGATTGGGTATTAATCGGTCAAGACGATCCGACAAGTCAAGAGGTTTTAAGAAAATTAAATATTTTAATTAATTATTAAAAGTCAGAGGGTCCAGGGATGTTTCTTTAGAAGAGAAATAATTTAAGTTAGGTCCTTGTATAAAAAAATTTACAATTAGCCCCGTTTTGTAAAAACCAACACTTTTGGGGTTAAAAATTGATTAAGTAAATGTCTCGACCTTGAAAAATTATGAGGTCAGTTCCTAAATTCTCTAAATTATTCATAGATTCAGGTTTTTAAAGTTTTGAGGTCGAGGTTTTATAAAATTCTCACATTGGCCCCAAATTTGTTAAAATTATTATTTCGGGCCCTAAGTTTAAAATAATTGGAACTCACAAACCGGAAGGGCTTTTAATGTGAATCAAGTTGTAAAATGTCACTAAGGTCAGTGGGATATTGGAACAAAAGCAATTTTAAAAGAAAATAAGTATAGGTCCCTTAACTTTTGAAAATCTTATTTTGGTCCCATTTTGAAATAATTGCCTTTTCCAGGACTTTTAGGGGTCCAATTGTTATGAAATTTGAACCTTGGATCCAAAATATAATTATGTTAAAGTTAAATTAGTATTTCCAGGTGCATGGACTGCATAATTCCTGGAAATTTCATTTTGGTCCTCAATTTTATTCTTTTACAATTTGGTCCCTCAATTTTTATAAAATTACTTTCCAAGCTCTAAACACTTGGATTTTTGGAATACACTTAAAATATGTTATTTACAGTCCCTTAAGAAGTTAAAATTTCAAATTTAAAAATAGGGTCTGGTACAGTTTCAAAAATTACAATATAGCCCTTAAACTTCTAAAATTTTACAATCTAGTCCTTGGGCTTTTAAGGGTTGATTTTATTTATCTAAAAACCCTTAAAATTTTATTAAATTATCCAAACATCATTTTGAACCTGAGTACAGTCCCAAAAATCGAAAATTACAGAGGGGTCCCTTAAGTTTTATTTTTTTACAATTAAGTCCACCAACTTTCTATTTTTGCATTTTAAGTCCAAAAATTGAAATTTAATCAATTATGCTCGACTTGTCCAGGTTATAAGTCATACAAAATATGGATTTCAAGAGTCATACATATACAAGTCCATTTCACACAAGCATTCACCAAATATCACAATAAAGTGTACATGTATGCACCTATTTTTCAACAAATAACATTTTTGAGCCATACTTGAGAAATTTTCAACTTGATACTAGAAATTAACATGCAATACATAACATATATATCTCAAGTGCTCAACGTCAAAATACTACATGCATTTTAAGTAAAAACACCTAGAAGTTGGAAAGATTTGTCCACCCACCTCGTTGTAGTTTTTCGGGTTGATCAAAAATGGAGTCTTCTCCTTGGTATCAACTTCTTCACTCAAATTCTAGAAGGTCAGCCCCTATATAGTGTCCAAACCATATTTTGATGTTAAAATTAAAGTCTCAAATTTTAAAGGAATTTAATAGGATTAAATGACTACTACTTACCTTAATGTCCTCAAGTAGTCTTCTAAAAATGAATTTTTTCTTCAAACTTCTAACTTCAACTTGAGATGGTGTAGGTAAGCCCCTAAGCTCTAAAAATTCATATTCTTGAGTCAAAAATTAATTCTTCATGATGTCAAGAGAAAAATACTAAATCATAATTTTCTTACCTCTTGAGTTTCTTCTACAAACTTGTAGTCAAGTCTAGGTCCTTTGATTCTTCAAGAAATTCCTCTAGGAGTACCTCAACAAGAAAGATTCACCATATTAAGAATTGGAGGTAGATGTTGGGAGTTTCAAGGAGATAAAATGAAAATGAAAGAGAAGAATTTCTTACCTTAGTTGTTGGATTTTTGATTCTATGAGAGCAAAATGAAGAGGACTTTTGTGTTCTTGTGTTTAAGTGTTAGAGTGAAATTGTGTTGGGAGAGTTTGAGAGTTGTAGGAGGATGAGATGAATTTTTTTCTCCATAATTTTGTATTGACCTATTTTGTTGTGTAAGAATGGGAGGAGGATTTTTGTTTTGTTTGAGTTAATTGATAGTTAATGGGGAATAATTAGGGGTTTAGGGTAAAAAAAAAAATAACTAGCTTTCTTTATTAGGGACATGAAGCCAAAAGCTAGGGTTTAGGGGGAAATTTAAAATTCATTTGTTTGACTAAAGGGTTAGTGGGATTTGTAGGAAGATTTTTAGTTGTAGGTTTGCAAGACATAAAATAAAATAGAAATAAAATTATCAAAATTTTATTTATTTTTAGTCTCATCATAATTTAGTTGTGAGATATAGAATGATAAAATAGTGGTAGAAGAAAAATTGAGTTATTTTTCCCATTTAAAGTGGTAATTTCGAAAATTAGGGGAAAAAGTAAAAAAAATATTTGGTTTTTTTTCTTTATAAAATTGAGGGGAAAAAATAAAATGTATAAATATCCATAATTAAATATTTAGAATTTTAAAATAAAGATGTGAAATAAGAAATGTGTAATCAAAAAATAAATTGAAAGTTGGTTGGGATGAATTATAGAATAAGATGAAATATTTGAATAAGGGTTGAAATGTACTCCTAAATTTTCGAGGGTCTAATATTTCTAAAGTCGTAGTTAACCGATCAAGTAACAATACTAGAGGAGAATATAAAATCGTTAGACTCGAAAACGAGGAAGACGTAATTGACGTTGAAAGAAATAAATAAAAGTCGGGTCGCGTTTCATTAATAA
The DNA here is from genome assembly GCA_016081115.2 of Rehmannia glutinosa. Classification (NCBI taxonomy): domain Eukaryota; kingdom Viridiplantae; phylum Streptophyta; class Magnoliopsida; order Lamiales; family Orobanchaceae; genus Rehmannia; species Rehmannia glutinosa. The sequence goes on along the minus strand of JABTTQ020000026.1, from coordinate 292,949 downwards.
TGGGTTCGTGTTATCTAACCAAATAAATCACTACACAACGTCGTATCTCACGTCGCTAAAATTCGGGGCTTCACAATTACATTACAAGAAAATTTCGGTTTATCGATAGGATTTACCAACTGAAATAATTTCGTCACTAAATTTTACAGTACCTAAAGAATACCTACAAAATAAAAAATATTTCTTTTCCCCAACTATACCGATAAATTATCGGCAGATTGCGATAACTTTTCAATTTACCTACATATTTTCTGTAGGTATTTACCGATAGTTTTAGATTCTACAGATAAATATTTACATACAACAATATTACCTACACTTTATAATTTTCTTATTACTTCGTAAATTAGTTTTTTCTTGTAGTGATAACTATGAGTTAAAACAGAAAAAATAGAGTTTTATGGTAAGTTAATGGTGCCAAAAAGAAAAATAATCAAAAAATGGCCATTAAGATTGAAAACAAGAAAATACAAAAAGAGAATATCACTCACAACACAAACATCCCTCTAAACATGTGTTGAAATACCCAAAAGATATATATTTTCAGTATCTTTTTACATTAATGTCGTTAATATTTTTAATATTTTTTTCACAATGTCTTGGAACTTTGACCCTAAGATAAAATTAATTTCCATTTGTTTCTGAAGAATCTGCGAAAAAGTAAACTTACTATAATGTGAATCACGTACACTTTAAAAGAACTTTCATGTGTAATTTGATATAAGTTCTTAAGTTTTATTTGATATATTTCTCCAATTAAATATTTCCTAAAAATAAACCAACTCAATTTGTTTCATGCAGAACATTTTAGTGGGAACGGGAGATTGTGAGAGCAGTAAATAGCCAGGAATTTAGAAAGTAATTTGACAAAATAGTAAAATAATAATTTAATATCATTATCTATTTTCTCCTCAAATTGTCTTGATATTTGGTTCTAGGTTTCTAATTTTGGCTTTACATGGAGTAGCTATATTTCCATGTGTACGTATTGTCAGCTCCATCTTTTTCCATATTCAGAAACTTTGGCATAACCAATCTAAGAATTTCAGAAACGTTAGCACTTACCATATTGTATGCTGAAAAATAGTAAAAGATCAGAAATTAATAACACCAAAAAACTATTAGTTTAGTAGTGGAGGGTTTTAACATATTAAGGTTTTGTTATTTTGTGATCAATTCGACAATTTTTTATCCTCTTCTTAAATTAAACACAAATTAAGTACCAATGCTCTCAATAATTCTACACATAATTATAAAGGACAAACACTTTATATAAAAAAAGGAAATTATAAGACCAAGAAATTTGAAAGTTAGCATATTCCAAAATAAGGACAATTGCAAAACCACCCTTGAGGTTTGGCTAATTACAAAAAAAAATTAAGAGATATTTCAAAATTACCAAAAAAGAAAACTTAAGTTTGATTCTGTCTTAAATTTAAAGGGCTAACTGTAATATTTTTATAAATGTTAGAGGGTTTGTTTGAAATATTTTTTTTCTTATGAATGGGAAAATGTAAGACGTATCAAACCTCAGTAAAATTTTGATAATTTTCAGAAAGTTTTGAATTTTGTTATAATTAGCCTGAATAGTAGTTTTTCCCCTCTTAATTATCGCTCCAAAAGACAATGAAACAAAATATAGTGACACTAGAATAGAACAACCTGACTGGGTAAAGCACATAAAATGGGGCTTTAAAGTGGGGCATTTTCTCTTTTGTTTAATTAAGTCTTTGAGATCAAAACCTCGTCTAGCAATAAATGTAGAGTAATTTCATTAACTAATATTGTATTTTTTTAGGGAATATTGTATATTATTAGTCTTAATAATTTTGTTTTGTAGGTGTAGCTAGGCACCAATATGTAAAATGCCCAAATGTGGATCAAGGCCGAGTCTCAAAACCCTAATTAAATATATGACCCCGAATCCCTGATAAATAAGTGGGAAGAGGCCAAGAGGGGTTATATTGCTCTAAGATAGGGAACAAGATTAAAGATTGGAATAAAATCTTTGGAAGCGCTTATATTTAGATATGAAACACTAATCTCTTATGATTTCAAGAAGTTTTATTTGATCTTTTCAATCGTAGCTCTTTGCTTTGTTATTATTATGATATAAAACAACAATCACATTTCGATCGTTTAAATAAAAATAGTGCTATTACAATCTCAATACTTATTGCATTAATTTATTAGTCATCTATTAACTACACCGTTCATTTGCGGTGAAGGTAGGAAATAAGGCGAACAAATTTTTGGCGCCGTTGCTGGGGACTAATTAAATTTTTAGTACTAATATTGCGATAAATAGTGTTATTTTAATTTAGATTTTTTTTGTTAAGTTCTCTTCCTACATTGTTTGATTTATTTCTTGTAGTTGGTTCAGGTAGTGCATGAACGCTCGCTCCAAGCGGAGAGGATTAGCACAGTTCATACTGGAAGTTGAAGCTTTCGCCAAGCGAATAAGTGCAGCTACTAAACGAGCAGAAAGAAATCTAGATCATACTATGGAGGTTGTGGACGAGAATAACGGGAATATCAACCAGAACAATGGGAACAATAATCAGGTACCTCTACCAGAAGTTTCGGCAATCCAGCAACAAGCGATTCGCGATTACTTTCGCCCTTAGACAAATCGCAACTATGGCGGGATTGCCCATGTCCCAATTAATGCTAATAATTTTGAGTTGAAACCGGCATTAATTTCGATGATCCAATAGAACCAGCTTGGGGGATTTGCAACTGAGGATCCCAATTCTTATATTGCACACTTCATGCAAATTTGTAACACGATCAAGATGAATGGAGTGTCGGATGATGCTATACGTCTGCGCCTATTTCCTTTCTCTTTAAGGGATAAGGCAAGAAGCTGGTTAGGCACATTGACTCAGGGTAGTCTTAATACTTGGGATGATTTGAGCAAGAAGTTCTTATTCAAATTCTTTCCACCAAGCAAGACATTGAAAATTAAGAGAGAGATCACTCAGTTCAAAGAGTTCGACTTTGAACCACTGTACGAGGCCTGGGAGAGATTCAGAGATCTATTGAGGAGGTGTCCGCAACATGGGTTCCTAGAGGATCAACAACTTTGTTTCTTCTACAACGGGTTGTTGGACAGACAAGATTGTTTGTGGATGTCGCAGCAGGAGGAGCTTTAATAGCAAGAATCCCACAAGATGCATTTAATTTGCTTGAGGAGATGGCGATGAACAACTATCAGTGGCCCTCCGAGAGAACAAATGTCAAAAGGGTAGCCAAAATTTCTGACTCGGACTCAATCAAAGTACTAACGGCTCAGATGACTGCATTGACGAATCAAATAAGTATTTTAACTCATGGGGTAAAAAAACACGGGTGCAAATAATGGGGAGTTCCGCCGATCCATGGAGGAGGCTCATTATATCAATAATCGGAATTTTAGCAATTTTAGGAATAATTCGGCTCCCACTCACTATCATCCAAGTTTGAGGAATCACGAAAATTTCTCTTATACGAATACGAAAAATGTGATGCAACCACCACAAGGTTTTAGTGTGACGAACATAGTCATTAATGCGGAGGCTAAACCATCTTTGGAGGATATTCTTACTTCATTTATGAGTCAGACGAGTTCGTTTATGAATGAAACAAGGAACCGATTGAACAAATATGTGGCTAAAATAGATAAGATTGAGGCATATGTCACGCAATTGGCTAACACCGTGGCTCACAATTGAAAAATCTAGAAACTCGATTGGCGATTAGCTACGATCATAGGTGGATAGCATCGAAGGGCGATTTAGAAGCGTCAAGTCAACCCGGAAAGAGCGAGTGTAATGCCATTCATCTAAGGAGTGGTGCAGAATACGGGGCGAAAGATTCCGGAAATAATGAAAAATCACATCCACACATGACCCGTGTGTGTCGACGCATGGGCGATCCATGCGTGGTGCCGAACATCCAATTTTGACCCATGGAGACGAGGACACTATAGCAAATGGAGAAGTTGAGGTCAAGGATGGAAACAAGAGACATAAGGATGAACAAAAAGGGGTTGAGAAGCTTAAATCTTCCTCTAACTATGATTTTTCAAAACTTTCTACTCCACTTCCTTTCCTCAACGCTTTCAAAAGAAAAAGTTAGATGCCCAATTTGCTAAATTCCTTGACATCTTTAAGAAACGCATACCTTTTGCGGATGTATTAGAAACAGATGCCCAACTATGCGAAGTTTTAAAGGATGTGATGTCCAAGAAGAAAAGATGGCGAGTTCAAAACAAAACCGTTAACTTGATCGAGGAGTGCAATGCCATCATTTAGAGAAAACTACCTCAAAAGTTCAAAGATCCGGGGAGTTTCACTATCCTTGTGAAATAGGGGTGTTTTCTTTGATAAAATATTGTGTGATTTAGGAGCAAGTATTAACTTAATGCCATTTTCCATTTTTCGGGAAGCTTGGATTAGGAAAGGTGAAGCCATCCACGGTCACTTTGCAACTTGCGATATATCACTCACACATCCTAAGGGAATCATAGAAGATGTGCTCGTGAAAGTCGGTAAATTCATATTCCTAGTGGATTTCCTAGTACTTGATATAGAAGAAGATCGTGATGTCCCATTGATACTTGGGCGTGCATTCCAAGCCACCTAAAAGCCCTAACAGATGTGCAGAAGGGATAGCTTACATTACAGGTTAATGATGAGCATGTTTTATTTTCTATCTATAAGGTTGTGAAGTCTCATGATAATATAGAGAGCTGCAATTCCTTAGTAGTCATTGATTCATGTATCAATGCTCAAAACTTGAGTAATTATGTGTGTGTCTTAGACCATGTGCAGTAATTACCAAGAGATGAGACAGGCGAGGACACGAAAAAAGACATAAGAAAAATCAGCATCTCAGAAGTAAGCATGTATTGTTACACGCACGGTGAAAACGATGGGAATATGGCTTTTGACCTACGCGTGAAGCCTTCGCTAGAAGCATTCAAAGGGGGAACTAGTTTATACGAGTTGGAATGGCGAGGAGAAATGCATGAAGAGGTGGCATACATCACCTTGCGGGATCCTTGATCGGGATACACATGCGTCAAACTATAGACATTAAATTTAGCGCTTGTTGGGAGGCAACCCAATGGTTTGTTGTTTTTTTTTTCGTTTTTCCCTTAATTTAGATAGGATTTACTTGTTGTTTTTTCTATTAAAAAAAAGGGGTCCTTCGCGTTGACGCACGGGCAGGTTGTGCGCATACGCACAGCCCGTGCGCAAATGCGAAGGTTTGGGCATGCTCTCAACTTGACGCACGGGCAGGTCATGCGTAAGCGCACGGCCCATTCGTCTATCCGATGAGATTAGTATTAGGTCGCTATTTGGGATTCAGATGACTACGTGCCATATCTCACAAGGCCACTACCCACCACCACCTCAGTGAGTTAGGTTGTCTCCACACTTCCTTTTGCATTGAAATTTTATATTTCCATGTGTGCGATATAATTTCATTCAAGTTTGGGGAGAGATAGTTATTTTTGATATAAAGGCTGTGGAGAGAAATTTTTTTTGCATTTCATATAGTTGCATGTAGAGCACTTAGGTTGCGTTGCATTAAAAGCACATTTTTAGTTTTAGCACGTTTACTGCTTTAGTAGGTCTTATGGAGTGAGTAAACTTGGGTTTGATGTTGTGAGATGCGTTTTGAGGGATATTTTGAAAATTCATGTGATGTTTTGATTTGGGTGTTAAGTGCGAAGTAATCAAGATGTGAATGGATGATATGGAGCATGTGAATATTGAAAACATGGATTCTATGCTTTGATTTACAATTATGCAAGCCTGGGAGCTTTTGAGCCTTTACTATTTTATTATATGCAGACTTGTTTGTTGTTTTGAATGTATCATTCATGATGTTAGAACTCTAGAAATTGCTCTGGTATCTCTGTCAAAGTCACATGTTGTATGCGATTTGTGGAAATGATTTAAGGTCATTTTTGTTTAGCACTTTCAAAGTTTGGCACCTTGATAATATTGAATTCACTAGTTAACCAATTTGAGCCTATTGCCTTATTTTTTTTATAGCCACATTTTCAGCCTTAACTTGATATATCTTTTGCTCTAAACTTGAGCATATAGCATTGAGTAAGTAGGTTGAATAAGGATGAACTTGAGGAAATCAATAATATAGATGAATGTGTTAGAATTGGTTTATGGGAACAAAAGAAAAGAAAAGGAGGAAAAGAATGATGAATACTCACGAAAAGTCGGAAAAAATCGACTCTATGATTGGGTTGTTATGAATAAACTTGTAGGCTGGGGTTGCAATATGCTTTGAAAAAAGTTTGTTTTTACCAAAGAAAAAGGATATGAAGAATTGATGAGAAAAAAAGGGTGGTTTGAGAAGCATAAACTACTATTAGTTGGTGTTTTTTTCATGGGGTTTGTTGATTTGAATGAGAATATGCTTACTAGTCTATATGCTCGAGTTTGAGTCATTTTCCATACTTTCCTACCATAACCAAAGACCCTTCATTACAACTGAATGACAAAGTCCTTTTTGATTCATGAATTGCATACACTTTAGTGGTGGAGATTTGAGACGATTTGCAAGCTAATGGTAGTTTTTCATCATTGAATTGATCTGAACGTAAACACGTCCCTTATACACTTGAGAAGAGAGCATACACTTGATTAGTGAGAGTCGTAAATTCAAAGCATTTGCCATGGTTATATTGAAACATGTTCTATATTAGAGATTTGAGGCTTGATTGATCCATTACTTGATATTTATGGATAAACAACATGAGTTCTTGGTGTTGTTCTTGGTTGTGCACTTTCATTCCTCCCACTTGTGTTTTATTTGGTTTATAAAGCGTTGACTGGGGTTGTCAACAGTTTAAGTTTGGGAGTTTGTTTAATGTGAGTTTTGCATGTATTTTGGGCATGATTTTGGCTATAATGAATCAATAAACATGCGCCAACTTAGTAAAAGGGTCGTGTTCTCATATTATGGAAAAGATATTACGTTTTGCTTGTTTTGCAGGAAAATAACAATGTTTGGAGTACTTTTGTAGCAATTTGAAGTATTGCGAGATAGACCGGCCAAATCAAGAATTGGGTGATTACGCGAAGTATGGAGCTGAACCGAGAAGAAGTCAGACGAACCGGGTGAGAAATGGTCACGCACGTGTAGCTCGTGCGCATAGGCATGGCCCGTGCGCATAGGCATGGCCCGTGCATGAGTAAGGCAACATGAATTGATGTTCGCATTGAAGCATGGGTTGGTCGTGCGTATACGCATGGCCCGTGCATCTGTTCAAGAGAAAAGCTGAAGGTTCAACTTGATGCACGAGCAGCCCGTGCGGATAGGCATGACCCATGCATCTATGTGGGTTTGCAGATTCCGCTTTGTATTAACTTAGTTTGGCCCGTCGACGTTATAAATAGAGAGCAGGCGGACCCAGAAGAGGACACACATACTTTTACCCTAGGAAGCAGAAAAAAGAGCATCCTTCTACCGGAGGAATCGAGAGACACACATACATTTACTTGATATTTTCTATCGTAACTTTTTGCTTTGTTATTTTTATAATAAAATATTTTCTTAGTTTTATAAAACTACAATCATATTTCGATCGTCTAAATAAAAATAGTGCTATTACAATCTCAATACTTAGTGCATTAATTTATTAGTCTCTGTGGGATCGACCTTGCTTACCCTATCTATTGATTATACCGTTCACTTGCGGTGAAGCTAAGAAATAAGGCGAACAAGTTTTTGACACCGTTGACTAATTAAATTTTTAAATATTGCGATAAATAGTGTTATTTTTAATTTAGATATTTTTTTTGTTAAGTTCTCTTCCTACATTGTTTGATTTGTTTCTTTTAGTTGATTCAGATAGTGCATGAACACTCACTCCAAGCAGAGAGAATTAGCACCGTTCATCTTGGAAGTTGAAGCTTTCGTCAGGCGAATAAGTGCAGCTACTAAACAAGCAGAAAGAAATCTAGATCATACTATGGAGGTTGTGGACGAGAATAACGGGAATATCAACCAGAACAATGGGAACAATAATCAAGTACCTCTACCAGAAGTTTCGGCAATCCAGCAACAAGCGATTCACGATTACTTTCGCCCTTAGACAAATCGCAACTATGGCGGGATTGCCCATGTCCCAATTAATGCTAATAACTTTGAGTTGAAACCGCATTAATTTCGATGATCCATAGAACCGGTTTGGGGATTTGCAAATCGAGGATCCCAATTCTTATATTGCACACTTCATGCAAATTTGTAACACGATCAAGATGAATGGAGTGTCGGATGATGCTTATATCGTCTGCGCTATTTCCTTTCTCTTTAAGGGATAAAGCAAGAAACTGTTAGCGCATTGACTCGGGGTAGTCTTAATACTTGGGATGATTTGAGCAAGAAGTTCTTATTCAAATTCTTTCCACCAAGCAAGACATTGCATCCTAAGAGCGAGATCACTCGATTCGAGGCAGTTCGACTACGAACCACCTTTGTACGAGGCCAGGGAGAGATTCAAAGATCTATTGAGGAGGTGTCCGCAACATGGGTTCCTAGAGGATCAACAACTTTGTTTCTTCTACAACGAGTTGTTGGGACACACAAGATCGTTTGTGGATGCCACGGCGGGAGGAGTTTTACTAGCAAGAATCCCACAAGATGCATTTAATTTGCTTGAGGAGATGGCGATGAACAACTATCAGTGGCCCTCCGAGAGAACAAATGTCAAAAGGGTAGCCAAAATTTCGACTCGGACTCAATCAAAATCTTGGCTCGGATAGTGCGTTGACGAATCGAGATAAGTATTTTAACTCATGGGGGTGAGGCAAACACAGTGCAAATAATGGGGGTTCCGCGGATCCTATGGAGGAAGCTCGTTATATCAATAATCGAATTTTAGCAATTTTAGGAATAATTCGGCTCCCACTCACTATCATCAAGTTTGAGGAATCACGAAAATTTCTCTTATCACGAATACGAAAAAACGTGATGCAACCACCACCAGGTTTCAATGTGAGACGAACATAGTCATTAATGCAGAGGCTAAACTATCTTTGGAGGATACTTCATTCATGAGTCGAGGCGAGTTCATTTATGAATGAAACAAGAAACCGATTGAACAAATATGTGGCTAAAATAGATAAGATTGAGGCATATGTCACGCAATTGGCTAACACCGTGGGCTCACAATTGAAAAATCTAGAAACTCGGGTATTTGAGGTCGGGTATTTTTCGGGCTGGAATACTTGCCCGATCAGATAAAAATATCGGGTTAGTCGGGCTAGCCCTTACCGTCTCGGGCCAAAAGTAATAGCTTTAACTCCAGCAGATAATCAAGAGCTATATGTGAATTTTGAAGTTGGAAATAATAACCTTACTGTACACACCCCCCTCTAAATAGAACTTCTAGCAAGTTATTAATGTAACACATTGTTCCCAAATTAGGACCGGATACAAATGTTATTTAAATGGAGTTTTTAATCAAGCAAGTGTTAAATTATCGAGGTTATACTCTGTAATGGAATTAAATTTAACATATAATAAAATAATTTGGGGGTGGCAATCCCTGACACGACAAGATAACCTGAGACGAACCCGTCGAATCGAAGTTACTGAGAGAAACCCAAATCTGAACACGAGAAACCCGAATCCGAGCACGGATCTGACACGATGTTACCAATTTGTCTAAAACATAGTTATTTTATAAATTAATTTCCGATTTATATGCACCTTTTAATTTCCGATTTATGCTAACTCCAACGTATATATCACATTACTCTTATTAAATTCAAGTCTGAACTACTAACCTATTATATTCACAATTAAATAAATAATTCAATCCAAATTATAATCAAATTAAATAAGCTCATCATAGATATAAATGAGCATATCCCAACAATTAAAATTAAAATAACCAATTTATTCAATTATCGATCTGAGGTGGATAGTGGTTATACTACAGGATCCTATCAAATTATCTTTAATTTTTCTCGATAAATTCTAAAAACACATCAAGGAATCTAACAACTAATAGAAACTGGGGTTTGATATACATTTAAAAGATAAAATATAAATACCAAAATAAAGGAATTTCTCACAATATCAACTCTAAAAGATATATTATAATCCCAAATATAAAGAATTTTATCACAAACTCACGGTCAATTTTATGTGGCCATATCGAGAGTTAAAAACAGAAAGGGTTTAATTTTTTTGTTGTGATAAAGACGACACACTTGGATATAAATAAATAGTGTAATTTACAAAGAAGTTTTTCGCAATCTGAAGTGAACTATTTGTATGATACTCTTCTAATTTCTGAGTTTCTTTTCTAATATTTCTAACTAGTATTTTGGATCTCCTGTAATTATTACAAATAAATTTGTGACACTAAAATTTTAGTTTGGGACAAATTTCGTATAACACGCGGGTGTTGTTCTAGTTAATCTATAGTTTATGAACACCAACCGCTAATAACCAATTAGCATAGAAGTATATTCTGGAAATCAAATTCAAGAAAATCCATCATTTACCCCATTACCTGGAGCATTTTTTAATTGATTATCCAAATATACAAGAAAGTTGCACCATATCATTTTTCTTGGTTGTAACACTTTCCATTGGCTGGATTTCACTAAGGAAAAAAACTGTCATAACATAATATTAAAAAGAACTTTAAAAAAACTAACATAGAAAAGAATCATAGAGAAAAGAAAATCTCCTCATGAGCCACTCCAACATGTATCGATAATTTAGAATCAGGATTAGAATACTGAATAATAATATCCAACTTTCTCTAATAATTCGGATTATTTATTTAAATTAGTGTGTTTATCTCTTGCATCTGTATAGTTTACTTGGTGTGCTTTAATGAAATCGAAATAAAAATAAAATGTCATTTTTAGTTAAATTATTAAGTTTTTTATTTTGGAATTTGTTTCAAAATGTCATGATGTATTCTATTATGTCATATTGTGCAAAATATTTATATAGCTACACTTAAATCTTCATAAATTAATAATATTGAAATTGCCAAATCTGGGATTAAATAATCAATAATTAATCTATTCATTCATATAAATATACCTTGCAGAAAAAAATTGTTTGCGGCTAATTGCCCTATTTATCTAAAAATTATTGAGTGATTGCAAAATATTGAATTATTTTTCTTGTTAACAACCAAAACATCAAAAAAAATCCAACTGCAATGTTATTGACCGACGAACAGAAAATATATGTGAATTTTGGAGTTGGAAATAATAACCTTACTTCTAGCAAATTATTAATATAATACATTGATCCCAAATTAGGACCAGATACAAATATTATTTAAATGGAGTTTTTAATCAAGCATTTGTTAAATTATCGAGGTTATATTATGGAATTAAATTTGACATATATAAAATAATTTAGGGTATAATCCCTGACACGATATGATAACCTGACACGAATCCGTTAACCCAAAATTACTGAGAGCGACACAAACTCGAACATGAGAAACCCGAATCCGAACACGACTAACACGAATCTGACACGATGTTACCAATTTGTCTAAAACGTAGTTATTTTATAAATTAATTAATGTTTAGTGTATATTAAGCATAACCTAAAATCAACTCGAAACCAAACACGAATCCGAGCTGATGACCCGAATTGACACCCTATAAAATATGATATCCAAACTAGGAATACAAAAACAGAAACCCATCTCACCCCCTCCACCAGTCCACCTCACTTACCATCCACACCCTCCAAACTTAATTCACATTCCATCCTTATCTACATAATTACACTTTGCTATCTTTTCAGAAACCCTCAAAACAAACACACACACACACATATTACGACATGGACTATATATACAAATTTTGTCTCTCTTTTCGCCTGTCTTCTTTCTTCTTCTTCACCCAAACCCCTAAAAAGAGAGAACAAAAAAACAAAAAAAAAAACCATTTTCATCTGAAATGATTAGCTTAGCTTTGGCTCTACAGATACCAAATTTCTATCATTTCAATTTCGATTTATAAGAAAAAAAAGATGAATCAGACCTCAATTTCAATGATCGGCAGAAAAATCCTCCAAGTTGTAGCAGAGGAAGAAAGTAGTCTCACCGCCATTCCAGACACGTCCTTCTCTCCTTTCAGCGCCGCCGCCGTCGCCGGGAGACCTTTCAATCCTAGCATACCCTTCGACACATCCATGGCCCTAACGATCCTCATCCTCGTCACCGCCTTCTTCTTCCTGATTTTCTTCTCCTTCTACATCCGCCACTCCGAAACAGCTGCGGACACCACTTCCGGTACCGCCTCCCGCCGCCTTGCTCCGCCGTCCAGAAACAAAGGCGGCCTCGATCCCTCCGCCATCGGTTCTCTTCCCCTCGTAGCCTACGGTAAGGCCGCGAAGCACCCGATGATTGTCGACGATTGCCCAATCTGCTTGAGCGAGTTCAATGAGAGAGAGACTGTCAAGCTAATCCCTTACTGCAGTCACGTGTTCCACCCGAGCTGTATTGACACGTGGCTCGCGTCGCACGTGACCTGCCCGCTGTGCCGTTCGTGCCAGCTGTTCAAGAGCGTTGAGGAGGTTTGTTTGGGTGTGGCGCGGGACGAGATTGGGATCGGTGCGAGCGAGATTGGTGAGAGATCGACGGCGGAGGACGATGGCGCGTGGAGGCACGAGGCCGCTGCTCGAGTGAGGAGGTCGTGTAGTTTCCCTAATTTGGTTAATCAACAGATGTTACACAGAAGCACAAGTTTCTGACAGTTTAGTTGGTTTGTTTTATTTGTTATTCTTTGCACAAAAAAAAAATTAGCCATTTCGACATTTTTTTTAATGTTTTTATAAAACACTGAAATAAGTATTATATTAAAATATGAATTAACCAATTATTACAATATCATATTCGAGCAATCAAATATTAAATTTATATATAAGTATATAACTAAGAAATGTGACTCTCCATTCCAAAAAAAAACTATTTGTTTATAAACACTTGGAATAAATATTATATTAACATATGAATTCAAGTATTCAACCACACTGACGCCAATACCCGATGATAAATTACGTGTGTCTTGTCTATGTATAACATTAAATAGTAAATACAATAAATTGTATTTTAAAAAATTAGTGAAATTTGAGTTTTCTTTTCTTAAAAAAAAAATATTTATAGTACTCGCTTGTATAATACTTGATAAGGGCGAAAGATGGTGCAGGTCGACTGACCTAGCTTATGGCATTGGGCGACCTAGCAAGGCCCATGGTGTTGGTGACCATTAAGACATTAAGCGTTGGCCGTCTGAGGAGGCTTATGGCATGGGGCCGACCTTCTAAGGCTTATGAGTATTGGGCCGACCTATTGAGCCCTTAGGTGGGAGACCTATCATCTTGGGCCGACATGTTAAGGCCCAAGTACATGGTTGCAGGGCCGTTATGAGGCTGACCTGTGTAAGGTCCGTTATGTTAAGCCGACCTGTTAAAGCTCTGCATGGTTAAGCCGATCTGTTATTGACCCATTGTAGTCTAACCGGACGTCGGAGGAAGAGGTCAGCTCGAGCCCAAGAGATGTATGAGGTACTGAGGATGCTTTGGAAATGAAAGGGGGCTTCGCACAATACAAGGGACCGACGTGTCCTGAAACAGGTCGGAGCTATGATCTTACGGGCGTAAAATTAGGGTTTTTATGAGATCCGATCCTAATCTAATAATGACTGTGACACCAAATCGTAACGGAATCCCGGATTTTACGGAAACCCTAATCCGAGCTAAGGTATAAAAGGCCCAGGCCCAGGTTCATTCTAACATAATCTCATTTTTTTACTATTACATTGATTTTCTCTCTCTAGCCTTTACTTCCTTTCGAAGGCACTGACTTAGGCATCGGAGAGGGTACGCCGGAGCCCCCCTCCGGCCCCCCTTGTGCAGTTTTCGTGGTGGACTTCATCTGGGAGGGTGATCGGCGAAGAGAGGACTTCTTTGGGAGCGACCAAATACAATCACTTGCTCAACACTAAATTGACTAATTGATTGCTAATCTAGAGAGTTCAAGTGTTCTCATCATTTCACTAAATAATAGTTTTAAAATACATTTATTTCTTACGTGACCCACTCTTGTTTTTTTTTCTTCTTTTTTTGAATAATGGAATTGGGTCCACACAATTGATTGCTAAGATTTTATTGACATGTAAGAGACAAGTAGAATATTATACTGTTGTCTTAACCTAATTAATATATCGAAAAAAACTAATTAATATATCGTTTTCAAAATCAAATCATAAGTGTAAAAAAACATGGGCCACGTGCCCCCTAATGAGAACTATGTCAACTAGGGCTGACAATGCTGGGCAGCCCAACCCTAACCTAGCGGGCCAAAGAAAAAAAATTGGGTCGAATTGGGCCAAAATTCAACTAGGCCGCATTCATCGTGTCCCATTCCATCATGTGTATTTTCCAATGGGCTTGTCAGGCTTTGGGTCGGGTCATTAAATACAAAGCCAACCTAGCTCTATATACGGACTGATTGAACCGACCCATCGAACCGAGCCAATTTTACCAGCTCTAAGTGCAACCCATGCAATTTTTGTCAAGGTACACACATTAGTGGACATGTAGATCTCGAGTTTTGGTACATCAATTGAAGAAAAAAAAATCACATAAAATGCACTCATTCCTAAGTCAATTCTTACAGGGAGGTTATTAAGTACTATATACGAATTGATGTTGTTTGAGCAGATCATTTCAAGTAATGGTAGTTGAATTATCAGTCCAAATTCTATTTGGGGGGATTGAAAAATCTTCAAGTGAAAACTTGCCTGCAACTCCAAAAATGTTAGACGGGCCATGGGATTTTCCCAATTAGGCCCCTCAGACACTCAAGTTAGCACGTGTGTGAGATTAATTTCAGAGTAAAGGACAACATTTAGAGAGATTATTTAACAATACTTACAAATGAATAAGGAGAGACTTTTTATACATGGGTTGATGGGCCACATGGGCTTAAGATAATGAATTGGATCGTGCGTGCAACTACGGGCCTCATGGGTCAGCTAGTAATATCTGTAGCCCAATAATAATTAATGACATCAGACAACTAATTAAATAATTTTAAATTAAATAAATGTGTAAAAATCACATTTGTCTCCAACATAAGCACCCCAGTTCCCAGGATGAGGTGGCGGTGGGAGTAAGGCGGGAGCTAAAGTGCGTTGTCTTATCTTGTTCTTAAACTTGGCTTTACTTGAGGGGTCTTACTCATTCTTACACCAAGGACAAGCTTCGAAGAGATCTCTAACCATATCTTTAAGAGGTAATTTTCTCATTCCATTTTTCTTCAATCTTGAACATATTGCATGGTAGTGCATTTAGAATTTTCCACTTAGTGAAAACACTGCTTGAGAGTTGATAGTGGGAGAACACATGGAGAAGATTAGATAAGAGTAGTGGGAGGAATGGAAGGAGGCATCGCTTGGGCGAGACCTGACACTCTTTAGTGGCTTGGAGGGTGCCCTTGAGGAGGACAACCCTCGACCCCAGTATGTACTTTTTTGCACGTATATTCTTCAACTGACTTTTTGTTTTTGTTGAGCCGAATTTCAGATTCCAAGGTTCTGTTTGCTTTATTCCATGGTAGGGGAGTTACCGGTCAGTCTGTCTCTCGTTCAATCAATGCGGCTCCTATTTCCCATCGGGGATTTGGCATTCCTCCATTAGTGCCAGATCTTCACGACGCTGGCCACAGAGAAATCTGGTGCAGTGAAGGTCTACAGGGCCTCTATGGATTACAAGTTGGTGTTGATGAAAGAGTCTTGACTTATTATCATAGGGCAGTGCGCTATTGCCGAAAGACGCTCAGGGAAAGCGGGAAGGCTCCGAGGAGCTGGTGGATCTCCTGGACTTTGGGGTTTTTGACGAAGAGGGTGAGATTGAGCTATTGAGGCCTTGCAGGACATCCCAGAGAACGATGCTGACGGAGATGGCGACGCGGATAACTACGATAGAGCCCCTTAAACTTGAGCACTTTATTGCTTTGAATAACACTAGTTTGGTTTTTATCTTAGCCAACTTGTTTGGACTTGTATTTGGATATTCAGTATTTTATATTTGAGATATTTGCTGGCCCCATGAGACATGATGAAGTTTTTCCATTCGAAATGCTGCATTTTCTGTTCCTTCATATATGTTAGTATTTTTCCTGCTTTTTGTTATTCGTTTGTAAAATGATTGTCTGTCAAAGTGTATTCCATGTCACGGAGCGTAAAGCTTCTCTAAGAAGGGGGTGCATTTGCCCATCTTCGAGGACTGTGACCATCACCACGAGTGCGAAGCCTCTCGAGAGGGGTGACTCTACCTCACGGATCGCGAAGCTTCTCTAGAAGAGAGTATACAAATGTGACCACCTCGCAGAGAGGGATGAATTTGCCTCATTTCGAGGATTGTGACCACCTCATGAAACGCGAAGCTTCCCGAGAGGGGTGGATCTACCTCACAGAGCACGAAACTTCTCTAGAGAATAGTATACAAATGAGGGCACCCCGGGAAGATGAGTGAATGTTTCCTTATTTTGAGGATTGTGACCACCTCCCGGAGCCCCAAGCTTCCCGAGATGGGTGACTCTACCTCATAGAGCATGAAAAATCTCTAGATAAGAGTAAACGAATGAGACCAGTTCACATAGAGGGGTGAATTTGCATGTCTCTGAACGTGAGTCAACATGAGGCATTCCGGTGGAGAGCCTATTACTTTTATTGATAAGTAACTACAAACTTGTAATAATGGGAAATGGTGAAAGCAAACTGTTATTGAAAATATTAAGTGCTTGAAAAGAATGCAACATAAACTACTTGGCACAGGCGGGAAAAACATGAAACTAAATTGTCTTACGCCGTTTGGGCAGATGAAAATGAAGTGATAAAAAAACATATAATGTCCTTTAAGGGGCAAAATTCTTCTTTTGTGAGGGGGGATAGCGAGTTTCGTGACCCCTACTATGGTTGGGCCTGGCCACTGCCTTCTCCAATAAGCTTGCCATTTTTCAAGGTGGCCACGTAACATTCTCTAGCGGTCTTATTGTCCCTAATAGTCTCACCTACTCCAGTCTCAGTTGGGAACTTCACTTTGAGATTAACAATGGTGGGATGGCTCTAAATTAGTTCAAGTTTGGCCTTCCCAAAATCATGTTGTAGGGAGAGGTGGCATCCACGATGATGAAGTAGATCAACTTGGTGGCATTGTGTTGGCACTCCACTCCTAGAGTTAGGGGCAGACTTATTTCTCATGTTGCTTTGATCACTTCTCTAGTGAAGCCAACAAGAGGCGTTATCGCTGGGGCGATCTCAGAAGGATCTATTTTCAATTTCTTGTAGGCATTCATGAATATGACATCTACAACACCTCATGTGTCCACTAAAACTCTTCGGACCACAAAATTGGCCATCATGACAGAGACCACGATAGCATCAGGATATGTGTTGGTTTCTGGGACATAGTCTTCCACGCCAAATGTGATGGACATGTCCTTGGTCTTGATGAAGTTCATGGCTCTTCTCTTAGGAGGTGTTCTAACAGTGAGTTCCCTACACTCGTTGTTATATACCTTGAGGGCACTCTATGCATCTCTTTCCTTAGGGTCCCTGGAAATTATGTTGATGATTCCTACTATATGAGCATTCGGTCTCTTCTTGGCGCGTTGCTCGGGGTGGTGTGGAGCTTGGTGGAGTTCATGTTCTTGCTGCCTAGGATCCTTGTGCTACTTGTGTTGATCCACATAATCCTTCAAATGGCCCATTTGAGTCAACCTTCCAATTTTCCTCTTCAATTGGTAGCAACTCTCAGCGGTATGACCGATGTCGAGGTGATAACGACAATATTAGGAGGACTTTGCTCTGTCTGAGTTGTCCTTCATCTACCTTGGAGGTTCTATAATCCCATGTTTCTGTGCAGCGATCAATATCTCAGCAATGGGCGCATTCAAAGGAGTAAAGTATGACTCTTAGTCTCTTCTTCTGTATTTTTTCCTTTTACTCATCCGAGAGTTGTTCTCATCATCATCTCTAGATTCCCTGTTGTTGCTCGATTCAGGTCAATTGGTCTCTTCCACCTGAATATGCTTCACAGCGTGGTGCAGTAGTTCCTCCAAAGAAGCAGGAGGTTTACCAGCTATAGAATCCTTCAGCCCGTCGTGGTGATGGTTTTGTTGCAAGATCCCATCTAAGGTCTAGTGATGGAAGTTGGCAATTTATTAACACCCTCCACGAATCATTTCATGTAATCTCGTAGGGACTCGCCTTCATTCAACCTAATCCTAAAAATATGCGAAATAGTCTTGGGGCACTCTTTATTGATGGAAAATTGACGTATAAAGTTATTCGTGAGCTTGTCCATCCCATTGATGGATCTGAGTAGGGGTAGTTGAATAAAGTTAAGGCTCTCTTGGTCAAATTGGTTTGGAACACTTTGTAGTATGAGGTGTCCGTAATGTCGTAGAGGTAGGCCTAGGCATAGAACTTATCAAGATGTTCTTGAGGATCTCCAGTTCTGTCATACTCGGGGAGAGTTGAAGTCATGATACCCGTTGGGAGCAGCTCAACTAAGATAGTTGGGCTAAATGGACTCATCCTCACTATTGTGGTGGATAGAGAGTTAGCTTGACTAACGCAAACAACCCGTGACTATTCCACCGGCGCGTAGGTATAAGTTTGTGAGTGATAAGCTCCATTTTCTGCTCTTCCTCCATCATAACGCTATTGCCCTTCATTCATTCTCTCTGTTTCTCCCAAGTCGGGGTCTCCCATAGCTAGTGGAGCTCGGGGAGGTCTTCTAACAGCTTCTATTGTGGATTGTTGCATTAAAGCATTCTGTGCAGCTTTTTCAAGATGGCTTGGTGGACTTCTCACATCAAACGAACTTCTTCAGTAGGCTGGACCTCTCCGAAATGAGGGGACAACGCCCTTCGAGAAAGAGGATAAGGGGGACTATCATCGCGTCTTTTTTTGCGGTCTTTCTTCTGGTGGATGGGCATCTTTTTGGTGGCACCCTTCGAGAAGGAGGGGGACTGTTCCCCACTTTGGAATTGGCGGTTTGAGAATTTGTGTGAGTGCTTGCGATCTTATCTGCATTCTTATGTCTTGGCAATTCACACAAATATCGACAAAATGATATTGCTTGAAAGAGTAGATCGCTCCAAGTCAAGGTAGTTGAACTATTGGTCCAAATTCCACCATGGGAGCTGGGAAAGTTTTCAAGTGAGAACTTGCCTGCAACACCCAACAAACGTTAGATGGGCCGTGAGATTTTCATAGGGAGACTCCTCTAATGCTCAAGTCATCATATGTATGAGAGTAATTACAGAGCAAAAGAAAGAATTTAAGAGCAATTAATTGAGAATACTTACAAATGAAAAAGGATGAATCTTTTATACCTGAGTTGATGGGTTGCATGGGCTTAGAATAATGAACTGAGCCTCATGGGCCGTTACGGGCCTCATGGGCCACTAGTAATATATGTATCCCAATAATAATTAATGATATCGGATAATTAATTAAATAATTTTAAAATTAAATAAATATGTAAAATAATACATTGGGAAAAAGTCGCATTTGTCCCGACACAATTACACAAATGACTTAATCCTATTAGTTTGTTTGTCACATCAAGTACTATAATGAATGGTTACAATTTTTATAGGTCAAATCCATCCGGAAATTGAGTTGAGTCGGGTCCAAAATAAAATTAAGGACATGGATTTGAGGTTTTGTGGTACTTTAATAAATTGTCATGGGCAGAATAGTCATCACACATCAATTTGCGGAATTATACATGTAGCAAAATATGTGCACACATTGATAAATATAAACTCCAAATTATGTTAAAACTGTCAAATTATGTTAGAACTGTTAAAACCAGAATTGGCCCATAGGTGCGATTGGATATATTTTCATTTTGAAAATTTTCATTTCGCTAGAGAATAGTAGTGAAAAAAATTTGGGAGAACAAAGATAAATTTTGAGAGTATGATTGGATGTGAGATGAAAAAATAATGATGAAAGTTGATTTGATGTGGAAATAATAAAATAATGATTGAATGTGATTGATAGTTAAAAATGTGTGAGTGAATGAATAGTGAAATTTGTGGGATAATGTGTAATAATGATTAATTTTTTGTGAAAAAATGTGTAGATGTGATTGGTGAAAGAAAAAGTGAAAGTGAAAGAATAGTATATTTTTTGAAAATTTTCATAAACAATCACATGTTTGGTCAAAAAAAAATTCTTCAGCGGAACGAAAATGGATTCTCGCTCACATCCAGTCGCAACCCTAGCCTCCTTCTCTCTCTTGCTTATCTCTCTTACTTCTCTTCTTGTTCTTCGTTATTAAGGGGTGATTTTTGGCCATTTTTGGGCCTGAAATCACCCCATCTACATCTTAATTAGTTTGTTAAAAGGGGTTGGTCACATAGATTTGTATTATTTGCTTGTTTTCTTATTTGTTGTTTCGCTGTCTGGTGCGGCGTTTAGATTATCATCATCTTGGTGTGGTGTTTTTTCTTATACAGATTCAAATGAACAAGTTTTCGATCCGACATAGATAACAAATCAGATCATGGTCTTCAACAGGTTGCGGTTGCAGATCTGGAATCATAGGTATTCTAGGCACTATAAAACTTTCAAATTGTACGCTTTGAGCCGGTTTTTGTTATTAACCTAGATGACATGAATCTTTTCATAGTTCATCTCTTATCGTTTTTAACATATTGTTTATGTCTTCTATCGATGTCTTATTGCTATTTTGAATTAATTGATAAAATTATTTTTCATGTAAAAGGAAAACTGTCGAATTTTTTTCAAGTGCAAAGTCTAGGGGTATATTGAAAAAAACAATCGACTTGCAATACAAACAAGTTATTATGGGAATTAGGAAATTAAAATTCCCTTTAGGTCAAGTCAATTTTGTGCCTTGAGAGAACTTGCAAAACATAAAGATTTTTAGTCCTGTAAGTTGGACCTTTTTGAGAATTAGTCATCTAAATTGTCACATTCATGTTTTAGTCCTTTAATTTTCAAATTTATAGATATTCAGTCTTTTAACTTTCAAACTTTCTAGATTTAGTCTTTTAACTTAGCAATTTTACTTTTGGTCCTATAACTTAATAAATTTTAGAAATTTAATCTTATAACTTAGTAATAGTTAAATTTAACTAATTTATTAAAAGGTTAGTACCTACACTTCATATTTTTTATAGGACCAAAAGTAAAATAATTAAATTTTAATTTTTGAAAACTAATTAAATTATAAAAGTAATTAAAAATTAAATTAATTTGATTAATAAAAAATTTAAATAAATAGAAATTTCTAAAACAATTAACGAATTTTAGGAAAATTAAAACAATTACATCAAATTAATTAAGAATAATTTGTCATATTTATGTTAATAACCTTTGGTGAGGAGAATTATCTCCAAGAAATGGATATGGACTAGTGTATAAGATGCATTTGTTTCAGAAGGTTTAAAAAATTAATGCTTGAAATATCTTTAAAAAATTAATTAAATTAAAAAATGATTAATTATTTTTGTAAAAAGTTATCTGTTAATAAAAATTATTCAATTTTAAAAAGAAAATTTAATTAAGAAATAATTTTTTAATAAATTAATTAAATTTAACTATTGGTAAGTTATAGGACTAAATTCCCCTAAACAAATGTTATAGGACCAAATTTCTGAAATATGTTAAGTTATAGGACCAAAGTAAAATTGTTAAGTTAAAGGACTGAATATCTAGAAATTTGAAAGTTAAAAGGACTAAAACATGAAGGTGATAATTTAAAGGACTAATTCTCAGAACGGTCCAATTTACGGGACTAAAAATTATATTTTCCCTTGATTAATTATACAATATTTCTCATTATCATGTAAATAAGTAGAGGGTTTTTAGTGCACATGCTTTTTGTGTGCCACTTGAACCAAATTGGGGGCTAACAAGTGATTTAAAATGATCTCCAGTAGTTTGCACTATTTTGATGCAGAATTTGCACTATTTTAGTGCAAAATCTACATTTCATCTTCAGCAGTTTGCACTACCCTCTACACTAAAAAAGATATTCTATAAGATTCCTTCTTTTATTTATTTAATATTCATTTTTATTACATTATAATTGATAAAAATACTAAATAAATAATTTTATTGAATATAATGTTTATTAAATGTTTTGTTTTTAAAATTAAACAAATAAAAAAATGTTAAATTTAATGAAATTAATGCAAAATTGAAATAACAATTCATAAATTTACATATTATATTGTTTAAAAAATTATCACATACAATTGAATAAAAATTTTAGTATTATTTTTATTAGATCAACTGAAATATAAATTAATAATAATATTTAAAGTTAAATAAACTAAAAACAAATTGCATAAAAAAAAAGCAAAAAAAAAATAATGGCGCTGCTACTAGGGGTGTGCACGGTAAGGGACAGTTCGGAGATTCATAAATCTCCAGAACCATCCCGAAGTTCGGAAATTTTAAAAATCAATTTCCAGAACCGAACTGTGCCGAAAATTCGGTACGGTTCGGTATGGGGATTCGGTTCTAATGGGAAGGTTTGGGATGGTACGGTTCGGGACGGTTCTGGAGATTAATCAAAAGTAAAACACACAAAATAAGAAAAAATAAAAAAATAAATGTAAAAATCACCAAATAATTATAGTCCATTTCTTTTTTTAGTGTAATCTCAAAATAAATACTACAACCATAAAGGGCAACACAATCTCAAATTAAAAACATTCTTTTTTTATTTTTTGAGATACAATTCATCTCGGTTAGTATATATCATGTTTTTCCTACTAAAATACAACAATCATTCTTTTTTATTATTATTTAAGTTAAAAATTAAAATTTTTATAAAAAATCATGATATCCAATAGTTGGATATTTCAGGACAGTAACCAAAAGCATAAAAATTAAAAACATCATCCTAGACCTAGAGATTATTCTCAGATTGCCAACTCCAAGTTCCAACCATTGGACCTTTTCTTTTAATTTTATAATCATACATAATAAATCAGACAAAAATATCAAATGTAGCAAAATACAACATAAATGATCGAACTTACCTCTTGAAAAGTCGAAATACGAAAACTTCATTGTCGTGTGGTGGTGTATAGTGTCGGATTGAAGATAACGGATATATGATAATTTTCTAGGTTAATTAAATGTGGGGTGTCACAATATCAAGATAAATAAAATAAAAATAATATATATGTATGTATTAAAAAATTCTTAAAAATCGGTTCTATCTTCGGATCTTGATTCGATGCGGCGAATGCGGTTCTCGATGCGGATATTTTAAAAATCTCGGAATGTACGAGAAAATTTTTCGGGGCGGTTCGATTCGAAGAAAAAGTCAACGGATATTTTTGGTTCGGGTATTTTTCGGTTCAGTTCTAGTGATTTCCAAGTTAAAATCACACACTAGTAGTTTGCTACATTGCAACTATTTTTGGCCGCATCAGAGCAAATGCTAAAGTGGCGCACAAATTAGCGCAGCGTTAGAGAGGAAATTGGCGTTGGGCGCCATTTTAGATCTCCTGTTGGAGATGGTTTATAACTTATTTTTCCTATATTTTTACCTTTATTGTCCTTTTTGTTTTTTCCCCTCATTTAATTACTTTATAAACTTACAATTATACTCCTATTGCCAAAATAGGGTAACATCACACACCAACGCCTCAAATGGTACCAATTTACATTTGTTTCATGTTTTAAGTCATCAATAATTGCAATGATAACAATGAGCTGAGAGGTGAATTGTGAACAGTTTGATTGAATTGATAATTGAACTGATGACTCATACTTTACAAAAGAAAATATTTCACGTCATAGCTTAGATTAGACATTTTAACCGTGTGTTTAATTTTATGATCAACAAGTGCACATGACGTGCCACGAACACGATTAAGCATTATAGCGGTAGAAATCCGAAAAACAAGTCCACCAAGGACCCAAGACATAGTTTATTTATTTATTTTTAAAAACAAATGAAAATATTTCCGTACTGGTTCAAATCCAACTGCAGAAGATTACAAATAAAATATGGGGGATTCTCATTCCAAGACACGACACCAGACATAAAATATGTGGCTTTAGCTAAAGCATGAGTTATACAATTTACTAACCTCCTAACAAAAACACAAGAGGCCAACAGAAGGTCTTTCAATAGACACAAACAATCATCAACCGCTCCTCCAAAAATATGAGTTATCTAGTTTATAACTTCTAATACTTTGAATCACCGATGAAGAATATGTCTCCATCATAATGAGTAAATCTCTCTTTAATCCAGCTAAGAGCTTCTCTAAATCCCAATGCAACAGAATAGCTGGATTTAGGACTACAAATAAATCAAGTCGCTTGTGAGCTATTCGGAGCTCGATTCGATAAAAGTTCGTCCGAGTTTGTTTAATGAGGCTCGTCAAAACAAACGAACCAAACTCAAACTTATAGATATTCAGTTTGTTAGCTCTTGAACAGGCTCGTTAGTAAGCTCATAAATAGGCTCGATAGTAAGCTCGTATAAATTAAACTAATGATTTGACTTTAATTTTAATTTTTCATATTTTTTACTTATGATAATATAAATATATTTCAATAAACTTATTTGTTTGAATAAAATTATAAGTTTTAGTAAATATATTATGCGTTTTAGATATATATAATTTTATTTTTATAATAAACTGAAGAATAATTTAATTTATAATTAATATTTACTAAGCTCGTTTAGGTTCGATTAAACTCGAAAAAATTCGTAAGCCATCAATTCGATAAATTCAGGCTCGAGTTCGACTCGATAATAAACGAATAAAACTCAAATACTCACAAGCTAGGCTCGATTCGGTTCGATTGCAGGACCCAAAACCCTCTTCTTGCAGCAATGAACTTGCCCATGGAATCTCACACTACACACCCAAAACCAATGCTCTAAAAAGAGCTAGGCGCTAGTAAGGCGGTAAACTTGGGCCTAGCGCTTAGGCGGAGCCTGAGCGGAGTTAGGCAGGGCCTAATCGTAAAAGATGTATGCGGATAAAGAGAGTCTAGTACTTAAACGGAAATTAATCGGAGTTAGGCGTGGATTTTTAGAATAGTGCCCAAAACCAAAAAGACCTTGATGATTAAAAACAGCTCCATCCACGTTACATTTTAGTTCACCCAGTTTTGGCTAACACCAAACAGTCGCCCCGTCATATTGTTTATACCTCCAATCCTTTAGTTCAGCTTACTGGGCAGCTTCCCATTGTAAGAGAGAGGAGCTTTCCAGAAAACCAGAAGATCCAACATTTGAAAGGGTGCTAGAACTTAGAAGATATAGATTCCAAGTTCCAACAATGCCAAGAAAATTGACACGCCAAAAAAATATGGAAAATCATTTCAGCGTTATTATTGCAAATAGGACAGACAAAAGGGACATTAAAGCTGTTCTTATTTCGTTAGAGAATTCTTTTATCAAAAATGTGTATACTTGTGAAAAATTTCAGAAATACTCTATTCAATCACGTACATTTTTTTTCTGTCATCAATCACTTCTACTTATTTTTCAAAAAATTCAATTAATCACCAATCATTATTACTCATTTTCGCATAAATTCTATTGTTCATCTACTCACAACTTTTTAACTACCGATTATTATTTTATTAGTTCTATATCAAATCATTTTTTATGATTGCTTTTTCATCTCATATCTAATCACACTATCAAAATTCATCTTTTTTTCTTTCAATTTTTTTTTACCACTATTCTCTAGCAAAAGGAAAAATTTCAAAATGAAAGGATATCTAATCGCACCCTAACATGTTCATCCAACAACCTCATTCTTGTAGATTGAGATTACTTGTTCCACTTTTCCTACTTCACTCATATTCCATTACCTCGGATGAATAGAACGTGTATGATGATGTCACAACACACACGTGTCATTTATCAGGAAAGTGAAATAGGAGATCTCATCCCGATTCTTGTTGGCAAACATTCTTGACTCGCTCTCCAGAACATATTTTTAGCCTTCGGGTATATTTGGTTAAAAAGAAAACATAGTAAAATAAAACGTTTATTACAAGAATTAAGGTATTGACACTACCGCAGGTCTCTTGTGAGACTACGCGAGACCGTTAGACGGTGATATTTTTAGTGCAAAATGATATTTTTAGTATCAAAATACACTGAAAATTAGGGGTAATTTGTTTAAATATAGTAAAAATGAAATGGGATCGTCAAAATATGGTAAAATCTAAAAATATGATTTTGTTCGTAAAAAATGATGATGCGCGAGCTTTTTTTTTTTAATATCAAACATTGATACTTTTCAAAATATTACTGGTGAGGGTGGGGGTGGGGGTGGGGGTGGGGGAAATAGGGTGGGATGGGGGTGGGGTGGGAATTTAATGGTGGCGCACACAAGAGGTGCGCCACCCATTCCAATTTGGCTGCAAGTGGGGGTTGGGGGTGGGGGTGATTATTTTAATTTTTTTATATAATAATAAATTAATAATTATCTCATGAAATTAGTGCATATGTAACTTTTTCGTTTTTTATCTATTTTAACGTGCAATATATCAAATTAATTATTTTTTTTTTACGATCTTCAATTTGATATCCATATTGCATATTTTTCAAGAAAAAAAAAATACATAGTTATAAATTTTTATTTGAGAAGTCTATTTTTGTAAATAGTACTTAGAAATATAATATTGTGCTAGAAAAAAGAATTATAATAATACACGCATTTATAAGATGGAATTTCTCGGTTTGTTTTATTCAAATCAAACCTTTTAGAAGGAAAACTCATTTTTCATTTATATAACATCAATATGCAAAACAAGATTTAAAAAAATAAAAACACCACTTAAAATAAAATTTGCATAATCCCTTAACTTCTTCAGAAATTGCATATTTCCCCATAAACCAAAGGAAAAATAGACCCAATAGTTCACCAGAAGCAGCAAAAGAGGAGAAATTGGCTTCAATTGGTAATCACTTAAGAATAAATATTTCAAAGTCCAAAGTCTCAAACAGTAAGTTTTTTTATACAACGAACAAATAATGCAGCAACAAATAATTCATCTCCATTAACATTTCTAGTCAAGCTTTGTATAAATCAGCAGAGCTTCATCCTCATCAACCCTTTCTATTTGTGCTATTCCAAGAACTTTTATTCACAGTAAAGCCATCATCACTAATAACCAATGACTTTCTAGTCAGATAATCCAGTAATTTGGTTAACTCAAAATTGCAGTTGTAAGTAACACTTTCTGCCCTTAACGAAGATATAACAAATCCACGCACGGAACATATTCTGATTTTAACAACAGATCAGAGGTACCATCTGTGGAAAAAGCACGTCCGAAAGCTTTCGTTACAAACATAGCATTGATGGACATGCATATGATACTAGTGTTTCAATATATCAAGTGAATGTCGCGTGTAGAATAATGACATCATCTTGTACGTTTGTATGTGTGACATCCATTGATGAATTGAAACACTGTAGGTATGAAGTTGTAGTAGTTCATTACCTGGAGGAACTCCAGGAGAAAAGAGCTGGATCGCTTATTTCAATTAGCATCAGTAGTAATTAACTAAAACTATTTGTCGTTTTTAATTCTTTACTGGATAAAATAAGCTCGGACCGCCTCCACTACAGGGGCCTGGCACATTGGACACTTCCCTGGACCCTGGACCAATCTTTCTGCACACTTAGAACAGGTGCACATGTGCCCACATCTGCAAGAACAAGTATTTACATGCATGATTATCTCTAACACTCATTTGGGCATTAGAATTGCACGATAAACACTTTCTAACTTATGACTGAAAGAAACGTCACTTTCCTAATTCAATTAATGAGTGCTCACAAGAAACTGAGGCCCGAAGCACTTCCATGAAATCATGTTTAAACAATCTATATTGTGATGGTACAAGCATTTTATAACTTATGACCATTAGGCAAACGAACATTTAATTTTTTTTATTTTTTATTTTTGGATGGTACGAACAGGGATAAAAAGGTTCTTTTGCTAAGATCTTTATCTTTTTTGGACCATCGTCTATGAGAGAGCTTGTAAGCATAATTATTGAAAATACAGGAGCATTTATGCAATTATCCACTTCTGTGTTATAGTTATCTAGGCACATCAATTACCTGTACAACAAGGAATCAATTTTGCTGTCACAACATATGCAGCAAATTCCTCTCCTTACATAATCCCACTGAGATTCATCATGAAGTGTATTCCCTTTGGATGTATCTGCATGATAGTATCAAATGAGAATGGTCAAGTCACAATCAGGTGTTGAGAGAAAAGCACTGTATAAAGATGCAAAAGAAAGAAGCAACAACTTTCATTATTAGAGGAAAAAAAAAAAAAAAAAAAAAAGAGAAGTGCACAGATATGAACTTCCACAATATACAGTTGGAAACTTGCCTCTTGTTAAAATTGACCGGTTTAAAGCTGCTGAAACCTCTTGCCGCACAGAACGCTGCAACTCTATTTGCATGTCCATGCATTGTTCCAGCATACTTTGCATATTATACAGCCTCTGCTGAAGTCTAGCCATGTCAATCCTCAACTCGTTGACTACCTCCCACTCCTAATAAACATAAGCAGGAAGAGATGGTAATACAAAACGCTATTCACAAATGAAAGGATGGAAGATGTGATAGGTAACAAATTTTTTATCACACACTAAAGCTTTTACACACAAAAATAAGACCAGAACCATAGAAGCACAAGAATGAATTGATGAACACAAACATTGTACATGAGAACCTTTGACAGATCACTCAATTTTGAAAGAATACAATTTCAAGGGTAATTACAAAAAATACCCTTGAGGTTCAGCCTAATTAAAAAAAAAAAAAAAAAACTATCTTTCAAAATTACAATTACCCCTTGATATGTGTTTCTACTTTATAAATTGCATCCTCAAGAGGGAGGTATTCGTTAAACAAATACAAACCTCAAGGAGGTGTAATGCCTTAAAGAGCCACTTGTAATTCTGAAAGATAACTAGATTTTTTTTGAAATCAGGCCAAAGCCTCAAGGGTAGTTTTTTTAATTCTCTCTTAAAGGGAATGAATACAGAAAGTTCGAAAATCCAGATATAGGGAAATGATGATTGGTATTACGGTTTCCAACTGCTGATTTGAGCTGTTGTGTAACATATCTGCACCCTGCAACTCCAAATCCCAAAGCGGCTGGGATGCAGTATCAAAGGCAGAAGTAGGATCAAATAAATTTCTATCAGGAGCCTCAGATAGAGATAGAGCTCGATCATCATTTTGTCGTCCTGTTTCCTGCTCAACTAGTCTAGGAGAAGAGGATTCATTGTCTGATTCCCAATCACCAGAAGCATGACCTTGCCTTTCCATCTGAGATTGTAGCACCTGATCTAAACTCTGACGGAAACCACTTCGTAAAAGACTAGAAACACGTCTCCTGCATCAGAAAAGAAATCATAAATAACAGTTTACTTGAAAGTCATCAATTTCATTTCGGAATAATTACAAAATAATCCCTGAGGTTCGGGCTAAGAGATGTTTCAAAATTACAAAAAGTAACCTCAAGTTTGATTATGTCTTAAATTTAAGAGGGTAACTATAATATTTCTATGAATATAGGGGGGGTTTTGAAATATTTTTGCTTATGAAGGGGAAAACTGCAAGACGGAATCAAACCTTACGGAGTTTGCAATTTTTAAAAACCTATGGTTTTTTTTGGTAATTATCCCAAATCTCAGGGTATTTTTTGGTAATTATCCCTTTCGTTTTTAATGTAATGAGATAGCGTACCGGCTGAAAAGCTCCCTAAGTTCCATACTTTGAGCATTATCATCATCAGGAAAATAAAATGTATGAACCCTTCCAACAGATGCATCGCCAACCTCTCCAGTGGGCATATCCAGCCAATCATCAATAGCCTCTTGCAAATCGTTGCTCGGCCAGTCTTCGTGTGATTCTTGCATCTGATCTTCGATCTCAGTTTCTGACTCGTGGAACTCATCCACTTGGTCTAAAGAATCGGGACACTCAAATTGTTCATTATTGTTTTCGTCCAAGTCAGCCGTATTATCAGGAGCTACTTCATGAGCATGACTTGCACCACTTCTCGATTCGTAACGTTCATGAAATACGTCAAGGGGTCCAGCATAATTTATATCCTCAGTTTCTAGTGGCACTTCATTGGTAATAATGGTATTTATCTCGCTATCCAAAACTGGCTCCTCTGTACTTTGAGCACTTCCAACATCAAGAGACACTTCTTGCTCATTTCTTTCATTGTAAGAAACTGGATCCTCTACTTCGGTTATTTGTATTACAAAATCCTGCCGATTTCTGTTTCCATCTGCAGCACTTTCCAAGTCTGATGATGTATGAATCCTCGTCATCTCCCTTTCCATGCCAGTAGACTCTGATTCACCATTGTTTTCATCATTCGATGAGGAATCAGATTCAGCATTGTTCACTGAAGCGGAGCCGAGTTATCCAATTTGGAGAGGAATCCTTCTCTGTATCGCCATATCATGATGCCAGTAGTTTAATAAGAAATGATGAAGAAAAAGAGTGTAAAGACATTATACACAAACTTAATACTTTAAGAGGTAAGTTTTAATTAAAGATAAAAAAAATAACATTGAAGCTTCTTTACAATTTAAACACAAGCAATGTCAGAAATTCCAAACAAATACTAGAGATGATTAATAAAGCGCATTTATGGTTCGGATATAAATTACAGCCCTAACATAAGCACTGAATCAAGTCTTCCGAAATGGAGATGAGCAAAAGTCTCACAAGTATTTACAACTGATCAGCTACACAGATATTATTTCATTATTGGTGTACAACAGGAGATGCAATTTATCAAAGAGTCGAACAAGTTGGCAAGCAATGTCAGAAATGGTACGAGCAGTCAATTAATCCAATCATTTCCCTACCGTGGAAAAAAGAAAGAAAATAAAGTGATCAAATGAAAAATTCAATTACAATTTCCAGCCCCATTCTAGAATATTCTAACCCTGCATCTGGGATTAGATTATTTAATTCTCGGATCCAAGCACGCAATAAGAAAAAAACTCAAAAGCCTAAGTAACAAAGTCGATAAGGAGTAGGATAGATGAGCTTGTAAATGGTCGTCAATGCCTTGGATGAACCAATAGGAAGGAGATAAGTATAAAAATGAGATATTAAAGAAAATGCTAAGCAAATAACAAAGAAGCTCAAAGAAAAGAAAAAGATTATTCCCGTAGACTTTAAAGGTTGATGCGGAATATCTATAACGCATAGCTCTTAATTACCTGAGGCCAGAAACTGTATGCCTCTGCCTTAGCAAACCTAGTTCTGTTGCAGCCACAGAAGATGGTCTCTTGTCTGGGATTGATCTTTCATTCCTTAAGAACCTACCTCTGAGTAAAGCCTGCAGGTGGTGCAAATTAGTTAACGCAATATACAATGTTATAGATAAGAATCTCAAGTTAGATTCATCTTTAACAGTAAAACAACATGCTCAGTCTTGACCTTTGGCCATCAAATCATCAAATGCAATCCATCATTTCTTGACAGTTACTTATGAAGGCCAACCTTTATCCATTGTGTGCCAAATTGTTAACAGAATGTCAGATTATTGTAAAACAGGATAGGAAACTGAAAACGAAACTGCAAAAAACTTAATGAAATGGAATTAAAGAAAAATGTGTCCTAGAGAAATCATAAAATTGGATTGACGGTGAGACGACTATAAGTTTAAAAAAGAAAAAAGGAGATAAAAAGGATATCAACGTCGAAATGTATTCAATGATGAATTATAACCTGAATCCTATTGCGATGAGCAAACTCAGACACTGGCCTCCGCTCCAACAAAACCTGAAGTTCTCCTTTCCTCTCACACTGAGCTTTCAAGAGAAGATCAAGAAGAGTCTGTCTACCACATAATCTTCGAACGGGCCTCCGTGCACCAATCTCGGGACGAGTGATAACTAATCCATCACGAACCTGCTCAATCTGAGAACCAGATTCAGCACCTCCATCTCTAAGTGGTCCCCCATTGTCTCTCTGCTGCGCATTCATCTGTACCCATTCTCTGATAATTCTCACCCTTTCACGCTCATTGTCACCGAGCCATTGTGGGCCCGAGCGGTTGTTTAGATGAAATCCATCAGAGGAATGATCCACGGCACCACTGTTCATCCATTCTCGAAAAATATGTCTCACTCTTTCCCGTTCAATTTCTCCCAATTCACTAGATTGTTCAGATACAATACTGTTATTATCCTCATGATCCATCTCGGAACCCATGACACCTTGATTCTCAGTTTCATTGGCATTTTCAGACATATCATGCCCATTATCACTCCTTTGTCCCACGGACATGGAAGTACTTAAGCGGTCAGAATCCGAACCATTTCTCTGTCCCCTTGACCTATGAGAATGACACACCACACGGTCACCCTCAAGCTCACGCCACATTTGCAAGAGAGAGGATGCCCGGGTGCTAGGTCTAACTGGTTCATCACCCCACTGCCTCGACACTTGAGATTCCCCAAATAAAGAAGGACCAAAAGCCGATAAGTTGGGCAAACCCGCAACGGCCATTTTTCAAATTTTATCGCTTTAGCCACAAATCACGATGTTTAACCGCGATAGTTGTATGCTTGGTTAAAAAAACCACACATCTGAATGTACTTAACCAAGAAATGCTTGAAAACCATTTCAGTATGAATCATCATCAACCTCGCCACTGGAACTTGAAAGCCAATGCACGCATCAACCAATGCCTGGAAAAGATCTAGAAAAATTACATAGTTATTGTTAACATTCAAATACAAAAGTCAAAACAACTCAGATTAGATTCTTGAAAGGATTACCCACCCCTTCCAAAGAAAAAAATCTGAAGATGCTTACAAAATTAAAGATTTGAAAAGAAAAAAGAAAAAGGTAGTTTAGTTACTTGCAGATCCATCTTGTCCCTGACCAATGACAACTCACCCAAAAGGAAAAGGTGGAAGCAAAAGCAACTGCAAATATTCAAATTGCTGACAATTTCAAAATTGAAACCAAGAAACGAATCCAAAACTAATCATATTTCATCGAAAGAATCTTATTGTTCCACAAAAATCAATATCAAACCAACACAACAACAAAGTTACAAAACATCAAACACGTGGTGGTTTAAATTTAAGAAAACCTCTCTACAAAATCGCATATATTATAATATTAACAATATTACGCCGCAACAACAACAATAATCATCAAATAAAGCAGACAAAACACCATTTCCACAAATATATTGACCAAATTGAAGAAAAATGAAACATTACCTCTCTGCAACAACTCTGCAGCACAATACCAATATGTGTGTGCGTGTGTGTGTTAGAGAGAAAGAGAAAAATCGGTTACAGAGAAAATTCTGAGAGAGATGAAAGAGGTGGGATTTGTTTATGAATATTGAATAGTAATAATAACAGCCAAAAAATAAAAAGGGAGGGTACCACGTCAACGGCACCGTTTAATTTATTACCCTCGGAAATTTAGCCGTAACTCTAACGTCTATTTTTTAATGCCCCGTCAAAGCAATATCGTTCTGACTTATGGCTGAACGCCGCGTGTTAAGGGTCCTTTATTTTTGTGAAATTACGAAACGACCCCTAACTTTGTTGTTGGTAAGCAATTTTTCTCTTTTTTTTTTTGGGTTAGGTGTGGACCCTTAATATTTGGAATTATTGTTAGATTGCAAGAAAAATATGGATTATTTTTTTTCACACACTTAATTGTGACAGTCATTGTCAAAAATTCTGGTTCTAGAGCTGTCTAGAAATTGGATTCTATTTTACAAGATCAATATTTTTTTGGTATATTAATTGCATTGCTTTAATTCTTCAAATTTGACATCTTTGACTTCATTAATACTTTCTCATAATTCAATTAACTTTAGAATTACATTAACTTTTTTTCTGACTCTATAAATATATTTCTAATTGAGATACTCTCTTTTTAGTATTTTTTTGAAACTAATAGAAAACAGATTTGTTT
Organism: Rehmannia glutinosa; assembly: GCA_016081115.2. Classification (NCBI taxonomy): domain Eukaryota; kingdom Viridiplantae; phylum Streptophyta; class Magnoliopsida; order Lamiales; family Orobanchaceae; genus Rehmannia; species Rehmannia glutinosa. The sequence goes on along the minus strand of JABTTQ020000026.1, from coordinate 258,880 downwards.
TCAAAAAAAAAAATAGAAAACAGACTTGTTTTACTATGTAAAATAAATTCTTTGTATAATAATAATCAATAACATTCCACTTGCTTCCATAAAATTTCTTTTTTTTGCTTTGACCCCGCTTCCATAAATTTTTTTAATACATTATTATACTCATAATATAAATTTTTGAAATAACGTTTTATATGGTAATTAACCGTATAAATATCCAATATAGTATGTTATTCATTTTAATTTATATATAAATATCTATATATTTTTAATTAATTTATTAAATAATATATTGTCTAAAATTTTGGTAATTTGATTTCAAAAAAAAAATGGTGATTTTAATATTTTATCTGATTCATTTATAGCATATTAAACGAGAAAATATCATTTGAAAATTTAAATTGTTGAAGAAAGGGAGATATTTAATATTTAATATCACCAACCTAATTCTCTTTTATTTTGACCTAATTAATTAAATTACAAGTGATTTTTTCTTCTTTCTTATAATTTTTAACGTGTTGACCCATAAAAAAGATATTTGGACAGACTATTTTATTTTTCGAAAAATTTATTGTGTATAAGAAAAAACGCAACCCACGTGGCCTCAATTGGAATGACAAAAATTAATAGTGGTCAATTATTTAATGAGACCCACATTTTTTTATCTTTGCCAATTTCTCATTGGCACCACTCAAGTGGTTCAAATATCGTTCTCTAACATTCTTTTGTACAAGACATAATATCTTGAATATGTGAGTTAAATCTCTAACATATTATACAGACTCAAAAGGGAACGTCTTTTTATGAAAATTAAATAATTATGTCCTCTATGGTTTAAAACTAATCTATGTTTCACACAAAAAATAGGGAGGAAAAAAATAAGGGTGATCTTGGGATTTATTGATATGTCCAAGCATATTTTACGGCAATTGAAAATAATTAATGCACATAAGAAATTTGAGATTCTTTGGTTTTTCAATATTTTAATTTAATTTAATTAATAGTACATCTACACATTTATATTGAACACTTATTGTGATTTTGCTTTCTTCTTGTTTTTCTTCATTTTCACTACCGTGATTGCTGGCAAAGGGACTTGTGCTTTCCGCGCGTATGACGTCTATCTATTTCACGAATTCAGGTTCAACCACTCCACTCCACTCTCCAAAGTATAGAATTTTTTTACAGTATGATGGATAAATACCTCTTTTGATCAATTTATTTTTATTAGGGGCTTTAATTTGTGACACGACACGATGACCCAATAGAACCTAACACGAATTTAGCAGGTATGGGTACAATTCTTCGCAAGTTCGGGTCAAATTCGGGTCGGGCACGTTTAACAAGAGAAAAATATAGGTCATGTCAGGTCGACTCGCGTGTCAACATGATTGACCTATTTAACTCATTTAATTGTATAGTGACGTGTTATTTTTATATTTGGTGATGTTTTAATTGGTTATATGATGCTGAACATATTATTAAATGCATTTTCGAATAATTTAATTTATTTTTTATTTGTAATTTTAGTTTTTTCTCCATTTTTTTTCATGTCAACTTTAATTTATATAGGTATTCGTGTCGTGTCGGGTTACCCTTATCATAAACAGGTCGTGTTCGTATTGTGTATCTTGACACAAATAATTAAACGTGTTGTGTTCGTATTCGGGTTAAACGTATAATACTCATGCCAGAACACGATCCACGAATACAAAACACGACACGATTGACACCCCTAATTTTTATCCTTTAATAGGTGTATGTTAAAAACCAAGAATGTACGTATTATTAAGTGTGAATGATCATTTCGTAAAAAAAAAAAAAAGTAAAACAAATCCAACATTTTCGGATCCAAACCCCACATTTTCAAGCAAAAAATTTTTTAAATAAAAGAATCCTATAATGAAACAAAAGCATAAGCAAAAACCAAATAAATTATCAAAATCATATTATTATTTTAAACATTACAATAACTAAAATCAAAATATTTTTAAACATTACAATAACTAAAATCAAAATATTTTTAAGACTGAAATCTCTTAAAATCAAAGTATACTATTCATTTTTCTTTAAAGAGAAACATATTATTTTTTTAATTTTATATACATCATAAGACATTACAAAAACTCAATAAGAAATCATTGAGACTTTGAAGTGAGATTGAACTCTGAAACTAATTATGAGCGATGCTATAATTATACTGCAACAATCTTATTATAATAGTCATGTGAAATTAAATGTACTTTATACGTCAACTAATTGTATTATTTTATATTTGTATATGCAATTCATATTTGTATAATATTTAAAATATATAATATATAAATTTAATTTAAATTATAATTGAATTCAAAAATCAAATCAAAACAGTACACGAATTTGAATTGAAATACGAATACGAATCTAATTTACTCGAATTAGGATTTTCGAATAGAATTCGAAAAAAATCCTCCAATTCGTTATTCGATTAGAATATGAATATTCGAAATTCGATCTTCCAAAGAATAAGGCCTTTTTCGAATAAGCTAATTTATTTGGGACCCTGCAGATCCGCTCTTTTTCCTATTCAAAGATCAACACTTGAGGTGTCAAAATCAGCCCGGTCGATGGGCCTGCCCGACCTGCCCAGTGATAAAGTCTGGTTGGGCTGTGATTTTATAAGCCTGAAAAGATTCAGGCCTATTTGATCCAGCCCAGTAGGCCCGATATACCGGGCAGAGCCGAAGTAAATCTAGTGTATTTTTAATATATGTGCTAGGTTGGACTCCCCAAAATAGTGGCCCAAAAAAATTCTGGGTCGGCCCAATCTAACCTAACTTTTTTTACCTTGGCCCGACTCAGGCTATTTGACAGCTCTAATATGACTCTGTATTTTCACATAGACTTGGCTGGCTTAGAATTAATGCTTTGACCACTAATGTTGAATCCAAGACCTCTCCCCCATAGTAGTGGGGGATAGCAGATGCTACTTCCTAGCCCATGTCGACTACATAACCGCTTGGTTTGGTACATTCTTTTAGCACTTTATTTTCACATTAAATCAATGATAGCCCTCTAATTTGGGTAAAGAAAAGAACTAAAGGTAAGGAGTCTTTTACCGGCAGAGTCGTATCCCGATCTGGATGCCATTTAGTGAAGCCTTATTCTTAAAAGAGTTTATGCAATGATTCCATATGCTATAGAATCACGGACGATGTTGATGCATATGAACGATCTCTTACTGTTATTGGAGAAGGAGTTGGGATCTTATCCGCTTTAGAGGTTGGAGGAGGTTAATCAATGGGAGGGAATCAACTGGTATTGAATCTTTCTATAACAATTTTTTTTCATGGATATCTGATATTCATTTTTAAACCAAACAATGATTTGACTCAATTCAATAGAAACTTCACTTCTACCCTGTGTGATATTGTATTGGAGCTTAGGCCACTCGAACACATCTTTTTGAGCAGATTTCATCTTAGCCTTGAAGGAAGGATGTCAGACGTTCATCTCTAGGACATGCCCTGATTCAAATGCTGGTGAAAGATTTGATGGAGGAATTGGACAACTAGGCTCTTATGCATCTATTGAATCCAATCCGTCCCGAACATTTCCTGACAGCACCCAACTTTGCTTGATTAAGGATTAGGCTCAGAGAAGAATAAAGAGAAGACGTGATCTTGAACCTATCACTTTGCCTTTTACCGTTCAGAAGAACTCCATAACATTTGTGCGGGGATATCATCACTATTAGATTCACTTTAGAGAGAGGAAAGAAGACAGAAGAGCAGGCCCTTGCTTGATGAAATTTGATTCAATTCGAAATTTCAAATTGATTCAAAAATTGAACCCATATATCTAGTAAATGTATTTTATGTATTTGGATATTTGGATGAACTTTACGTTTAGGAGTCGAACCCGACCATGACTTCGAGTTCGTGCCTGACTTCAAAATGGGCTAAGTATGTTGTGATTGGTTGTGAGAAATTTTCCAAAATTTCATTTTTTAGAGAAAAAATTATAGGGTATGTGATTATTTGTGAAAAAATGAGTTTTATTAAAAGAAAATCTCATTTCATTCCAAAATCAACTCATTTTTTCTCTTTCTTTTCCACACTTCCCAATTTCTTCTTCCCGGACTGGGATGTGGATGTGCCCAACTATACTATTTTATTATCTCTCCTCCTCCTATTTAAATAATAATTTCAGTATTTTTTTAATTTATCACCATTTTTGTTATTTTCTCTTAATCTTGATAACAAAAGGTATAAAACGAGATCCATATTTCTCATTTTTGTTCAATTTTCTTACATTATATTTTACACTATTATTTCCACAAAAAAGTTCCACAAACAATCAACATCTCTAAAAGATTCTCCATCACATCATCACAATTATTATTTTTTCTCTACCCATCCGACTTTCACTTTTAAAAAAAAAATCATCACTATTAACTCAGAAAATGAAAGTAGATGGAACGAAAGATAACCAATCATAGCCGTAATTTTTTATTTTTTACTCATAGAGATCATATATAAGCTAAGTTTTCTTGGTTAAAAAATTAATTAATTTTCTTGTTTTTTTTCAAACTAGTCCATAAGAAAAAGAATTTATAGTAAAATTTAATTTGAAAACAAAACTGAAAACATCATGACTGACAAGGTTTAGGTGTAAATAATTAACCGACAAATTATCTTGACTCGTGCATGCACACACTTTGGCCATCTCCAGGGGTGAAAACAGGTCAGGCTACCCGACAGGGACCTACGGCCTGACCTACTTTGGGCCTGATCTGGTCTAGTATATTTATTAAATAGGCTAGACCCATGCCTTTTAACAAGCCTACTTAGATAAATAGGCTAGGTTGGGCTTTTACAAAAGCCTTTCAAGCTAATAGTCCGGCCTATTTAAGGCCTACAAATTTAAATACCACAATATATATTATATATTTTATTAATATTACTATTTTTATATAATTATTAATTATTGTAATCGATAAAATACATTAAAATAAAATATATATGGTTTGTAGGCCTTTGATGGGCTTTTAATAGGCTCAGGTCAGGCCTATTTATTAAATAGGCCAGGCTTGGGCTGGAAAATAAACCATGTATAACAGGCCAGACTTAGGCCGAATACACGTAAAGCCCTAGTTGTCCGACGCAAAGCCTAGCCCGGCCTGACTTATTTTCACCCCTAGCCATCTCCAATCAAGGAGGAAACATGCGCCAAAATGACAAAATGGTGCAATATTTGTTCTCCAATCGAGCTCTAAACTTGCGCTATTTTGACGTAATGAACAAAGAGTGTTGCGCCAGTGCGATCAAGCGGCATTGTAGTTGCACTATCCACATTTTTTAATTATGAATAAGCGACATTAACTTTTAGCCAATGAGGCTATGCGATGAGTATAATTATATCATGCTCAAAATTAAGGAAGATTTAAAATTGTTAACTAATGCCATAATGATTAAATAATTAAATAGATCCACAAGCTTTTTTATGTCTAAAATCAAATTAAGCTAAAATGTTTGGTGTGCTTTTTTAAAACAACCTTAGAAATCTCGAAATGAGCCTAGATCTTGAAACATGTACTTTGTCTACAACAATTATGAATTAGAAAGAACTAATGATGGGTTTGACTGTAGCAAGACAGCTTGTTAGTAGTCTAATCATTGTACTTATTTATGAAGTATTATGGGACATTTGTCCCTCCATAACACAACATTAGTGCTCAAAGTTTAAAAGTTGAAGAGACCACCATATTTGTTTTTTTTTTTGAACCACTTTAGAGTTGTTGGGGACAACTGCCAAATGTGGTCTTGTAATAAATATTTCATTTTATTTTCAAAAATTCAAATTTGGTTAATTTATTAATGTTTAATGTAATTCTATACTTGCTTTATATGGTGAACTAGTAATCCCGCACGTGCGTTGCACGTGTATTATTATTTTATTATTATTTTTATTATTATTCACGTGTATTATTATTTTATTTTATTGGTTTATACTGAAACTATCTATTAACATGAATTTGTATTTATTACTTTATTTTAGATTGGTCTCGTATCATAAAATTAATGTGTAGATAATTCAAGATAATAGGGTGTTAATGGTGCAATTGTATTTTTTTTTCTTATAGTGACTAATGAGAAATAGAAAATGCTCGAATGCATTGTGAATATGCTGGCTAAATAAATTTTTTATATTATTGACTATACGCATTTAAAGAAGAATGAATTAAGATTTCTATAATCAATTGATAAAATTTAAATTGAGATATTATTCAAAATAATATGGCAGAAAAAGTCATGAAGAAAAATTTATAGCAAACTATTTTTCATTAGATATAAATTGTAGTTGTATTACCGCAAAATTTTACAGCAATGTCATAATAATACACTAAAAAAGTTATGAACATAAACATGATATAACTGGAACAGAGAATACAAATCGTACCATTGGCATTTATGTCTGTTCTCTATCGTTTATTTCCAGTAGTTGTAGATCCCTTGAGTTTTCTCATTTTGATCAACAATAAATTGTTGTAATCACTCGTCAATCCAAAAATTATAGAATACAATGGAAATTATCACAACCCAAAAAGGTTTATCTAGGAAGTTTAATAGAAACTTTCAAATTTGGTTAATTTATTAATGTTTAATGTAATTCTATACTTGCTTTATATGGTGAATTAATAGATCTGCTACATATGTTTTGCATAGAAAAATTGAAAATCTAGTCTAATCAACTTATATGGACAAAGATTTAAGAAATCTGACTCGACCAAAAAAATAAATGAAGAAGAAATAAAGAGAGAAAAGAAAACCCTATGATGCTCTCTTCTCTCTCTTCTCCCAAACCCTAGGGTCGTGCCTCTATGACTTTTCCGGCGGTTTTCCCCGGCGTTGGGATACAAGCCGTCGGTTATGATGTTTGCTCTATTGCTACATCTTGTTCTCCGTTGGTTTTCTCCTCAACGAGTTCTCCTATGTCTTATGTGGAATTTGCGGCAAGGGTTTATTCTATGGATCCTTCGAATCTTTACTTGGGCTACCATGAACTCATCAAAGGTGGTCCCCTCGCAGCGTGTCCCCCTCCTAAGGTGGTTTCAACTATGGTCCCTCCCAAGGTGGTTCTGTGGTCCCCTCCTCTCCTTCAGCCCAACACTCGCAACATTGGTCCCCTCTACAAAGTATCCCGCCATATCCTCGATTCATCCGGTGTAATGATGCCCCATGTATGCCCTAGTCTTTGGGACCTCTCCTCAATGTCATCCGATTATGAATTGAATCCTCGACATTAAACTCATAATACTAATGCTCAATCCAATTTTTGGCCATTCTTTTGCTAAAATTGTTCGTATTCACCATCATATGGATTCAACTATGCAGCCCAGGGGTAATTTTACAACATTTTCGCATGTTGTTGATGGTAAATCCCATTCTATCCCTAAACCTATTAGAAAGGGAGATTATTATTCCGTTACTATTGATGAGAACGTTTATCAACAATGCCTCGCCGAATTTTCCTATTCTTTGATTGGTAGGGTGATATTAGGCAAGGGTAATAAACCATGGGCGACTATGCTTCTGCATAAACGCCTATCGGAAATATGGGGAATTAAGAATGATTGGAAACTAATCCCATTGGGTAAGGGATTTTTTTGTGTCAAGTTTTTTAATGCGCAGGATCGGGCACGAGCTCAATTACGTATTAATTGGGCGCTTAATCCGGGGACTATTCGGCTCTCTCCATGGGTCCCGATTTCAATCCATACAAGGTACATACGTCGGTGGCAAGTGTTTGGGTCCGAATCTTGAGCTCAATTTGGAGTCTTGGGATCCTAATAACATCTTGGGATCGCCAAAGTGCGATTGGGAATCCGATACAAATTGACCAGCGTTCGTTTGATGGTTCTCTGGGACATTTCATCCGGGTGTTAGTGGATATTGATCTGTCGAAACCGTTGGAGGAGCACATCATGGTAGAACGGGTTGGCCAGTGTTCCTTTGTGTCAGTTACTTATGAGAAATTACCGGAATTTTGTTCAAAGTGCAGTGTAACGGGACATTCGACGGTTTCTTGTCGTATTACTCCCGCAGGGAACTCAACCACTGAAAGACGCGCCTCTCCTGACCAGGGACGTCCCAGGACTTCAGCGTCACGTCCAAATTCTATGCAATAGGGTCGTTCCAGGGTCTATAAAGTTTACCGTCCGGTGTAGCAGGATAATGGCAAGACCGTTGTTGACTCCATGGGAAATACGGGTCATCAAGGTCGTGTTAAGGAGGGTGAACCTTCTCCTTCACGTATTCACACTAAGAATTCTTTTGATGTTCTGGGTATTGATTCAGATGATGTGGCATGTGATAATACGAATTTGGAGCCCAAATCTGATAATGAGAACCGGATTATGGCTTCGGAATATAATACTAGCAACATAGACAGAGTCATAGTTCTTTATCAACCGCATGCAACAAATTTGGATGAACATGGACAGGCTAATTTGCAACGTGGAATGATAATAGTTTCAAATAGACTTCCTTTTAATGATTATGTCCATAGCTCCAATGATCCTTCCGAGGGTTCAAGGCTATGGCGTTCTTTGCCGGAAACGTTGATCAGATATGGCGGATGTAGACGATCAAGATGATGCAGACAAATTGGAAGCTTTAAAGACCAAGTTAGGCGACTCTTTATCTGCTCCGATTGTCCTTCACTCAAGTGATTCATCAGAAGCTATGAACGTTTTGGCAATTGTGGCTGGAGGATCCTGGGCCGATATTCCACAGGATACATCAAACCATCAGGAGGATACTCAAGCACGTGCAAAACAAACACATGCCAATGTCCTTCGAAAATCCTCTATAAATAAACATACATCATTTCGATTGAGATTTTAAGTTATTTCTGTTGTTTCTTTTGTGGGGTACTCTTTTTCTATCAAAGGTTTTACCCAATGAGTTTTACTTTGGTAGGTTTTAACAAGACCCCTTTTTCTAAAAAGCTAGCTGCTTGGCTTGTAAGCAGTGCACTATATTTTCTTTTTTAATACTATTTTGCATTTAATAAAGAAAAAAGAGAGAGAAAAGAAAAAAAAGACATTTTCACAAATAAATCAAATATATGAAACTTGGCTCATACTTAAATTTAAATTACGGTTTAAATGTACTAAAACCTAAACATGAAAATCGGGCAAATTAATATTTGGAAGAAGAAAAAAATGGTGGAAGGAAAATATGGACAATAAAAACTGTCATGACTGCGTTTTGACTCAGAATTTAATTTTCAACTCTATGGAGTTAGTCGTTCATCGTCATCGTAGTTCGTACTATGAAATAAAACTTTCATGTACCACAAACTTGTAGTTTAAGTGGTATCGTTCACCCTTTATAAGGGTATTGATCAGGCTTCAAACCTTGTATTTTTCAATTTATTTGAAATTTATCTCCTCCCCTTCAACCACTATTCCCAACTTATTAAAAAAAAAACTTTCATATAAATATGGTATTTATCTTATTCATCATAGATAAAAATAAATAAATTATATATTTATGACGGACCCAGAAACAACTACTTGGCATTCATTCTCACTCTGAAAAACAATTAATCTAAGTTAGGGATGGTCCCAGAAATTTTATGTAATATAGGCACAAAAAAATACAATTATGAACAACATCAAAAATAATTAATAGAGCACAAGTTTACTCAACCTAATTAATATATACATTTTAAAACTAAATAATAAAATAGTAAAAAAAAAAAGAAAAGCTATGGGGCAGGTGCCTCATACTAGAATATCTCATGTGCCCAAATTCACCTTAAGAATCAATATTATGGAGTGAAGAAACATATAGGCAAAAATTTGTGTAAGACGGTCGCATGGTGTGACAGGTGATATTTTTAGTGAAAAAAATGATACTTTTGGTGTAAAAGGTAATACCTTACGTGAATACACTAAAATTAAGTGTATTCAGACAAAATATGACTTTTTACCCTAAAAGTGTAATACGTCGCGTCGTCTGGCCGTCTTACAGGAGACATACTCAAACATATAAGCATGAGCATGACAATTACAAATGCATGTATCATTGAGTCTATATATGGATAAACATGAGGACCCATAATTCCATATACTGACCACATGGAATTGCACTTGTTGGTGCTAGTAGATGATGGGCTTTGATGCATGTTCAATGCCTCAGATATGTTTGTTGTCACAATGACAAAAACATATATAAGTTTGTGATGAAAAATGCATATATATTAGGTGACCTTTATTTATCACATTGTACTCTTAGAAAATATCATTTCTAGTACTTCTTATCTTTTTGCATTTCCTTTTGTACTTTAGTCCTCTTGTTTTTTTTTTTTTTTTTATTCTCCATTTTAATAAAGTAAGATTGAAATTGCCAACTTAGAGGGGCCTCCGGGGCAAAACATCCATAAAAAGATTGTTGCATTTTTTGGGTACATAATTTACAACACTTTCACTTACATCTTCCCAGCTGCTGGGCTTTTAAAAGGAAGAAGATATTTATTGAGCCTTAAAAGGTATTACAGAAATGAAAGGAGCTTTATTTATTAGTCTTTTCAAGTGAAAAAGAGAACAATAACAACAAGAATTGTTAAACTGGTTATTAAGATAGTTTTGCTTGGTCTTTTTTTTTTTCCAATATATAATATATCAAACTATAGATCACATTCATAATATTGTAGGGTACATGACACCTTTTGGTTTTTTGCCTAAGTTTTTTGTTGAAATATGTATTGTTTTTTAAAGAGAAATAGAAAGGGAATGAAAATTTTCAAGAGAAAAATATTGCTGTGCCACAATTTATTTAATTCCTTTAATTATATAAGGTAAGTTTAGTAGCCAACTTTACTTGGGGCAGCAGTGGGCTAGTTTGTTTTGCACTAAACAAGAGGTGGTCCATATTGTTTGGATAGTAGGGACTACCCAACTACAAACTTTTCATTTTTGTGCAGTGAAGTAATATATTTTATGTGAAAGTTATCAGTTCCTATCATGTGTGCCATTTTAATTGTCACATGGTCAATATAATATGTAGATCATTAGTTGCTCCAATTTCCATAAATCATTTATTCTTGATCAACCCTCTTTCCATATATTTTGATTTTCTATTTTAAAACAGAGTTTCATCTCTTATTCCACCGCATGGATGGTTGTGACATGTTCTATATTATAAACATGTAACATTGTATTATACACATGTAACACCTCTTTTTTAAAAGAGTTAATTCCACACCTTAAAAATCTTTTTGTTTAATTAAAAAAAAAACATGTGATGTTATTTAAAACAAAAATTCAAAAACTTTCGTAAAAACAAAAGATCATTTTTTTGTAAAACAAAAGTTTTTTTTTTTGGTAAATTAGACAGTAGACTTATTTATATTTTTGAAACAAAAGGTTAATATTTTGATGATTCCTACTAATGTGGTCAATGTTGGGTATTTACACCTTGAAACTGTTTCAGTGATCAATAAATGACTTTTTCCGTATTCTATTCGTCGAGAGGTAATTGATAGATAGGGAATTAGGGATATGGTTGCAACTTGCAACACGAACAAATATGGGCCCTTGGTATTTGCCCGGTGATACCCTCAATGCTCAAAGTTAGTATCGATCTTTGCAAAAAAGAGAATATTTAAATATATAATAGTTAGAAGTGGCAAAATGCAGCCAGTCCGATAGGGTCGAGTTGGACTAGGTTTTCCAGGCCAAAAAAATATGGGCCTATTTGGCCCCGACCAATAGCTTTAGCATACACAATGTAAACACATGCGGGGATGGGCTAAACCTTTTTTTAGGCCTGAAGAAAAACTCACCAGACCCATCCTGATTTTTTCCATTAGCCTGATAGTCTCGGGCCGAGCCAGTATTTTACCAGCTCTATTATTAGCTCATCTTAAAAGGATGGGAATTTAAGATATTTATACTAAAAGGCCGGAGGGTGGTATCTAATCTTGTGTAGAATGGTGTGTGGACAATTTATGGTTGTGGGCATGTGGACTTTGAGATATTCATATGGGGCCTCGTGAAATTAGCATTTGAACCTTTATGAGCTTAACATAAGCATTATAAACCATTTTTGAAAAATTTGATCAATGACCTTTTTTAAACATCGGGCATAGTCCAGTGGGCCTTTCCATATATCATGATTATAGTTGTCATATGAGTCGGGTGCAAAAATGGGTTGGGTCGGGCCAAAATTCCACTGTGCCGCTTTTTTTTAGGCCCAAATCTGACCCAACCCATGAAAATACAATTGAAATGACCGGATTGACCCGACCTTTCGGGCAAAATAGGTCTGATTTCTTTCGGGCCTACAAAATTGTAACCCAACCTAACCTTTCACCCGGGCCGATCTACCCGGGCCAATTTTGACACCTCTAGTCATGAAGCATCACTTATAATTTTTTATAAAATGTCGATTTTCTTTGTAGGTTGAAGGATGCTTCTTCTTCTAATCTTTTCTTTTCAAGGATTATTCATCATTCATTTAACTCAATGAATTATGTGTCCAATATACTCTTAATTGTGGGAGTTCTTCACAATTATGTTAGGAATTACGAATTTAGACTTCAAAATTCTAAATTCATAACAAAAAGATACACATTATTTGTGAATCATATTATTTTACAATGAATTTTAAATTCTTAGATTCTTATATTAAATTACTTTTTAAGTTATTATGATAAATATAAAATCTCCTAGATACATCTGAAATCATTTTCCCAACCCTTCATGATGTAGGTAACTCTGAGCAGAATAATTTTCATTTTAAACCAATCTATAATCCAAAGGCCGAAACTTACAATTATACGAAGGCCCGGGCAGTCCGTTAAGTTATTTATTAGCCCAAATAGTGTAAGTCCAAGCGGCTACGATAATCTAGAGGGGGGTGAATAGATTATCTCCATCTTTTCGATTTCGCCCTCTTTTTCGAATCAATTACGCCAAGACAATAATAAAGGTGCGGAATGTAAACAACACGCGTCGATTTATAGAGGTTCAACCCACCTAGGGCCTAATCCTCTACCACCCCAGTATCTCCAGGATGAATTTCAAAAAGAAAAAAGATTTTATTAATTACCACAATTAATACAACACCTTACAACATCACCTTGAAGAGCACCACACTCTTCTACAACACCACCTTTGAGATTACCACAATCTCTCTTGAAGATTACCACAATCTCCAACGGCACCTTGTGAAGATTACCACAATCTCCAACGGCACCTTGTGAAGATTACCACAATCTTCAACCTTGAAGAATACCAAATTCTTCAATACCTCAAGAGCACCACACTCTTGAAACACCTATCACCTAGATCACCCAAATGTATTCTTTCCACAAGAATACTCACAAGGATGTCTTGTGTTGAATGATGACAAAAATCAAGATTACAACTCAATAATGAATATTACAATTTGAGTGCAAGTGTAATCAAGAAATAAAGCCTAGACCTCAAGATGTGAAAGTGAAATACTTAGGCTATAAATACAACAAGAGTGTTGAATATGAAAACTTGGAAATTTGCAGATTTCTTGTTGTGTATTTTGCTTGTATGTGTTGTGTCTTGTGTCTTCAATTCATCATCTATTTATAGGAAAGTCTTCACCAACATAGGCTCCCAACATAGGCTCCTCTATCTTCACTTTTGTCAACAAAAAGAAGATCACAAGATGTAGAAATATTGTACAAAAATCAAAAGTAAATCTTGTCAAAGAATTTCAAACAAAGATAACTTTGTTGTCACAAAATAGCATAGGGCGACCGGTTGCCCTGTTGAAGATTTCGACCGTTTGAAAAAATTAGTGCGATCCAGATACAGGTCGTTAGGGGGGTCGACTGGTCGACGGGGGGTGCGACCGGTCGCCCTAGGGTGCGACCAGTCGGCCCCCTGCTTGACCGATCCCCCTCTTCATTTTTAGAGTTCGAACGTTCTGTTTCAATTCTCTTTAGTGCTTGGTGCACGGCCGACGCGCTTTGGGCGGCGGCCGACCTTCAAATTGAAATGTTATTCGATTTTTATCAAAAATAAACTTCAAGAAATACTCCAAAAAATTAGTAAAAACATTTTAAATCACTTGGGAGTATTTTGATAACATTTACAAATATAGTTTTGGTGTAAAAACCAATTTAAACAAAACCATCAAAAGTGTTGTCCATTTTTATCGAAAAATAAATTCTAAGAAATACTCCAAAAATTAGCAAAAATATTTTAAATCATTTAGGAGTATTTGAACAACATTTATTAACATTGTTTTGGTATAAAAACACATTTAAACATAATAATCAAAATCTTGATAAAAACATTTATCTAACAAATGGGTGGAATAGCCCACAATGCCTAAATTATATATAGGCCATGAGGTCCAAGTCTAGGTGTGCGCCATTTAAGATCCAGTCTCTAGTTAATTGTGTTCTCTCTGCATCCTTACTTAAGCGTTGAAGGAGCTTCATCATGACAATTTTGGATATCTTTTAACGATTTGTTCGTGTTGTAGATTAGAAACCACTTCAAAAATTACATTCAAGACATGTGCTAAAATGAATGTGCAAAACTCCCGAACTATTTGATCGACTTTGGACGCAAACCTAGATATGTGAGTTCATTATGTGTCTAAAATTGAACCCATTCCATGTTGAAATTTTGCATTCAAAGTGTATTATTTTTACTTAATTTCCATTTTTTGGTACAAATTTACCCTTAGGCCGTGTTTACTTTGTGGGCTTAGGTGGGATGTTGTGATTTATCCTAGGTAAACCCATAAGTACTTTTGATGTTAAGGGGGCCCATATATGATGATTAGCCATGCCTGAAATTGTATTTTTTGGTGATGAATCCTTGTACAGTTATACTAAATTTGGTACATATTGAATTTACAACTTGCCCATAAAATTTAATCCCTCAATGCAAGGAAAGGAAAGAAGTAATATGATATATTCTAGCCATATATAAGTACAATAGAATAATATTCTACGATGTTCTCATAATTTTTCTCCCTTTATTAAATTTTCTTTTGACTTAGTTTGCAATAATGCACACAAAAGTGATATTTTAAGGATACATAACTTAATAATACAACCGTTTTGTGGCTTAATAATAGTTGTAGAAAAAAGATACATTGATTATATTTAGTACACTTTTATCTTATATCCATGTATTCCATCACCCTTATAAGAAAACTTGATATTTTACAAACTTTTTATGTCTCTCTTTGATTATATGCACCCGAACAAAGCCCCGGTCCCGATGGTATGTCTCCTCTCTTTTTTCCAATATTTAAGGACATTGTCAAATTTGACCTTTGTAAGGCCGTCTGTAATTTTTTTTTTGATTAAGGGCGAATTCTTTTAGAATATGAATCAAACGTTGGTCACCTTGATCCCAAAATGTCTGAAGCTTGAGTCAATGGGCCAATTCCGACCTATTAGCCTTTGTAATGTGGTGTATAAAATAATTTCAAAAAATTCTAGCTAATAGGCTCGAGATCTGTCTTGATTTCTGTATTTGCCATAATCAATCAGCTTTTATTCCTGATAGAATGATTCTTGATAATGTCATTATTGCTCAAGAAGTTATGCATTTTCTTAACAGACATAGATCAGGTAAAAAATGATATATGACTATTAAATTAGATATGGCAAAGGCTTATGATAGGGTTGAGTGGGATGAGTTGAGAGTTATTTTGCTTAAAATGGGCTTTGCCCATTTATTTCTGAATTGGATCATGTCTTGTGTGACTCCTTCTTCTTTTTCCTTTAATGTTAATGGGAATGCTAGTGGTTACTTGTTGCCTGGGAGAGGATTGAGGCAGGGGGACCCTATTTTCCCTACCTATTTTTGATTATTTCAGAAGTTTTTTCATGTCTTATTAAAGATGCGGGGATTAAAGAAACTTTATCTGGTATTAAGATTTGTAGGAATGGCCCTGTGATTTCACACCTTCTTTTTGTTGACGACTCACTACTCTTTTGTGAAGCTAACTTGAACCAAGCTGCAACTATAATGGAAATTCTAAGGAAATACAATCTCTTTACGGGCCAAAAAGTTAATATGGATAAATCCAGTATTTTCTTTAGTAGAAATACCTCAAGACAAATTCAGGATGTTATCTGCCAATCTTTGAGTGGAATTTCCCAACACACCTCTTGCAGGTATTTTGGGCCTACCTTTGCTTATTAGTAAATCAAAGAAAGAAATTTTCAGTTTTGTGTTGGAGGTTGCTAGGAAAAGAATTGATAATTGGAAAAACAGATTCATTTCTACTGCGGGAAAGGAAGTGATGATTAAAGTTGTTCTCAGTGCCTTGCCGGTATATGTTATGTCCATCTTCAAGCCATCTTTAAGGATCTTGAACTATTTAATGAGGCTATGATGGTGAAGCAAAGTTGGAGAATTTTGACATTTCCCAAGCTGTTGGTTAGCAAGGTCCTCAAGGCCAGATATTTTGACAAGGGTAAATTCTTTGATATCACTCCTAAATCAAGTGATTCATGGATGTGGAGGAGTTGGATGAATGTGCGAGATACGTTGAAGAAAGGGCTGAGATATCAAGTTGGGAATGGGTGCTCTATCAATATTTGGAATTCTCCTTGGATTCCTAACTCATCTAATTTCGGACACAAGAGGAGGCTTTTCTTGTTAATGGGTTGATTTGGGTTAAGGAACTCATTAATGAAGATGATTATAGTTGGAAAGAGGGGTGTCGTCGTAAATACTTTCTCGAGAAGGTGTCGAAAGATATTTTGACATTACGGGTATGAGTCTTTACTAAAAGGATAAGCTTTGGTGGAACTTTGACAAAAAGGGTGAATTTATTGTCAAGTCGAAACATGGATTTGTTATTGAAGGATAAAATTCATTTGATGGATTTGGCTGAAAGGAGCGATGATCACAAAAAGAACCAATGCACCAGAAATCGTAGTTGGAGGCTAAGAATTAAAGGTAAAATTAAACACTTCTTGTGGAAAGGTTTTAATGAAATTTTCCCTACTAATTCGAAAGTTCTTAAGAGAGGCCTGGATATTGATGTGGTTTTTCAGTTATGCGGTGAAGTCAAGAAAAAGCTGCGATCATATATTTTTTCAATGCCCTCGAGCTAAAAAAATGTGGAAGCTTGCGCCAATTCATTGGGATGGGATTGAGGATGTTAATACTTCATTTAAAAGCTGGTGGGGTTCGTTATGTAATGCTTCGTCAATCTCTGGTTCGAAGACCATCTCGAACTCACCTCGTATATGCTTTGGTGGCTTTGAAAGACCCGTAACCTTTGGATTTTTAAAAAAGAGAAAATGTCTGAAATTACTTTGGTGGATGAAGCTGTGAAGGAGTGGAGAGAGTTTCAAGATGTTTGAGAAGTAATTATGGGTAGGCATGTTTTTAAGGTTAATTGGGTAGGATGAAATCGATTACTGTTGCTCTTATCTTCATGCTCTTGTTCTTCTGTTCTTGACCTCCACGGGTGGGTGGTCCATTCTTTTGGTTCTTTGCCACCTTGCTATTTTTTTTGTTGGTTTTTTTCTAATTCATGTCTGAAGGTCCTACAACAAGTCTCTGTTAATGTTACAGCTTTGTAGTAAGTTCATCAGGTAGGTGTTTTGAGTTCTTTTTGGGTTTTTACCCTGTTTCTAGACATCGTTTTTAGATGGTCTCTGTCCATTTGGAATTTCTCTGTTATCCAAATGGATTTGGGTCTTCGGACCCCCCAATTGTAATTTCGTTGAGTTTAATATATATCTCTATCGTTCCGAAAAAAACAAACTTTTTATGCTACAATCAATTTAAATTTTAATATGATATTAAGATAAAAAAAAAATTCCAGACCTAATACCTATGTATCATGGAATACGCACTCTAAACTATTCACATTTCGTATGTTGGTTTCTCGTAGAGTCGAACCAGACAGAGTTACATTGCCCATTTTTGCTTAGTCATATCGACCTCCTTAATAAGTATGAGCATAGGTGCTTCATTTCTTTAGAACGGGTGACAAGGATTGACAGAGGAGTTTATTAAGATGAGTACTCGAATTGCACAGAAAATTTGCAGTAAGAAAAACTACATTGCAAATCCATATTTATAGGTGAATTAGCGAGAATAATTAATGGAAATTTTTGCTATAATTATCTGTTATATATTATAACCTTAATTGCAAATTTTAATTTCCTATATTCTCTTTCGAAATCTCTTATTCAATATTTTGTAATTATTTTGAAAGAATTTCCAGATTTTTAATTGAGATAAAAATCTCATATTTCTGGATATTTGTTACGCAAAACCTTAGTAGCAGATTTTGATTTCCTATATTAACTTTCTGAATCTTTTTTTTTCAATATGTTGTATTTATTCTGTAAGAGTTTCGAATTTGTAACTCAGATATGAACCTCATATTTTTGGAATATTTGTTATGCAAATAATATTATTACAAAATTATCAACCGGAAATAATCACTAATTCATTTATTTTTATTTTTATTTATGAATAGAAATTTGATTGCAATCAATCAAATAGTCAAACTTTCATATAACTACTATTTCTAAGTGACTTGGTTATTATATATAAATATACAGATGAAATAAAATTATATTTTATGTTTGGCAGCATAATTTTAGGAAAAAAATAAAATATTTCAAAAAAATAAAATTATTCTATTTTTATATATACACAAATATAAAAAAAAAATCAAACAGACAAATTCATATCTAATAGTCCAAATATACAACTCTGAAAGTTGAATATCAAAATACACTGATAAATATAAACATAATTTCTATTAACCTGAAAAGTACGTTAATTAAATATTAAAAATATTTTTCTATATGGAAACCGCTATTATGAATATCATTTATTTGAAATGTAAATTTAATTTATTATTATATAAATAAATATAATGTTATGTATGGATATATGTAATATATATAAAACATATACTATTTGGATTTATATTATGATATATTTTCTTCAATTAAAATAACTATTTTTTAATTGGATTTTATAAACTTAAATACAATTCTATATAATTATGAAGAAATGGGCTAAGCCCACATAACAATTATACACATAACACAAATACCAAAATACATGAATTTATAATTAATGTCCAATAGCCCAAACGTATAATTATTATAGCCCGTTACAAAATAAGGTTTTTAATAAATATATATTATATCTTATATATTTAATTAAATTTTTATTTTATATATGCAATACGGGTGTCAAATCGATAATCATAAAAAGACGATTAATTTGATATATTTACATGTGAAAAAATGATCAAAAACGAAAAAGTTATTAGATTTTACAAAAGAAAAATAAAATGACAAATATAATAATTAATGCAGTACACACATAGATTTAGAAAGTTTAGTTTTTTATATTATATATATATATATATATATATATAGAGAGAGAGAGAGAGAGAGAGATTTTCCATAATTAATTTACTAATTAACAAAATCAATGTTACTGTTATAATTATATTTTACTAATTATAGAATGGTGTTTTAAATGCGAAAAAAGTTTTGATTACTATTTATAACTTATAAGTGACTCTCGTTATATATATATATATATATATATATATATATATATATAGATTGGTTCAAATGAGACCAAGCCCTTTAGGTGAGTCCATAGGAACACTTATTGGCTCATGATTTAAAATTTTGGATGGTGTAGATCAATCCGGTTATTTTAGGCTAGTAAGGGTATATATGTATTTTTCTATGTCATCCGATTTTTAAGACGGGGTGTTAATGTCGTTTAATATTTAGTTTTAAGGTAAATAGAATCTTACTTTTTCAGTTGGCCGAGATTTAGGGAGAAAGAGCCCATCAACTTCAATCGTGTTGTTTAGTTTCATTTCCATGTCCATATATTCAAAAAAAATTGCACGTGTATATTTGTATTATATACTTAGTTAAATATTCTTGCATGTTTAGTGATGTTTTATTGTATATTTAGTTCATCAGAATTGTATACTTAGTTAAATGTCATTGTATAACTGATTATATTTTATCATATTTTTAGTTCAGTGGAATTGTATACTTAGTTATATATGTAGTTTAGTGAATTTGTATACTTAGTTATGTGGGATTGTATTCTTGGTTCAGTGGAATTGTATACTTAGTTATAGAAGTAGTTCTGTGGAATTGTATATTTAGTTCAGTGTAATTGTATACTTAGTTAATTGTTTTTGTATACTTAGTAATGTTTTAATGTATAGTTAGTTCAGTGTAATTGTATACTTAGTTAAATGTTTATGTATACTTAGTAATGTTTTAATGTATAGTTAGTTCAGTGTAATTGTATACTTAGTTAAATATTTATGTATATTTAGTAATGTTTTAATGTATAGTTAGTTTAGTGAAATTGTATGCTTTTCATCAATTGTTGCATGTTTCTGTTGCCACATTTTCTGTAGTTGTATTCCATTGTTACCCCAAATGAGGCAACCGATGATAATAGATCTTTGGCGTTATTTTCTCAAAGTCTTGATGCTGAAGAGAGGCTGGATCGCGTGATTGGGGGGACGTGATCAATAACAGATTACGTCCCTAATTTGTAGGAGACGGTTATGATTTGTTTGTCATCTATCCCTATTTTACCCCTGCAAGTGTATATTTTCCTTCTAATTCCTGTATAAATTTTGTTTAATCTTGGCCATTGATTTTCTATTTTTCATAGTGTAGATCTGTTCCTACGGTCTCACCTAGGAGGGTGGTCTCACAGGATCCCTATATATATATATATATATATATATATATATATAGGTGTGCGCCATTTAGGACCCAATCTCTAGTTCATTGGGTTCTCTCGGTATCATTATTTAAGCATTGAAAGAGCTTCATCATGACAATTTTGGATATATTTTAACGATTTGTTCGTATTGTAGGTTGGAAATCACTTCAAAAATTACATTAAAGACACGTTCTAGAATGAATGTGCAAAACTCTGAACTATTTGATCGACTTTGGATCCAAACCTAAATAGTGTGAGTTCATTATGTGTCTAAAATTGAACCCATTCCATGTTGAAATTTTGCATTAAGTGTATTATTTACGAATTTCCATTTTTTTGGTACAAATGTACCCTTAGGCCGTGTTTACTTTGTGGGCTTAGGTGGGATGTTGTGATTTCTCCTAGGTAAACCCATACGTACTTTTGATGTTTTGAGCCCAGATGTGATGATAAGTCAGTCTGAAATTGCATTTTTTTTTTTGTGATGAACCCTTGTATAGTTATACTAAATTTGGTACATATTGAATTTACAAACTTGCCCATAAAATTTAATCCCTCAATGCAAGGAAGGAAAAAAGGTAATATGATATATTTTAGCCATTGCAGATTTAATCACATAATTCAATCGTATGTTTGCCATCATGTAAATATAAAGTTTATTTTGTCACTCTGTATTGTATGATCTATTTTTTGCCAATTTATTTCCCTCTATATAAATGGTGAGATAAGTAGAAAAATATAGCAATATATATTGAAACTTTTGGTGTTTATTTCTGTAAACTGAATTACAACAAGAACCTATCTATTACAGAGAGTAGAAAATAGCAGAGAAACTGAGGCGAGTTAACACTTTATCCGCAAGATAAACACGTCCCGTATAAGTGCTGACGAAACAGACGTGTTATCCCCAAAGATACAACACCGTCCCTTGCAATAGCAAAGATCACTTTGCAAATTACAAGGCACCTTTCGAATCGAAATGTGCAAAATCGAGTATACTATGCAAGTACAAGAAAGAATTGTGTATGAAAGTGTGTATCTTTGAACAACAAAATGCTCCTATTTATAGGACTTCCATCCAGGCCTTGGGACTCTTTATTTGCACAGGCGTAACTCCAGAGATAATGGCTGTAACCTCCAAGTAGTGACCACTCCACTATGCGGTAACCTCCAAGTAGTGGGAGAGTTGTGTTGATTCACTTTAAACGCTGGAGTTTCAACTTTTAACTTGCGATTGTTTGTTTTTATTCTTTAAAAAGTAAAAACAAATGTTTTACGTCAGTGCAAAACTAGGCCCGATCGGGACGCGGGCTCGGCCCCGCCGAAAGCCAGCGCAAGCTGCGCGTGTGGCCTTGCCCACCACACCTCATATGTGTATAGTTATTTCATCTTGCACACTCTTATACACCCACTTACTTATATATTGAATAAAATTAACATTTTATTCCTATGTGGGATGATGTCTTTTCACCTTCCCATCATCCATTATCCCATTTCAAAGTGACTATCTTGTGGATTTTATTTCCCACTCACCACTAAATGGTTTTGAGAAGTTAAATATACCACACCCATCTACTCGAAACGTAGAATTTTATTTTAATATTTAATTTCTCCAAAATTAAATAATTAGTCACTAAAAAATTGGTCAAAGTTAGGTATCAACCATTACTTCTCAAACCAATTTCCAACAATATAATAGATAAAAAAAAATGGAACCATATTCATTATTACACTTACTTGCCACTTGATTTGTCGAAAAGTACAGCAAAGCCCATATAGTTTACAATATAGTCAAAAACAAATCCTCTATAAATTTTAGAACCTAACATAAGAATATCTTGAAGTTTTCACACTGGCACATTCATATTGATATAAAAAAACCACTAGTTCACAAAAAACTGCAAAGCTTAATTAACATCCATCCAACTGCACTGAATGTGAAAATTTTGCACTAGTCCAATGATTTACCTATTGTATCTTTTTGCTAATAAAACTGTATCAAACATTTAATAAGTAAAATTGCTAATATGGATTGACACGTCAACTTGGTCCCATTTGTGTCAACTTAAATAGATCAACTAATTTTGAGCCAAGGCCATAACTAGGGGTCCAACCTGGGACCGCTCCCCTCCCTCCTCTATTTTTTTAATTATTAGAATTTATATGATTTTTTTGGTTTTTTTCCCGACTCACTTCACTTTTGTGTATCGAACTTTCCATTCTTATATTAGGGCATCACCAGTAAAAACCACAAACCCGACTTTTTGTGGATACTGCGTTCCACATCACCGCCACATCAAAAGCAAAAAACCTCATCATATTTTCCACAATCAAAAAACCTCCTACAACTTTTTCATAGACCCCATAATTCAATTACATTTCTTAAAAATTCTCTCACAATAATTCTTTTTTTTTTCCCAAAAAACCTGGTTTGTAGGTACAAACCAGGTTTGTATCTAAAAACCTCAAACCTCCTCACTACAGTGGTGTGAGGTTTTTTCTATAGGTTTTTCCCCAAAAACCTCCCCCAAAAACCTCTCATTGCTGATGCTCTTATGACCCCGCTATTGTTTTGAGCTTTATGTATTATACAATATTTGAGCTACACTAGTGTTAATGCACCATACTCGATGTGTGCCTTTCTTGAATTTAATCGACTAACTTATGGGGTTAAGATCGATTTTTGAATTACTTTTGTCCTACAAAGTATGCTTCTAATATTCAGAAAGTCTTGAAGTTATTATGATTTAAGCGACTATAATTCTATAAATATAAAATAGAAAACCATGAAGGACTATAGGCGTGATGGACGATAATTACTTGCAAAAAAATAGTCATTGGTGTTCATTCTAATCAATTTTCACACAATAATTAATGCCCAAAAAATAATAATGTTGAGATGTGTCACTTGTGAGTTATCCCACATTGATTGATTAAGGGAAGAGAGTCCACTTTATAATCCAAGTGAGCTACTCCTCCTATTACCAATTGGTTTTAGGATGGAACCTCACTTGGTGGACTTGACCTCTCTTCCCTATATTGGGTACGCTTCATGTGGGACCGTACAAAGTCCTCCCGAATTTAACAATAATAAGACCACTTTCTTTTTTATTGGATTTAACGAGCCTGATTGATCCATACACTACGAACATCGGACAATAAGTCAATTTTAAACCTATAAATACCCTCAACTAGCTTCAATACAAAGATACACAAATAATCGGACAATAAGTCAATTTTAAACCTATAAATACCCTCAACTAGCTTCAATACAAAGATACACAAATAATTTCCGATTCTATATTCTTGTGCATTTCGATTAGTTTATGTCTCTTTGAAATTGATTTAAGCTTCAGAGTGATTTTGTCCGGACAAATCCAACGCACCTAACGACTTGTTATGTCACAATCAATGGCCCCATTCAACAGTTTACAGGCAGAGCCGTCGGGAGGGCTGGCCCGCCATTTTGGCGGGCCAAGAATATTCTGGCCCTACCCAACCCCACCGTGGGTTGCCGGCTACATGGGTCGGCCTGTCCAATATTGCAACTCTTTTTTTTTTTTTTTTCATTTGTTATGTATTTTAACTTTTAATGATTCAAGTATGATGGCTTAATTACGCTAATTTATACATTAAACACTAGGGTTATATTGTTATACAAAATCTACACCAAATTGAAGAAATCAACTTTAAATGCAGTTTGTTTAAAAGTAAAAATAATAGTATTTATCATTCACTAATTCAGTTTCTGTTAACATGCTAAGTTTTAACAGTACATAACTTATTATATGTTTGAACAACATAAAATCAATTTTCCACTTTGGTTGGCCAAGTAGTTGTAAACATTAATTACTTATATAATTTAGCATTGAACTCTTAATTCCTGGCAGTACATGACTTCCTTGCAGGATTAGTGTTATATATTAGATAATTTATATTTTAATATTAAATGTTGAAGTATAAATTAATAAATTATACAAAATTTTATATGTATTAGTTATAACTTTATTATATGACCATACAATTATCCCCATATTTTAACTAAATACTACACCAATTAAACATTAGTGATGCATATGGATTATGGACAAAGGGTTTATCATGATTTTTTTATTCTGGGCCGGCAGCCGGCCCGCCCCACCAAAGCCCGCGGCCCGCAGCCAATAAACTATCAACCAGCCCCCACCTTTGGTGGGACAAGCGGGCTGACCCGGTGGACCTAACCCATTTTAACAGCTCTAGTTGCAGCCTGCAGGTACACTAAAAAGGTGTGTAGCTAAAATTACTTAACATTGTTTAAAATCATTATAACCACTGTTCAAAATACCGTCACGTCTTCGTAGGTTCAACCGGTTATCTGGATCTGGGTGGTCGGACCGTCACGGTAAGGTCCTAATAACCGTTTTAACGGTTAAACCGGTCAATACCGGCCATACCGGCCTAAAACCGGTTGAATCGGAATTTGCTTTTTTTCTTTTTGTTTTTATATTTTTTTTCACTTTTTTTATAAAAATAGAATTTATAAACTTAATATTTAATATATTTATGTCATTTTTGAGCTAAATATATACATTTTTTCGTTTTAACTAAACATATACAACTTTCCCTTCTATATTAATAAATTATATTCATATTTTATATAATATAATTTCAAATAAATATTTTTTATTAAAACGGGTAAAACCGGCGGTTGAACCGGTTCGACCGGTTGAACCGCATACCGGTGGCTTGGCCGGTTTGATCACCGGTACGGTATTTAAAACACTGATTATAACCTCTTATTTCTTATAAGATAATTTTAGAAATTACAAAATGACAAACTTTAATTTAAAAACATTATTTGAAGTTTATAACAGAAATGACCATATATTTCCAAAAAAAGAAAAACAGAAATGATCATATAGTTTATAAGAACTTAATTATTGATTATTTTATAATTTATATGGTACAGACTACAGAATTATAGATAGCAGCAAGCAATTTAATGAATATACTTAATTATTAAAGCGGGAAATTTTCGAAATTTGAAACTCAAACGAGGGTTCCTAAGTTAGTATATTTCCGAAAACAACCTTCTACAACGGAAAGCAATCATTTTCCCCTAAAATACATTTCTTTTTCCTTTTTCCACACCCATTCGTTTTTCTCTGATCTCAATCCAAGGTATATTTCACGCACTCCATTAAACACACAACTAAAACGGGTCACTGTTTGTATTGTAATTTTATTGTCGATTTGGAAATTCTTTTTATTTTTGCAGGCTGATTCAAGAATCCAACCAGTTTGTTGTATTTCCTGTGTGAAAAGTTGTCTCTGAAGTAAATAGGGAATGGGTCAGATCCAGTACTCAGAGAAGTACTTTGACGATACTTACGAGTACAGGTGCGTTTGGTTTATTCCTAATCGTCGTGTTTTATTTGAATTTATGATTTTTTTTATTTGTTGATGAAAGTTTCATGTATATTTTCTTGTGGGATTTTGGGATTTTTTTCAGGCATGTGGTTCTCCCACCAGAGGTTGCCAAGTTGCTTCCTAAGAATCGCCTTCTCTCAGAGGTAAGTGATTTGGATTTAATTGTTAATTTGCAGAGTTAGGGTTTAGGGTTTTCTAATTTTTGTCAATTTTAGGATGCATTAGGGTTTTTAATTTTTTTAAATCAGGCATTAATGAGTTTGATGACTCAGAAATTATGTACACTTGGGTATTTCCAGGCAGTGTGGCTTTACGATTGTGAATTGCAGAAATCGTTTGTGGTGTTACTGTTTCTGAAGAATTTCTTAAACTAACAATCCAGTTGTATTAGAAATTCCACATTATATGGTTTTGGAAATAGCAAAGGACTTCCTATAGTCTATAGAATCTTAATAATAATTTATACTGTGTTTTAACTTTGAACCCTGTTTCCTTATATTTGAAATTCTCAAAATGTGTTTCTAAAAAAATTCATGTATTTTGATTTTGCGGCTTCTTTATGGTATCTCTGTGGGTGCTTCATAACTTCTATAGATGCTATTTCAATTTATGGTGCCTTTTTTCATTTCTTTTTCTTTGTTTTTTTTTGGTTGGTAGAATGAATGGCGTGCCATTGGTGTTCAGCAGAGCCGTGGGTGGGTCCACTATGCAATCCACCGCCCTGAGCCACACATCATGCTCTTTAGGAGGCCGCTGAACTATCAGCAGCAGCAGGACAATCAAGCTCAGCAGGACATTCTTGCCAAGTGATTTTCAGCTGCACTTGATTTCCAATTTTCTGTGCTTTAGCTTTAAAAGGTTTGGTTTACTTTCATTTCCTCTGGAAATGTACTTAGTATAACTGTTAAGGTATTTGTTCTTATCGAAGTGAATGTTCAAACTCTCGGTTGAAGTGGTGGAGAATTTCGACGTTGAAAGTTCCTTTTCAACGATTGAATGTGTCCACATCTGAAATGTATTTACTAATATTGTAGATGCTTAATTAAGTGTGTTGCCATATCAACTGGTGTTGCTAGATAGACATTTCTGTTGCTTTACTATGTTTTCGCGTCTTGTGTGATCGGCTTGCAGCTGTTGAAATGTTTTAGGGGTTAGTTTTTTTAATGCTCGTCTCTTTTAGTTTTGGTAATCCTTGTATTTTCTTGTGGTATTAAAAACTTTGTATGGCTGGTCTAAGAGTAACCATCAAACCTGGAAATGAAAGAAACTGTTGATATCTTAGATGACATTAGCCAAGAGATTTACATTTGAACTATGTATTGCAGCCTATTGTTTGTGTTTCTTATGTGTGAATCTTGCATATCTTAGTGCCTGATGGCTGATTGAATATGGAAGCAGGATATTTGAATGATCTGGATATGAGGAGAGATTTTGGGGAAGAATTTCAAATGATTATTATATAAATGACTCTTTTAGGAAACTTGAATCTAGGTTTATCTATTGTTTGGAATCATTGACCACAGACCATGATATTTGTAATCTTTGACCATAGTCCATGATACTTATCCGTCTTGTTTTTTGTCCTATTTTTGGTTGATAATCTGTCTAGGCCATGGATTGAATATTATAATCCTACCCAACTTCAATCTTCTTGAGAATAGTCATTGACGAATTTGTCCCTCCTTGGTGTGTGATGTGGGTAGTAATATTACATTCCTTGTTATCCATTTTGATAATTTAAATTCATTTTGGAAATTTATCCAAACTTAATTATCAATGTGAAACAAATATTGTTGTCCTACTAAAATAATCACATAATGCAATCAAACTTTCCAAACATGTTATTGAAATCAGTTAAATTATTTTATCAATTCAATCAACAACCACAAATCAGTATGTTTGGATTTTTTTTTTTTTTGAAAAGTAAATGATGCATTGTATCCAAACAAGCTTCAAATCCTTCTATCTAAAATCTAAATGATGCTTCTTTTGGATTTTTTTTTGAAAAGTAAAAAAGTAATGTTTTCTCTTTAAGTTTTGAAGGAAAATCTGGAATTAATATGTAAGAACTTAGAACGGAACAATTAATAATATAACTATGATGTTTGTATATTTCAACATGATATTGAATTACACGTAGAAAACGTGTAAAAAGATGGATTACTATCTTGTCAGAAAGAAAACTATAATAGAAATTCTTTTTTTTTTGTCACTTTGAGTTTGTTGAATAATATCATGAATCTTATACCGAATTTTAGCCTGTAAATATTAAGGAAAATAATTTTCTCACGATAAATGACATAGTTACTAATTTAGATCGTAGTATTTTTTTTTAATTTTTTTGACAGAATTCAACAAACATATCATTGAAAATGTCAAAATTGAATTCAACGAGCATTATCCCAGGCCACCCCATGAGTGGTCGAAATCAACTTTACTTTATAGATAATTTTAATTTGGTCCCAGCGAATTTTTTTATGTTACCCATTTAACTTTGAATTATTTACTTTACTTTATGAGCTTTACAAAATTATTGCCTGTAGTGGTTATTTCATTTTGTGATCTCTGAAAATAGTATCACTTAAATTTGTTGATGAAATTTACTATTATTTAACAGTATTTGTATATTAACTAAAGATAGAGGAAATTTTAAGATAAAATTAATCTAAATAATTGTTCGATATATAATAGTTACAGACAATCTACTAAAAGTGAGAGGCAAATTTGGAGATTATATGCTAAGTACAACAATTTGCAAAGTTAAAAGGGTAAAATAGAATCAAAATTAAGTGGGTAAAGGTAGAAAACACGCATAATTGTGGGTAAATTAAAAATCACCTCTTTTTTTTTAATATTAATATACCACTATTGGACAGAGTTTTGTAATTGGGCCAACAAAGACACAGTTATAAGTTTCTCAATTTTGATTATATCCGATTCTAGTATTATAGGCCCAAATCTAATTCCTTTTTCGGCGCATCGAAGCCCAGTGATGAGTGATCACAGAACATCCTAAATAGCTATCACAGTTCCACCACGACGCCGGCGGCGAAAACGGCACTGAAATTCGAACATTGAAGCCGTGAGTTTCTCCTTTCTGATTTTATTTGCGTCATATCATCGACGGCAAAACCTATTGTTCAATTTACTTATTATTCATCTTTCGTGCTACTTTAATTACGTTAATTGGTTTCTCATGGCAATGGATTCATGTATGCTTTCCTTTTCCACAGTTGGTTTTGTCACGAAGTTATTCAATTTTGCGTGTTTTGTGCTTGGTCAGTGAATTATTGCATGGATTTTTTTTTTCTTTTTTGTAGTGTACAGGATGTTTATCGTTGGAACTTGGAACATATTGAATCTATGGTGAAGTTAGTTTTTCTTTTTTTCTTTTGGTTATTATTGTTATTATGTTTACTTGTTTCGTATCTGGATAGTGCTTTCTGCATATTATTCTTGTTCTTCTCGTAAATCATCTTCCTCTGTTCATTTTTCGTGTAATTTGTGTTTTATGGTAATTTATTCATTTTTCTTGTAATTTGTGGTTGATTTTTTTTTCTAATACCAAATTCAAACCTTTGCAGAGGGATTGTAGGGGAGGGGTGAGGTTTGAACCTTTGAGCTCATCTCTAATTTGTGGTTGATAAAAATGTATTCATTTTTTCTTTTAACTTGTGGTTGATGTTAATTTAATATGTGGTGATTTAGGGCATTATGTAATTTGGTTTCGATCAAGTTGAGTGAATGTGAGATGGATATCTGTTCTTTTTATTGGCTCAAACATATTTCGGTGTTTCTTTTCGCCTTCAATTCTTCTGACAACTTCAGTGTTAGGGTCGATATGCAGAAATAGCCGCTGCCATTATTGCCGATTTTACAAGCGTAACGGATAAGCTATTACAATAAATCGCTTACGGGATAGGGATTACGGATTACAACCCGGTTCTACAATAAAGCTGTAAGTACAAATGCTAACTAACGATTTCAAGCTAAAACCGTAACACCCTCGAATCAGCCCGTAACCTGAAAACAACAAAGGTAAAAGGTTTATACAAAAATAATAAGTCGAGATATATCACGGTTTACCGAATTGGGATGCCGACCACAAAGGCCGTTGAGGCTCGAGTCTAGAAGCTTGATTTCGGCCTCAAAATGATGGGCTCGGAAAAAACTGAAATGACCCTCAGAGTTCCGAAGCAAGCCAGGTGAAGACCGGAAGGTGGAGTTTACCAAAACCCAACCCAAAACCGTCGGAGCCCACAAAGGAAATGGAACGCAGCCAACACCCGAACACCCTATGTTCTCAAAACTCCAACAACTCCGATCAATCGACACACAGGGAAAGTCGGAGCGTGGTTTCACAAGCCCCACGAAGAAACTCTCAAGATTTCACAAACAATCGAAGAGAGGAGAAACCACAAGCACTTCACAGAGAAGAAGAGAGCACTTCACTGAGAAGAAGAGAACGGGGGAGTATTGTTTGTCTGATTCACATAGGGTTTGGGTATATAAGCTTATTAAAGGGACCATCAAATGTGGGCTGGTGGCTTTTGGGTTGGGTTAAGTGGTTGGGCCAACAATTTGGGCCACACAACAACATTCTCCACCTTGGCCCAATACTGGTTCACAAGACTAGGAGGTCACCAACAACAATCATCATCGCCTTTAACCTCCCTCACTATACACAAAGTACAGTAGGAATCAAGTTATAGCAAGCACGAAGCAAGCTATAACAAATAGTGTAGTATTTGTTCAATCACCATATCACGATTCAAAATTTTCGGACATGAAAGAAATTTACTCATCGGTAAACATTTCATACCCATATTAGCATGGCTAAGCTTTTAGCAACAATATCACGAATGTAATGAAATCTTACATATATATGCTTAGTTCTATGTTTCATGTTTCTTGCAAAGTTGGATACTGGATTTACTATCAGAAAATACAACAACTTCACCTTTAAGAAAACCATTTCGAGAAATTAAACAATTGAACCACACAACTTCTTTTAAAGCTTCAAAGGCCGCAACATACTCAGTTGATGTAGTTGAAAGTGCACCAATGTGTTGTACTTGAGATTTCGGCACCAATGCAAGAACCACACAATGTAAACACATAAGAAGTTGTAGATTTTCTGTTATCCCTATCATTTGCATAATTAGAGTCCACATATCCAACCAATTTAACACCTTCAGATGATTTACAAAATTCCAAACCAAAGTTCACAGTATGTTTTAAATACCTTAAAAGCCATTTAAGAGCATTCCAATTAGACATGTATCTACTCAAGCAACTAACAACATATGCAATGTCAGGCCTAGTGCTAACCATAAGATACATTACAGATCCAATAGAGGCACCTTTTTCATACAACTCAAATCATGTTCAGTTTTAGGAGATTGTTCTTTACTTAAAACGAAATGGGTAGCAATGGAAACATTCACAGGATTTGCAGTTGACATAGAAAATTTACTCAAAATCTTTTCAACATAAGAAATCTGGTTAAGAAAAACAGTTGAGTTTTTCCTATCTCTAACAATGTTCATTCCCAAAATCCTATTTGCATCTCCTAGATACTTCATGTCAAATTTCGCACTCAAGCAATTTTTAACATACTCAGTTGATTTAATGCAGGAACTTATCAACAACATATCATCAACATAAATCAACAAGAAAATAGGCACAAAAGTATTTTCTTTAAAGTACAAGCAATGATCATAACTACTTCTTTTAAACTTTAAAGAAATCATGCAGTCATCAAATTTCTTGTTCCATTGTCTAGGAGATTGTTTCAAACCATACAAGGATTTTTTAAGCAAACAAACATGATCAAGTTTCTTACTGTCAACAAAGCCTTGAGGTTGTCTCATGTAAATCTTTTCTTCTAACTCCCCATGCAAAAACGCAGTTTTAACATCCATTTATTTTAATTCCCAATTAAATTGAGCAACTAATGCAAGCATGATCCTAACAGTTGTAAACTTAACAACATGAGTAAACATTTCTGTATAATCTATCCTTTCTTTTTGAGTAAATTCCTTAGCCACAAGTCTAGCCTTATATCTAACTGATTCATTTTCATTTTTGATTTTAAACAGCCATGTACAGTCCACAACAAAACAATTTTCAGGTTTAGGCACAAGAATCCAAATATTGTTAACATGCAAAGAGTTCACCTCATCTTTCATAGCATTTAACAAAACAGATTTATCCGACTTTAAGACTTCTTGATAAGACTTAGATTCATTACTATCAATAGACTCAAACACACTACAAGCAAATGAAACCATGTGAAAATCATCAATTTGGATGACCGTCTAGAGTTTCGTCATTCTCTATCTCTAGCAAGTTGATAATCATGCAATCAACATTTCATTTTCGTTCACACCAACTAAATCATCATGCACAACAACATTTTCATGATTTTCAGGCACGTCATTCGCAACAGGTTGATTTTCAGGCAAACTTCCAGTTTCAACATGTATATTTTTAGATTCATCAACATGACCCAAACCAAGCAATTGCTCCACCTTATTTGGAGCACCTTCAGGTTTAGACAAAGGCAAAGAAGCAGACAAACAAGGAAAATCTAATTCATTAAAAATGACATCCCTGCTGGTTATAGTTTTAAAACCAGGTTCACCCCTAAGCCACAATCTATATCCTTTTACACCTTTAGGATATCCCAGAAAAACACATTTTTTAGACCTTGGTTTAAGTTTATCACACTTATGATGAACAAAAGCAGCACAACCAAAGAACTTCAAGTTTGAAAAATTAATTTCTGGTATAGATTTAGGACAATTTCCTTTCAAATGCACAGACGGAGATCTATTAATCAAATAAGCAGCCGTATGAACAACTTCACCCCAGAACCTTTTTGAAAGTCCCGAGGAAGCAATCATGCTCCGGACCCTTTCAAGTAAGGTTCTATTCAAGTAATGTTGGAATGTGGCCTAACCACTTAACCCAACCCAAAAGCCACCAAACCACATTTGATGGTCCCTTTAATAAGCTTATATACCAATTCCCCAAACCATATGTGAATCAGACAAACAATACGCCCCCATTCTCTTCTTCTTAGTGAAGTGCTCTCTTCTTCTCTGAAGTGCTTGTGATTTATCCTCTCTTCGATTCTTTGTGAAATCTGGAGAGTTTTTTCGTGGGGCTTGTGAAACCACGCTCCGACTTTCGTTGCGTGTCGATTGATCAGAGTTGTTGGAGTCTTGAGAACATAGGGTGTTCGGGTGTTGGCTACATTCCGATTCCTTTGTGGGCTCCGGTGGTTTTGGGTTAGGTTTTGGCGAACTCCACCTTTCGGTCTTTACGTGGCTTGCTTCGGAAATTTGAGGGCCGTTTCAGTTTTTTTCGAGCCCGTCATTTTGAGGCGGAAATCAAGCTTCTAGACTCGAGCCTCAACGGTCTTTGTGGTCGGCGTCCGAATTTGGTAAACGTGATATATCTCGACTTAATATTTTTGTATTAACCTTTTGCCTTTGTTGTTTTCAGGTTACGGGCTGATTCGAGGGTGTTTCGATTTTAGCTTGAAATCATTAGTTAGCATTTGTAATTTACAACTTTATTGTAGAACCGGGCTATAATCTGTAATCCGTAGGCGATTTATTGTAATAGCTTATCCGCAGATTACGCTTGTAAAATCGGCAATAATGGCGTGTTGTTTACGCATCAAGAGGGTCGATACCTAACGGTGGTATCGAGCATCCCCTGTTTTGTGGTGGTTTGAAACTCTTCTGTAGAGTTTCGCTCACAGTAAAGCGACTTGAACTTGTCTTTTTGCTTTACCAAGTAGCGTAATCGCTTGCTCGCGGATTTATTGCTTTTTTAGTTTAAATACCGCTAGTCGCGGGTTTATTGCTTTTGTAGCTTAAATATCGCTTGCCGCGGTTTTTTTGTGTTGGGATCACTTGCTGTAGAATATTTTCGGTTGCTATGTGAACCTTTATTTCTACTATAGTGGTTGCTGCCAGTTTGCTCGATTTTCAGTTTTTCTCATTTTTTGTGGCGTTGTATTCTCTGTATTTGTGTGGATTTGCCATTTTTGTGACATTGTTGTCTTTTGTGGTTTGCTATATTGTTAACTGTTGTGTTTTAATATAGCTGGCATGTCTCGTTATCATCTTGAACCGTTTAATGGTAAATCTGACTTTTCTATTTGGAGCAAAAAATGAAAGATATTTTAATTCAACAAAATGTGTTAAAGCTATTAATAATTCTTATGCGGACACTAATACTAAAGAAACCAAAGCTGAAACTGATGAATATGCATACTCTTCTATTATCTTGAATCTTTCTGACTCCGTGCTTAGGAAGATTGGTCAACTAAAATCTGCTAAAAAATTATGGGAAAAGTTGGAAGAATTATATACGGAAAAATCATTGCCTAGTAAATTGTTTTTTCTAGAAAAGTTCTTTAGGTTTAAATTGGATTTAAACAAAGATATTGATGAAAATCTTGATGTGTTTACCAAATTAATTCAAGATATTAAATTAACTAGTGATAAGAACATTGATGATTACACCCCTATTGTGCTTTTAAATGCAATTCCTGAATCGTACAGTGATGTTAAATCTGCTATTAAGTATGGTAGAGATTCTATTACTCTTGACACTGTTGTTAATGACTTAAAAAGTAAGGAACTTGATTTAAAAGTTAATAGAGTAAACAAAGTTCTGGTGAAGTTATGCATGTTAGGGGTCGGTCTCAAACGAGGTTTAATAACCAAAATTTGTCTTTTGGTAAAAAGAAGGGAAAAAGTAAAACTAGGTAACTAGGTCTAAGTCTAGGCCAAATAACAGGAAATGTTACATCGCAACATGGTCATTACATTAGGAATTGCCCTAAAGGAAAACAAAATCAGAATTTTAATAATTATCAATCCAATGATCATGCTAATATGGCTTCAACTAGTGGAAGTTCGGGTGATGGGTTTATGGTTTATGATCTATGTGATTCTGTGAATTATGTTTCACCTAAATCTGCATGCCAATGGTTAATTGATTCTGCTTGTACTTTTCACATGACACCTTTTAGAAATTTGTTTTCTAATTATAAAAAAGTTGTGAATGGCTCTATTTTGATGGCTAATGAAAAACAGAGTAAAATTGTTGGGATTGGTGATGTATGCTTAAAATTGAAATCAGGATATGCTTTAACTTTGGAAAATATGAGACATGTGCCTATCTTTGTAACAATTTGATTTCTTGTGTTGCATTAAAGGATGATGGGTTAGAAGGTAGATGGGGTAATGGAGTTGCGAAAATTTTGAAGGGAAACCTTGTTATTTTCAAAGCTTAAAAGAAAAGGAACTTGTATGTTTGCAATGCTGCATATGAACATGAATCTTATGTGAATTCTGTCCAAAGCGATAAAACTGATCTATGGCATACGGCGAGGTTGATACCTAACATTCAGCATGTGGGAAAAAAATGATAGCTCAAGCATATCTAACTCAGCTAGTTGTGCCTCAAAACTTTTGGCCTTCTTGCTTTTTTTTTTTCCCATATTCATCTCTAAAGTGCTCCTGAGACTAAAGAAGTCTTCCTTACATTTTATTAAAGGTTGTGATTTTAAATTTTGCAATTTAAAGTGCATAAAACTAAATTTTAATTGTGGGGTGGGATCTTTCCCACTTTGGTCTGCTTCAATGTGTCCGTGTCAAATTATTGCTCTTGTTGATATATGCTAACAATCAAGTATCCTATTTTTAAGGCAACTTATTTGGCCTTCTAGGAAATTTGTCTAGCTCAAATAGGATACTTTGTAATACTAGTGATGAACATCAGATCGTAGATTCTTAATGGTATGCAAATTTTCCTTTTGGAGTTTCTCCACAACTCAATCAATTAAATTTTTAGCGCTTCTTTGCTATTATTATTATTGCTCTTTGGACTTACCATTCATCCACTTGTACGATATATATTCGTGATGATAGAAATAGCGAATCCAGGAAGTTATTGAGATGGAAAGGGGAGCAGATTAATGAGGATAGAGAACAACGTGCAGATGGAAGAGTGTATACAGAAATAAAAAAGAAAAATCTGCAATAAAACAAAAAATTTAAGAGAAAAAACAAGAGTTGAGGATCCACCATATAATAAAAGGGCATTGAAACCTTTGTTCTTATCTTCATTAAGTCTCAAAACCACTACTATCCACCATTGTGTTTGTTTCTCAGGCTTTTCTCTCTGCTTTCGTGTGAAAGAGCTAAATGTGTTGGATTTTACAGTATGAAAGTGCTCAACATGTGGAGAACAATAGCCACCGGCTCAACTCTTTTTACACCTAGACATCTCATTTTCCTCTTAGCCTTTATGTTTACCCTTCCCATCATTATGTTTCTCACCACAATCACCATCACCATGACACTCTTAATCACCAGAGCCTTGTTCATATTTCTCAGCACCATCCTGATCCTCAACATGTTCACACCATGATCATGCTCATACACGGGATGGCTTATGATTATGAAAGTTTGTTGGTTTGTGCTGTTGTGCAGGAAATGAAGACTTTTCAACTACTGGACACTACTCATGTTGTTTCCAAAGACTGCATTTTTATTTACTGATTTATTATTGATAGCTTGCCTAATTATTTTAATGGCAGCATCCACAATTCCGCGCTTGTATTTATGTTTTAGGACAATTACAAAAAAAAAAAAAAAAAAAAAAACTGGGTTTGGGCTAATTTAAAAAAAAAACGAGGTTTTTGAAAATTGCAACCCCCCCCCTTTAAGGTTTGATTCCGTGTTACATTTTCTCCTTCATAAGCAAAAACATTTAACCCCTCCTCCTCCCAACATATATAAAAATATTGCAGTTACCCCCTTAAATTTAAGATAGAATCAAATTAAAATTAAGATAGAATCAAACACGTTTTTTTTTGTAAGTTAGAAACATCTCTTTTTTTCGTGATTAGCCCAAAGGGGTAAATTTGTAATTATCCCTATTTTTTATATGAGTCAGTTATATACACAGTTAATCCTGAACCATTTTTTAATACTTAAAATTATTGATGACTGATTTACCTCCTGGCAATTTCATGACTCCTCCCATCCTTGCACTGCTAAAATAATTGCACATCATCATGAGATGTATGATCAAACAGTAACTTATTTTAATAATGTTTTTCAGTTCATTTT
Source organism: Rehmannia glutinosa (assembly GCA_016081115.2). NCBI lineage: Eukaryota > Viridiplantae > Streptophyta > Magnoliopsida > Lamiales > Orobanchaceae > Rehmannia > Rehmannia glutinosa. The sequence goes on along the minus strand of JABTTQ020000026.1, from coordinate 221,557 downwards.
GAGCAAAGGGATAAATAATGGTTTATCTGGACTTGTCTAAGTTGCTCCTGAAGCTTTCTTCTTGTTCACTCTATCTTGATTTTAGTTAATGTGCCTTCACATGCTTTGTAAATTCTCTACGATGCATCTATCTGATAAATCAATTACTGCTGGATAAGGCTATTTCATTTTGAATAAGCTGGTAAGTAAATTATTTTGCTTCGCCTTTTGGATTCTTATTTTTTCTTCTGTTTCAGATCATCTGTTGATCCCTTTAATCCATCCTGATATGTCCCGCAAGCGCAATTTCATTGTTGCTGCCGGGTTACTAGCTTTTGCATCAGCAGGGTTGGCATTTCCATTTTACATGGCGTAAGTGAACTTGTCAATTAGTATTTTTACGAGCTTGTTAACTCCACACGATAGCTTTATCTGGTGTTGATTGTGTAATAATCTGTTGTATTAAGGACCAAGTCATCAAGAACTCCTGTGATAGATTCATCAAAACCACTGCCCCCTCAAGCTACATTCCGAGGACCTTACATTAACACTGGTTCGCGCGATATTGGACCTGATGATCGAATTTATCCCAAGAAATAATAATTTGTTCGTATCGGTGCGTACTATTGGGGGGGTAGCAGAAGAGGTGACCTATTTTGATGCATTTGTATGAAATGAAGAAATGTTTTGATGGCCTCATGGTGGATAGTGTGTATTTAATGAATGTACCAACTTGAAGATTATGAGAAGTTCGGGGCAAAATTGCAAATTTAGTCCCGTAATTATTTTTTATTAAAATCAAAATTCTCATTTTTTGGGTGTCACCTGCAATTTTCTAGCCAAATTCAAGGAATGCAACTTTTTTTTTTTGCGTGTACTTATAATAATTTTATGACTCAAACAAAATGTTAAATTCGATAAATAATATTTTGTCACTCTCTAGTTACAGAATTAGTGTAAGGTTCTAGATTTAGTCAGCTCCTGTTGACAGTATTGCGTTCATTTCTATCTGGACTAAAATATAAATCAAATTAGAATAAATGATTCGTTTGTTCAAATTTTCTTGTTACTTCGTGATTGTTAGTAGAGATGTCAAAATGGGTCTGGCTTGATGGGCCGGTTATATCAGCCCGGTGAAAAGGCTGGATTGGGTTGTAATTTTGGAGTCCCAAAAGATCACACCTATTTGGCGCGAAAAGTCGGGCATGCCCCGATCGTCGTGGTCATTTTGTATGTATTTTAATAGGCTGGATTGGGTTCGATTTGGGCCTAAAAATAGCGCCCTAATGGAATTTTGGTTGCCCAGCTTGATTTCTCGTGGCCCGAGGGTCCAACACCGGGCAGACCCATTTGATAGCTCTAAATGTAATCTTCATTTATTTTTTTGTTGAGGAAATTCATTTGTTTTATCCTATACTTGATTATTACAGACATTAGTTTATGTTATTTCAAATAAGCAATTAGATATTTGATTCACCTTTTTTCTTTTCACGACTTTATTCTAAACTTGTTATATTTTTATCGCATGGTAATTAGTTTGTGATATCATTTATAAAATTATAGTAATTGTTACACTCTTTATGAAATGAATAATCAGTGCAATACAATATAGAATGTAATAAAATTTATAGTAGTCACTATGTCCTTTTCTATTTTTCCATGGTTAAAGAACAAAATTTCAAAACAGTTTCAGAATCAGCTCTTCTGCCTTCACCAGATTTCATACTAAATTGGACTATCATTAACTTTAACCATGATTGTGATTAACTTCTTTCAAAATCAAATTTCAAAAACCATTATATTGTTGTTGTTTTTTGAGCATATCATTTCAAGTCAAGGATTTTGACAAAAGTCAAAGTCTTCTTCTTCCCAAGAGGGGAAGTCTTCTAAGCCTTCTTCTCCGGAAGGTGTAAATTCTTCAATTGGGAACTTGCATGCACACACGCAAACATTAGACAGGCCGGGGTTGTCTCAGGGATGTCGCTCCGACGCTTAAGTCAGCGCAGTGATCGAGAGAGAAATTAAGACAGTAAATGTATACTGAATTAATGCGTAAGAGTGATTATGAGAGAATGTATTTACAAATGAAGAGGATTGACCTTTATATATCTGAGTGATGGTCGTGGCCCATGTAGGAGAAATTGGCCTATAGGTCGGTCCCAGACTCCTTTGGGCCGAGTTATTCCATTAATAACCCATTAGACTATTAATATTATTTCGATATATAAATCAAATTATATATTAATTATTAAATATCGTTTTTGCTCCCAACACATTAGTTTCTTTCAGATTTTCTTTTAACATGAAGGAAATATTGACTAAATGCACCATGATCTCAATTTCATTTCCTGAATTTTATTTCCAAAAGCCATTTGCATTCTCCCTATATAAGAGGGCTTTTGTTGTTCTCATTCTTTGCATCACATTCTTTGCATCACAAGAAGTTACAAAAATGACTAAAATATACTCTCTTATGTTGGTTTTAGGGCTCTTGTTTCTTACCACAACCTCTCTTGCTCAAAGTGTAGGTGAAAATGAAAAAACCCTAGAAGACGAAAAGGTATGGAATTTCCACAACCAGCCCCCTCAAGCTCCGTCACTTCAAAGCAAAGTATGGAATTTCCACAACCAGCCTCCTCAAGTTCCGTCACTTCATAGCAAGGTATGGAATTTCCACAATCATCCCCCTCAAACTCCGTCACTTCATAGCCGCCACCACCACCACCACGCTCCGTCACCTCATAGCCACCATCACCACCACGCTCCGTCACCTCATAGCCACCACCACCACCACGGCCGCCACCACCACCACCATGCTCATCCTCCTAAACAAGCTGCTTCCCCTTCCCCTAGCCCGGGTTGGATGTGATCGAAGATATACGAAAGCGTATTAATTGCTTCGATTAAGAAACTTGTTTTTTAGTTTCTTTATGGTTAATAATAATCATGTTATTGTGAATTCTCTTAATGAAAAGCAGTTTATTTACTGAGTTGTTCTTGATGTGCCATGGCTAAACAAATTTATTGCTACGTTTCAAATCATGTTCACGCCATCTTATGACGTTTAACTTATTTTAGATCTTTATTAATTCGCATGAGAATAATATCTATTTCACTAAATTATTTTCTTATCATATTTAAATTTTAAAGAGTTTGAGTTGGATATTAATCTTCTAAGAAACGTTTAGTAAATGTATTATACATACTTGTATAATAAATGACGAATGGTATACATTTTAATAAGTTTTAGGACATGTTGATACAATCTAAAATTATTCGAAAAGTATTCTAAGTATTAAATGAAATGTTATAGAAATAAAAAATGAGAATGCCAATAAACTTATGAATACACTGCCTTTTTTTAAATAGTTACTTTAAATTATTTTTTAATCAAAAATATATAATACAAAAATTTATTAATTACCTTTTAATAATTAAATATAAGTTCAAATCAAATTCATATGTAAATAATGTCAAAATAAACAATATTTTTACTTTTGAACAATAATTTTTTTTTTGATTACCTTTTGAACAATAATTTTACATTCGTACTTTACATACGAATCTATATATTAACCATTTTTTTTTTGGCGATTTTTTCATTGTAACTTTTCACAAATATTTACAATATACTCGTACGTATGAAATAACAAATTTTCGCGTACACCACATATAGTAGCACTAAATATACAGGCTTATCACACACGTAGACTTTTTCAATGAGAAAATTACAAGGAGAACATAACAGTTAAAATTATTCACTGATCCTGTCACTTAATATTATACATGCTTTCAATAAGTTGCAAATACGCAAATAAAGTGAAACCAAAGTATGAAAATCAGAAAGTGTTTGATATAAAATCCTGCTCTCTCTAGTTAGAACAAGTGCTTCATTTTGGAAACAGTATAATTCTAATATCATAAAATAAAGGGATAATTACAAAAAGTACCCCTGAGGTTTGACATAATTACAAAAAAACCCAGCTAACTTTAAAACTTACAAAAAATACCACTGAGATTTGAAATATATTTCAAAATCCCCCTTCACATTTGTAAAATCATTGCAGATTACCCCTTAATTTGAACACTAAATCAAACCTCAGAGGTACTTTTTGTAAGTTTTAAAGTTAGTTGGGTTTTTTTGGTAATTAGGTCAAACCGCAGGGGTACTTTTTGTAATTAACCCTAAAATAAATGTATTAACATACATGGAATTCAGAATTGCAGAAAGTAATTTAAGTAAACTGATTTTCAATGGTGTTTTGAGTGTCGGTCTTCAAAGAATTAAACAGCAACCGAGGCCGAGACTTGTGTGAACACAATTTTTTCAAAAAATTCGCGCCCACGTGGCCACAAGTGCTTAAAGATCTTCGAGCGTCTGTTTCCGGGATACAATTGCGAAACCAGTAGCAAGTCTGGCAAGACGAAACTCGGCAGAATTATTTGGACTGTCTCACCAAACACTAGAGTGTAAATCAATACTTCAAATGTCATATTCATGAAATACCAATGAAAGGAAACATTCAGAAACGCCAAAGGTTTATCATGAAACAGATTACATTTAATTCATATTTAAACAAGTTAAATATGAGTATTAATTCAAAAGACATTTCTAAATTCCGATTAACCCTTACAAGTATTGGATCAAGGTTTCAAAAAAATCATGCCCAAAAAGAAGAAAAATGACATCAGTTTTCATCCAAATGTCCAACACTTCACAGTCTCACCTCTTGGCCAGAAATGTGCCGCGCAAACCCATTGCATCATTTACTGTCATAACAACCACAAAGAAACACATTAGTTGGGATACATGCATAAAGAATCAACAAATTCTCAAATGGAAAAACTTCTGGTGCTTTTCGGCTTTAACCAAGCAAAACTTTCATTACATGCCAACAAGATAAAGGATTTTACCATTCTGCAAGACTTTGCCGAGTCATTGCTATGATAAACTCTCTTTGAAAGACCCAACCTTTCGAGATTTATCTTCAAGAAGTGAGGAGCTTCCTCTTTATAGGTTTTCACGTGCTTCTTTAGAAACATTTTCTCTGAGCATACCAGCATTGTTAACATTAACAAGCCAACATTTTTCTTTATCAAATCTTTTGACAGCAAAATTGATAAACTGCACACCTAGGAACAAATGTCTTCTCAATTAGTGATTTAACAAGTATTATTACACTTGTACTCATAAAATATAAAGCTTTTTTATATATAATTTTTGAGTAATTTGTCTTAATTTTCTGGTCACTTTGGATAATTTAACCAATATAATTTTACTATATATTAATTGTTAATTGGTAAAGTAATTAATTAATTTTGAAGACTTAATGAATAACTTTAATTTTATATAAAACAACTATGGATTAATTTTTTACTTAACACTTCATGAATAACTTAATTAATATAATTTCAATTAAATTAAAATATATTATTTTAACAATTAAAAAATTATTATAATTTACAAATTAATTAGAGTTAATTAATTTTAAACTCATGATAACAAAGATAAACTTTTAATTCTTATTTTACAATTGTTTTATTCTATTTTGATGAATTAACTATTAATTTATGTTATCCTTGTATAAACCTTATTTGATAGGTAGCTCACCTATAAAATATTACTGTCTTATTTTTACCTTTTTTTTTAAAAAATTGTATTCGGTTCCAAATATTATTATATTTTTTTCATTGCATGGTAATTAGTATATTATCTCATTTATTTCATCAAGAGTCATTGTTGTACTCTTTAGAATACAATATAATATAAAATGAACAATCAGTGCAACACAGTATAGTATAAAATTGTAACAGAATTTTGGAATACTTACAAAAACAAAAAACAAACAAAAAAAAACATTGAGTTTTGGACTAATTACCCAAAAAAACCCATAAATATTTCAAAATTACAAAAGAATCGTCAGGTGTGACTTTATCTTAAATTTAAGGGGTAACTGTAATATTTCTATAAATGTTAGTGGGATTTTTGAAATGTTTTTTTCTTATGAACGGGGGAAAAGTAAGACGGAATCAGGCCTCAAAGGAGGGTTTACAATTTTCAAAAACCTCTTAATTTTTTTATAATTAGCCTGAACCTCAGGGGTTTTTTGTAATTATCCCTGGAATTTATAGTGGTCAAAATGTCCTTTTCTTTTCATTGTTGAAGAACAAAAATTCAAAATAACATTAAGAATCAGTCTTTCAATGGATTTCATACTAAATTGGCCTATTCTTGTTTCCTACAATGAAATCTGGAAATAAACCTGTGAAGCATGAAAATATGAAATGGCATGTCATTAACTTTAATCATGAATATGTTTAAATTCTTTCAAAGTCAAATTCCAAAAAACATTAATTTCTGTTACATTTTTATGTAACTAGGAAATATTGATTAAATGCTAGACCTCAAATTTAATTCCAAAATCCATGCATTCTCCATGTATAAAATGGCTTCGTTGTTCTCACTGTTTGCATCACAAAAAGTTCAAAAATGTCTAGACTATATTCTCTTATGTTGGTTTTAGGGCTCTTGGTTCTTACCACAGCCTCTCTTGCTCAAAGTGTAGGCGAAACAGACAAAATCTTAGAAGAAGAAGAGGAGATATGGACTCTGCTATCATCCGAACGCCACCACGGTCATGCTCCATCACCCCATAGCCACCACGGTCATGCTCCATCACCCCATAGCAACCACGGTCATGCTCCATCACCCCATAGCCACCACGGACATGGCGGCAACCACCACCACCATGGTGGTCACCACCATCATCATGGCGGCCACCACCACGGTGGACACCATGTTCATCCTCCTAAACGAGCTCCATCCCCTAGCCCTGGTTGGATATGATCAATTTTTTTACAAAAGAGTATTAGTTGAATGGATTAAGAAACTTTTTATTTTCTTTATGGTTAATAATCATGTCATTATGAGTTCTCTTAATCAAAAGCAGTTTATCGACTGAGTTGTTCTTGATGTGTGTGGCACTAACAAATTTGTTGCTATGTTCTAGATTATATTGTTCATGCCATCTTATGACAGTATAACTTATTTAGATCTTTATTTCACTAAATTATTTTCTTCTCATATTTAGAAAGTTGGATTTGGATATTAAAACGGCAAACGTTTATTACATGGATAATACTTACTTGTATAATACTTGACGAACAATACTCCATTTTAATAAGTTCTGTAATATACAGATATACTCTAGAAATTATCCGAATATTATATATGAGTATTAATGAAATATTGCATAAATAATAAAGTACGAATGCAAATTTTTAAAAAAAAAATATTAAATAATTGTCTTTAACAATGTTATAATAATAAATTGTTGTCACAAAATGTTATAATAATAATTAAATAATGTAAAGACATATCAGATTAATTTTTAATTTACAAACACAATTCATAAAAATAATGTCAAAATAAGCCATATTTTTACTTTTGAACAATTCTTTTAATTTTATACTTTACCCATACATTTATGAATCTCTATATTAACCATTTCTGTATTTTTACTAACTTATTTTTGTAACTTTTAACAACTATTAATAGTATACTCATACATATTAAATAGCAATTTTTTCCGTCCCATATTTGATTTAGGATTATATGGTATACAAGTTATACAGGCTTATCACATAGACTTTTAGTTAGAAAATTAGAAGGAGAACATCAGTCAAATATTCTTTAACCGTGTCACTTGTAAATGGTAATTAGTGCTGAAAACACATCTATGAACATTTATATGAAATGAAAAGTAAGAATCCTGTTTCTCTTTCAATCCTTGAGGGGCAACAAGAGGGCCAAATTATGCAAGCTTAACAGAGAATAAAATCATCTAAGGACAAGTATCCACAGATATTGCTAATAAAGGGAGGCAATTTCATAAGAAAATATTGATCCAATATTTTTATTGTGATGAACAATGGTATTGGTATTTAAATCTCTTGTCCATTAGTTAAATCTCTTGCATATACCATATATGAGAGATCCAAACACATATACCCCTCCACCTTGATGCAATAGAAACAAAATTCACCAACCCTCAGTCCACAAGTGTCTTATCATCTGCGACTTTATTAACTAAAACATATGCTTTCGATAAGTTGAAAATATGCAAATAAAGGAAACAGATGAACCACAGTATGCAACTCAGAAGAGTTTGATATAAAATCTGCTATTTCAGGTGCTTAAATTACCTTTCCTGTGTCAGCATATTAGTCAAAACAAGTGCTCCACAGTCTCGCCTCTTGGCCAAGAATGTGCCTCACAAACCATTGCATCACTCACTGTCATAACAACCACAAAGAAATACATTCTTACAAGTAAAGAATAATGAATCAACAATTCTCAAACGTACATCACAAGTGCAAAAGTTTCTTGGAACTTTGACATAGCAAGTCATTGATCCTTCTCGCCAAGCAAACCTTTCATCGAACGCCAACAAGTTAAAGGATTGTACCATTCTGCAAGCCCTTGTTTAATCATTCTTACAATCTACTCTCTTTGACAGACCTAACCTTTCGTGATATAGCTTCAAGATCTCAGGAGCTTCCTCTTTATAAATTTTCACATACTTCTTTAAAAACATTTCCTCTGTGCATACCAACATTTGCCCCAAACCATTTGGCTTGACCAAATCTTTTGACAGCAAAAACTGATAAACTGTACACCTAGGGAAAATTCTTTTCTCAATGCTAAGAGAAACAATAGGCGGTCTTTTCATCACAATTGAATAAGTCTGGCCCATCTCATTAACGAGGAGTTCAAACACTCTTCTTATTTTATCTGCAGACGTGATCATAAACCATGGATACTTCCTAAAAGTAGCCAAAACCTCATCTTCGGACATACCCCATCTCTTATATTCCTCCATCTTCTCCTTCCAAGTCGATTTACAATTATTCAACGCCCAAATCCCTTTCACAAAGCTGATTCTAAGAGGGTTAAATCCAACATTTTCAGCCTCAGTCACAGCCTCACTAAATTTATGACAAGACACCAGCATCGCCCTAGGATTGTGTCTCACCATATAAGCAATATTACTATCAGGTAAGCCTACATGACGCAAAGTCTGAATATTGGCAGCCAATGTACGTGGGCTTGCCAAGATAAGAGGATAACCCTTAACGCAACGCAGCAAATCTTTGTCTGAAGCAAATAAATTCTTAAGAAAATTGTATGATGGGATTGTTTTTGTTTTCAAACTTGCAAGCAGCACATCTCCAGCAGCTAAAACCCTGGGAATTTCAGAACTAGAGAATCCTAATGATTTGAAGAACTCGATTTTTGCATAAGTTTCTCCTTTGTGAACTGAAGAAGAATAGGGCGTTTTCTGAACATACTTGAGATATAAGAATCATTTAGACCAAAACTCTTGAAGAGAGCAATAACAACATCTGGTTTCTTTGACGATTTGATATGCAATACCTGAGAAGCTTTGAGAGCAGAAGCACGAGAAAATCCATGCACGTCGATGAGGTAATTCACCGCAAATGAGTCCTCATTTGCATTCTTTGAGCTAGGTTTCACTGCATCTCTCGGTGCTGATGAAAATAAATTGAGCCCTAGAAAATGGATTTTAGGTAAATGGAAATAGTAATTCAGACCAAAACAATTCGCGCGATGCAATGCTCGTTTGCATGTGAATCCAGGCATGGTCGATATGTGAAAGAGGGAAAGAAATGACTGACCTAATTTTTGCAATGCTGTAATTTTAGCCCTAATCCCCCTTTCTTTACCCCTCTTATAATCATGGCGGATATTTGCAATAGTATGGACTGGCTGGCCCAATATATTTGACCCCGCCCAGTTGGCCCAGTGGTTTTGTGATTTAAATTTGGGCCATTATATTTATGTATAAAAGTGTGTTAAAGTTTAAACCTTTTTCTTTTTTTCTTTTTGTAATTTAAAGTTTAAATCAAAAATCTACAAAGAAGACGGTAATTTTTTATATTTATAATTTATTGGTCATATGTTCAAGTCGTTTATAATGGAGTTGAAAAACAAAACAGTATTTTCATCATTTAAGAAAAGGGAAAAAATCAACACCTGTCGAATATTTCGTGATATAAAACCACTTTTGAACTATCTAAACGCAATAATCAACATCTTGTAAAAACTATGAATTGCGGTTTTAATTTTTAGCTCAACATCCTCGGAGGAATGAGATTGGTGGTATTTAATCTAAGATCAATAGTCTTGGTTATAAATGCTCCATCAACTGAGTTACAATTAGTTCCATATAAAGTGAAGCCCATGGTTAATTTTAAATTTTGTTAAATCAACTTTTACTAGAATCAATTACTCAATATTACCTGACATTAAGTTGTCGTGTGTACCACATAATATGTATGTTTTGTTCGTACATAATATGTATGTTTTGTGTGTACTTGTAATATCATCCATTATTTATAGACTAAATTTTGTGTGTTCTTTTAATATATTAACGTGTATAATTATAACATTATTTTATATATGTGATTTTTTTTTTTTTTTTTGCAGAAGTGATATTTACTTTATTAATTGATATATAAGATGCAAAATAGTAGAAAGTATGAGACACATATGGGATTAACGCACAAAAGAACCACACGAGATCTTTTATTTCATACCTTGTTTTATCCGGTATTTTGGTACACCATGTGAATGTCATATGTACAAAATAATGACATCAATAGTGTACAAATAACATTCAATTGATATATTAAACAATGTAAATAAAGACATATTTCAACTGAATAGAATTACATATATAAAGTGAAAGATGATCTTTATGGAAAATTTTGCTGTAAAAGAAAATGCATCTCATAAGGTTTTATGCAGTAACTAACCTACTTTACCCATTTTAACTTATATAACTGTCAAATGACAAAATAGTCAAATTTAGTAACATACTAAAATTTCTTATTATATCGTCACATGAACAAAACATGCAAGTGAAAAAAAATATCTAACAATACATCGAATAGTTATTTTCAACAAAACATTCAAATAAACATTCATTTACTAATCAGTACTTTCCAATTTCCTCAAAATATCTTTTGTAAAACAATCAAAAATCAATTCAAAAAAAGTCTTATTATATGCCCCATGGGCATGGCGCAGTGGTAAATATGAAACTGAAAAACCATAGTATCGAAGGTTCTAATCTCAGTTGTGATAGAGTTATGGCATGTACCATTCTGAGCCGAAAACTTCTTCCCTAATGTTTGCTCAAGTGTGGACATTGTGACGGATCTGGATTACATGGGGGTAACGGCTGAGCCTAGAATCGCATTCCAAATATTTGGCCCAAGCGTAGACCTTGTGACAGCATTCTGATCCGGATTTACCTGCTTACCGAATGAGAACCGCTTCCTGAATGTCTGGCTCAAGTGCAAACGTTATGAACGCATTTTAATTTGGAGTTACATTGCCCCAGTGTGGGTGTTGTAACCGCATCAAGTGTTTGTACCGCATGTGTATTTACCTAGGGGTAATGGCTACGGGGAGAACCGCTTTCCCGATATCTAGTCCAAGTGTAAATATTGTGACTGCATCCGGATTTACACCAGGTGGGAGTCGGATGGAAGTCTCCAACTCCCATAGTCACTCCATAATTAGTTTGGCCAAGTTTGGACATATTGGTTATTTTTTTAAAAAAAATCTTATTATTTCGTGGCCTATATTTTCTTCAAAACAAGACGAAGAAATGGAAAAACTCTCTCCTTTTCACGTTTTAATCACACTTCCAAATTCCATTTTTCCAAGCTCAATTTTCGCATTTGGCCCCTCCACAGTCCAGCATGAATGATGGTATTAGATAGTTCCAGAACAAAACAATTGCAGCCTTGCACGCAAAGCCTTCTTCCTCAACTCCACACTCATCTTTTCAAACCCAAAAAACACAACTGCTTTTCCATCCCCATTAGTACACACACTCGATTCAAATACAAATAATAAAACCCGCAAAAATTGTATCTCAAACAGTATATGAGATAAAATAGTAAGATTTATAGTGGGATTACTGTTTCTTGGATTACCCATTATGGTTTTTTCACTATCTTCAGCTACACCAATTTTCACCTCCACGACCATTAGCACAAGCCCACCCCAAATTGCCCTTTTTCCTCGTTCCAATTACAGAGTTCCTTCACAGAAAGGAAGAAAACTTTTCAAGAATCCGATATGTGTAGCTGCACCCCCGTCGAACCCTACAACCACCATTTCTGACGAAGATCAAGAAAAATTAGACCCTTTAATTGAGCCTGAAGATTCTGATGAAACGTCGTCGTCCAAGTTTTCTTGGAGAGATCATTGGTACCCAGTTTCGCTTGTGGAAGATCTCGACCCTCGTTATCCCACTCCATTTCAGCTGCTGAATAGGGATCTTGTTCTCTGGTTCGATGGTTCTGCTTCGAAATGGGTTGCTTTTGATGATAAATGCCCCCACAGGCTCGCCCCTTTATCAGTAATTCTTCTTTTCACAATTATTCTTTTTTCGAGCCCTCAATTTTTATTCCCAAATCTAGCAATTCTTCAAATTTGTTGCTTAATTTTTATGTGTCACGATAGTTCCAAAAATTATCCCTTAATTTAGCCTAATTATAGAATAAAACTCGTTTATCTTTCATACTCTGAGTTACTAATACCTTCTGAATTTTGTTTCTATTTTACAACCTCGTGATGGCTATTTGTTAGTAAATACAAATCCCAATAGGTGTTTGTAAATTGTGAGTTGTTCCACCTTAGGAGGAGGGGTGTTTGTTATTTCGAAAGATAATTGGAGTTTTTTGTAATTAGGCTAAACCTCGGGTTGGTTTTTTGTAATTATTCTTTAAATTTATGAAATTTGATGGATTTTGATGTTTTGTATGATTGTGTTGTTAGGAAGGAAGGATAGATGAGAATGGGCACTTGCAGTGTTCATATCATGGGTGGTCTTTTGATGGATGCGGGTCATGTACTCGGATCCCTCAGGCAGCATCAGAAGGACCCGAGGCTCGTGCTCTTAAGTCTCCAAGAGCGTGTGCGACGAGGTTTCCAACTATGGTTTCTCAAGGGCTTCTCTTTGTTTGGCCAGATGAAAATGGCTGGGAAAGAGCTCAAGCCATCATGCCTCCCATGTATAAAGTTCATGCAAATCTTTGGTTTTTTAATGCTCTATTTAGTCTTATAAGTGCATGCATCCTTGTTGGATTATTTTATTGAGTAAATAATTGGGAGATGTGTGATTAGGATGTTGGTTGGTTTGGTTAAGTAATACTTTTTGTTTGTAATAAAGAAAATTGACTTTTTTTCTTTAATGAATGTGTTTTAGGTTGCCTGATGATTTTGATAAGCCTGAGTTTTCATCGGTGACAATTCAGCGTGATTTGTACTACGGCTATGATACTCTTATGGAGAATGTGTCTGATCCTTCCCACATTGACTTTGCGCACCACAAGGTACAAAATTTGAAATTTGCCGAGGTTTTCGACTTCTAGATTTAGGGAGTGTTTACAAGCTCTAAAAAAAAGTGATTCTCAGCTTCGAGGTGGAAAAAATTAACTGTTTTTACCACCTAGAATCTGAGAATTACTTTTTTTAAGAGTTTTTCTTTTCTTTTTTTTGTAAAACACTTATCTTTGGTAGAGGGTTTAGGCAATCCCCTCAACCTGTATATTGGAAGAACTGAATTGTTTACAAGAAATCAGGCTTTACAAATGAATTAGAAATCTCTATGCTATGAACATTTCTAGTTCTAAACGAAGGAATCTCTAATTGGTCAATCCTATTAATCCGTTGGATCATTCTAGGTAAGGAAGAATCATTGTATACTATAAAAGATTGAGCATGAAAACCAACATTAGCTAAAGCATCGGCTACCTTATTACCCTCCCTAAAAATGTGATAAATTTTAGAGTTTGCAAACACTCCCTTAATTTATACTTTATACTGGATTATTCTGTTGGTTCAATTTCAGTGGATAGTTGCAGCCTGGCAATTTATAATACTTTAAATTTTTGTTGCATATCAGCATTGTAATACTTGCATAAGAAATGTGAGAAAATGATGATACGAGATTAATTTTCATGTGATGCCATTTAGCTTCTAAGATTAAAAAATCACTTAATGACATCCGAAGTAAGAAATGATTGATGCGAATTTAATAGATCAATAGGTGAAAGGAATTTTCCAATTTTCAAGAGACTTCTAAGTTCGCTTGGGGAAAATGTTTCAGTGCGTTTAGAGCGTTTGTGAAACTTGATTAGAGTCAGATGTAATTCCGTTTCCATAGTCGATTAAATTTAGAGTTTCTGGAGAATAACCCTGACAAACAAATGAATATGTTGAGAAACACTCTGGTTCAGCTGTGACAGAAAAATAAAAAGTTTCTCATCTTAACAATGACTGCAATTTGTGATTTTTTCATAATAAATTTTACTCACTCCTGCATTTCTATGTACAAATATCTTTGAGTAGTGTAATCATTAGAAAAATATATTTTAAGACTCCTCAAGGTAACTGGTCTAAAGGGACTCTGTAAGCATACTGGTTCCCCCTTTTTTAGGCTTAATTTTAGTGGCACTTTCTAACCGGTTTTGTGCTCAACTCATCTTTTTTTTTTTGTTGGATGAGGCATTTTGCCAGTTTTTAAAATGTGTGTCAATACTAACAGGTTACAGGAGAAGAGATAGAGCAAAGCCCTTGCCCTTCAAAATGGAATCAACAGGACCTTGGGGTTTTGCTGGTGCAAATGATGGCAATCCAAAAATCAGTGCTAAGTTTGTCGCACCATGCTACTATATAAATAAGTAAGTTGATCGGTGACAAATGGTACTTGAGGTTGCATGTTAGTCTATTTGACTTGCTTGTTCCTACATGGAATAATTCGCACAGCATGATTCCAAGTTGCCATCATTCGTTGAACTTTGTTTATTTTAGAATACGTATCGTAAGCCAACAAGAAAATTGAATAATGAAGGTTTATGAATCAAGTTGACCCTTCTATCTTATAATCCCTATAGTGTTCATAGCTTGTGAATTTCACATGTAAATCTATTCAACGATGTAATTTTTACCATTATATTTTATCACGCATTGCATTGGTTTCTTATAGTTGTATAATTTTAAGGGATAATTTCAAAATCCCCCTCAGGTTCGGGCTAATGACAAAAAAAAAAAAAAAAGACAGATTTATGAAAATTGCTAAAACCCCTTTGCGGTTTGGTTATGTCTTATATTTCCCCCCTTTCATAAGCAAAAAACCCTCTGACATTTATAAAAATATTACAGTTACCCCCTTAAATTTAAGACACAATCAAAACTGAGGATTTTTTTGTAATTTTTAAACATCTATGGATTTATTTGTAATTAGCCCAAATCTCAGGGGTGTTTTTGTAATTATCCCTAATTTTAATGACTTGTTCATTCATTCTTGGTAGTGACACGAATCTTGCTTGATAATATCAGGATCGAGATTGACACAAAGCTTCCAGTTGTGGGCGACCAAAAATGGGTCATATGGATTTGTTCCTTCAATGTTCCAATGGCACCTGGAAAGACACGCTCGATTGTTTGTAGTGCCAGAAACTTCTTCCAGTTCACTATGCCAGGGCCTGCATGGTGGCAGGTAAAACTTTTTTCTGTGATTGTTAAAGTCTAGTAGTGACATAGAGCTCATCACAAACCATACCATATTCTATGCTCGATTGAGGCATATTCATGTGCTAAGTAATTGTTGCTTCTCATTTCCTGGTGATCAACACCAATTGCATCTTTGTATGTACCTTGTGTCCACGAAAAGCTATCAGTGAAGGTTGAGGGAACCAACGGTGAGGGCTGTGAATATAGTATTCTTTATGTTCAGAGCAACTGTATGGAGGGAGGTATAAGTATAACAATACAAATAAATTTTAGGGTATATTACAAAACTATCCCTTGGGTTTAGCTTAGTTACAAAAGAATTCTGTCATCTTTCAACATTACAAATTTCCCCTTAAGGTATTACAAACACCACCTTTAAATTTATTTTGTTTAACAGATACCCGTCTTGAGGGTGCAATTTGTAAATATAAACAAATATTAAGGGGGTATTTATAATTTTGAAAGATAACTGGGTCTTTTCGATAATTAGCCTCAAGAGTAGTTTTTGTAATTGTCCCTAAATTTAATTTTGGTTCTTATCGTTTTTGCTTGCTCAGTAATTGAGTATGTCAAAATGAACTATGAAAAACTAGACATCTACTGTGTTAATTGTTATAGTATCAGCCTTGTCCTTAGTATTATTACGAAGCAATGAATAGCATCTATAATGTGGAATGGGTAAATCCTAATGTGCAAATCCGATGTTTGCAATATGTGTAGGGGAGGAGGGATGAGAAAGGGAAATGATAGAACTTATGTTGTCTGGGGTTATCTATGCCCAATTGTTTTTCACAATTTTCCAATTTTAGCATTTGGAAGCAATTTTCTCATGGCAGCCTAAAGTAATTTCCTTATGCTTTTGATTGATTTGGGAATAGGTGGTTCCTCGATGGCACGAGCATTGGACTTCAAACAAGGTATACGATGGAGATATGATAGTACTTCAAGGTCAAGAGAAGGTTTTTCTTTCGCAAACGAAGGATGGTTCTGGTGATGTCAACAAGCAGTATACGCAAATTACGTTTACGCCCACACAAGCCGATCGTTTTGTCTTGGCATTCAGGAATTGGCTAAGGCGACATGGCAATAGCCAGCCTCAGTGGTTTGGTAACACAGACCAACAGCCTTTGCCATCTACGGTATTGTCCAAACGCCAGGTACTAATTTGACACACGGCGTTATGCTCGCCAAATATCATGCAATAAACTGATTCAGTATTTAAAAAAAATACCCGAGGTTTGGGCTAATCACAAAAAGACTCAAGAAATTTTTTAAAATTGCAAAAACAAGACCTTGAGTTTGACTCTTATCTTAAATTTTTCCCATTCATATACATCTCTGGGTTTTTTTTTAATTAGCCCAAACCTTAGAGGGGGTTTTGTAATTATTTCTAAATTGTTTTCAAAATAAGATTTTATTTTAACAACCTCCATTAATTTTGACTATCATAATTACAAAATTGTCATCATTATCATCTTAAAACCTCCGTAACCTTATTTTATCCAACAACTTTAACTTACTTTAAGATCTGGCATCTAAGATGTAGGAACTTATAAACTTATTTCTCTTTTAGTAATATTGCATTTTGCGTATTCCAGATGTTGGATAGATTCGAGCAGCACACGTTGAAATGTTCGTCGTGTAGAAACGCATATACCACATTCCAGACACTGCAGAAATTCTTGGTCGGTGCTGCTGTTGTTTGCGCCGCTACAGCTGGGATTCCTCCCGACATGCAATTACGGATTGTTTTTGGGGCAGTAGCAATCTTGAGTGCTGGCTTGGCTTATGGTCTTAATGAGCTCCAGAAGAATTTTGTGTTTGTTGATTATGTTCATGCTGACATTGATTGATTACGTAACTTGTATTCCTTAGCCAATTAGTGGCTAGGAAGTTTATGTTTATAAAGGTAGGATTTGAAACAAAGTTGTCCTGTATAGAAAATTGTATAAATAGGTTTTTAGTTAATTTATTCATACAATATTAATGTATATCAGTAGAGGATCAATTGTGTTCAATTCAGACCTGCCTCCAGATTTCACTCACGAAGTTGCAAAAGATTATAGTCTAATTACAAAAACTACCCCAAGTTTTAGTCTAATTACGAAAAAAAAAATCATTCAAAATTACAAGCACCCCTTCATTTATATTTACCTATCAATTAGCAACCCTCTTTTTAGAGCTGCAATAGAAACAAACCGAACCAAATTTTGGAGAGTTTGAATTTTAATCGTTTATTATCAATCTAACTTTTTTAAAACCTTTTATATTTGTAATTTAAAAATATTGGGTTTTTTGCAATTAAGTAAGGGAAGTTTAATTAAGCCAAATTAAAAAAAAAAAAAAAAAAAAAAAAAAAAACCAAAGTATAGAAACTAAAAACAAACTACAGTGCCGACTTTCATTTCCCACGCCCTCAATTACAAACCACTGCCGCAGACAAAAAAGCAAGCAAAAATACCACGAAAACGCCAACAAAGTGATGAAAAATAAACTGCAAAGGGTTAAAACTGGTTAAAGAAAAGAATCCCTTATCAAAATCATAAACTACAGTTACTACAGTCTATGAAAACTATCGCCTCTACACAAATAACATTCAAGATCAAAAGAAACTCAAAAATTTACTGGAAGCAGCAATTCATCCAAAAAAAAGGGAAAAGAATAATCAGAAATTATATAACAATGAAAAAAGGAGAGGAAAAAACAGAACTTTAGTACTAAACAGTAACCGTCAATTCATTGTAATTCAATTCAGAATAGGACAATTACAGTAATTTCATAAATCCAAACAGATTTACATATAAGCAACAAAATCACCCATGGCCATATCCCCACAAAACGAAACTGAGACCCAAACCTAAATCTAAACCTAAGAACTGGTAAACTTAGTCACGGCTTTAGTCCCCTCCGAAACAGCATGTTTCGCAAGCTCACCAGGCAACACCAATCTCACAGCAGTCTGAATTTCCCTCGAAGTGATCGTCGGCTTCTTGTTGTACCTCGCCAACCTCGAAGATTCCTGAGCAAGCTTCTCAAAAATGTCGTTGATAAAACTGTTCATGATACCCATGGCTTTGCTGGAGATCCCAATGTCAGGGTGCACCTGCTTCAGAACCTTGAAGATGTAGATCTTGTAAGTCTCGACGCTCTTCTTGGACCTCTTTTTCTTCTTATCTCCGGCGGCGGCGCCACCGTCCTTGGGAAGCTTCTTGCCGGCTTTGGGCTTCTTCTCCGCGGGAGCCTTTTCAGCCACCGTGGTTTTCTTCTCCTCCGCTGGCTTTTTCTCGGCGGGCTTCTTGTCTGCCTTTGGTGCCATTATAGGAATAGGAATTTGCGTTAAAGAAAAGGAGAATAGGAATCTTTTCAAACTTTTTCACGCTTTGGATTAGAAGTGCAGAGAGGATAAATGATGGAGGGAAAGTGAGGATACATGATGGGAATAAATAGAGGAAAAGGTGGGATGTGATTGGCCGGTATACAATGACACGGATTTTGCATATGGACCGTTGATTGAAATATGGAATAAGTAGTGGATAATTTGAACGGCGCGATTTATTGAATCGGCTGCATGTTTTGATTGGTTAGAATTTATGGGCGCGGACTTTTATTTGGGTCCGTCGATATCGGTAGTAATCCACGGTGTCGATTTGGTTATAGGATATAAGCGGGGAATTTTTTTGCGTGATTAAATTTTGACTTCAATATTTCATATTTGCCGCGCGAGATGGGAAATTTGGGTTCTGAGTAAAAAAATTCAAATGGGTAAAACATTGTGCCTATACGCACGTCTCAATTAATAAAAGATCAAAATAATTATAATTAAAATTCATTAGGGGATTTTTTTTCTATTAAACTTTGTAAAAGAAGCTGAGAAATTCTCACATTATCAAGCATCTTGGAAATCCTAATTAATAAAGAAAAATTGTTAAGTCTGCATAGATGAAAAAACCGAGTATAAAATGGGTGTCAAAAAAAAAAAAAAAAAAAAAACTTATATGCTCACGTAGACAATGTGAAAATAATCTGAAGTCCTGAAGTTGAAGAGAAAATATGCATGTGTCTACAACTAAAAAAGGAAATAGCAACTCTAAAATTAGGGGTGACAATGTCTGACACGACACGAAACCCGAATACGAACCCGACTCGAAGTTACTGAGAGAAACCCGAACACAAACACGAGAAACCCGAACCCAAAACCGACTAACACGAATACGACCCGATGTTACCAGTTTGTCTAAAACATAGTAATTTTAAATTTTCATTAACTTTCGATGTATTTTAAGCATAACCCAAAATCAACCCGAAACCAAACACAAACCCGACCCGAATTGTCACCCCTATCTAAAATGAATAGCACATTTTTTGGGAAATATTTCAACATCACCCCCTCAAGTGGGACTGTGTAAATCCACCAGTCCCAACTTAGAATTAAGAACAGAGAAAAGACTATGGCCCGATGCCTTGGTAAGTAGGTCAGCAAGCTAGAGGCGTGAAGAAACAAGAAGGAGAGAAATGAAGCCAGCCTTGTAAGAATCACGAAACAAGTGGCAGTCAATCTCCAAATGTTTAGTGCGCTCGTGAAAAAGCAGTTTTTTGCGATGTGAATAGCAACATGATTGTCACACCATAACGAAATGGGAGTCGAGACAGGGGATAGAGAGATCACGACGGATATAACTAAGCCATTGCAATTCACAAACCGTGGAAGCCAAAGCACGATACTCCGCTTCAAATAAGAACAAGAAACGGTGGTTTCTTCTTAGATTTCCATGAGACCAATGAGTGAGCGCCCAAAATATGTAATAACCAATCGATGAATGATGAGAATCGGGACAAGAAGCCCAATTAGCGTCCTATAAGCTTCAAGCGTCAAGTCTGGGAAAGATGAAAAATAAAGACCCAATGAAGGAGTGCCCTTGAGGTAGCGAAGAAGATGAATCGTTGCATCCCAGTGAGATGTAAATGGAGAATTGACAAACTGGCTTAACTATTGAACCGCATAAGTAAGATCAGGACGTGTTAGATTCAGATAGAGGAGACATCCAACAAGACGTCTATAACACTCCGGATCGGGTAGAGGAGAGCCAACCTGTCCACGAAGCTTAAGATCCGGAGCAAAAGATGTAGCAACTGACTTGCAACAAGGCACATGTCAGTGAGAATGTCTAGTATATATTTTCTCTGATTCAAAAAGGTTCCATCTGGACTATGAGCCAACTCCAAACCCAAAAAACAATGAGCAAATCCCAAAGCCTTTTATAGTGAAAAGTGTATCCAAATAATGCTTCAAAGCATGTATAATATGAGGATCAGGCCCGATAATAAGAGCGTCATCAACATAAACCAATAAGACCAAGAGACCAGCAGAGTACATTTAACAAATAAACAATGGTCGTGGGCAGATTGTTGGAAGCCAAACTGTAGGACTTTAGAACAAGACTCGGTATTCCATTGACTAGAAGCTTGTTTTAAACCATAAAGGTTATGCTGCAAATGACAAACTTCACCATCCCTGGCTTTAACATATCCTTCAGGTGGAGACATATATATATCCTCATCAAGAAAACCATGAAGAAAGGCGTTGTTGATATCCAATTGGTACAACGACCAACCTTTGGAGTGGCTAGAGCAATGACCACTCTAACTATTACAAGCTTTGCCACCGGAGAAAAACTGTCAAGATATTCAACCCTCAAAACTTGATGATAACTTTTGGCCACCAAACGGGCTTTATAACATTCCACGGTACCATCGGGATTAAGTTTAACCTTGTATATCCATTTGCACCCAATTGTCGTCTTTCCCCGAAGGTAAGGGGACTAATTTACATGTATTATTTTTTTCCAATGCATCTAACTCATGTTTCATATACAACAACCATTATGTGAACTTACTAGCTTGAGCAAATGTACGAGATTCTTGGATAGTAGAGACATTAGCTAAAAAACAACATATGTGGGAGCAAGAGAGGAAGAAACATGAAAAGGAAAGATGAGTGGGAAAGAATTAAAACCTGAAGAAGGACTGCCACTAAGAGAGGTTGCGATTTGTGGGAAAAAAGGCCCCAACACACGATGGGTAACATAATCGACAACCAAGGGGGAGGTTGAGTTTTCTGGAGCTCAGTCGGAGAGGAGAATGAGGAATAGGATCACACAAATAGGGTTGTGAAGGTGAAGAAGTAGCAGGATGAGGTGTGTCAAAAGAAGAGAAATATGTGGAGGCGATATTTGGGTATGGCAAAAGGACTGAAGGCGCTGAAACAAGGCTAGAAATATATGGATATTTGTTCTCTATAAGAACAATGTCTCTAGAGATTAACACAGAATTTGATGCTATTGTACCTCTTTGTTCCCTCAGCTGCTTATACCAATCCGGATATCCATGGAGCCTGAAATAATCCTTCATCTCATGTCATGTCCCTCCACAATGATTACAGACAAATTTAACTTTCTCTTCTTTTCTCAATCGAACATTTCCTCATCCTCTACCTCCAGTCCAGTTAGCATTGGTAAAAGCACCTTTACTTGTATGCTCTCTTCCAAGATTAAAAACTATAGTGATCATAACAACATTCTCAATAGCATCAAGATAGACAACATGAACAGTTCTCTATCTTTCGACTTTCAACAGCATAGAATACTCCCAATTTATGCTAGGCAATGGATCCATCAACAATAATTGATATCTAACATTATCATAACTCTCATTTAGCCCTATAAGAAATTGCATCAGTTTAAAATTCATCTCCCAATCAACATATCTCCTCCCAACTTCATAGTTGCATTGAAGCACAGGTAACACACTACCTAACTCATCCCACAACCGTTTCAATTTATTGAAATAGTCAACAATAGTCATATTTCCTTTAGTAATACTTGCAATTTCACGTTGTAATTTATAAATCATAGGTCTATTGCTTTCACCATACACTACAAGAAAATCGCGAAATAGCGACGGAAATTTCCGTCGCTAAACCCATAAATTCCGTCGCTAAATGATTTAGCGACGGATTAGCGACAGATTTTTCCCGTCTTTATTTTACTCGTCGTTAATTCCTTAGCGACGGATTATGTTATCCGTCGCTAAAATGATAAAATCCGTCGCCAATCATGAACTGCAGCGACAAAATGGACGACAAATTAGCGACGACTTTAGCAACAGATTATTCTGTCGCTAAATTTAGCGACGGATTCGCTAAAATGCGTCAATTAACTTTTGTTTTAATGTTAGCGACGGAAGTTTCCGTCGTTAATTGTTTATAATTAATTTTTTATTTTTTATTTTTTATTTTATTTTTTATAATTAAAAACCTGTAAAAATAATTCGCGTTCAAATTACAAAAAATCATTTACATAAACTATATAAACTATCAATAATAGCCAATAATATTTGTTTTACAAAAAATCCGTGCAAAACATTTATAGTTATAGAAATCCGCAACAAATCCATATATAATCTAAAAAATAAAATACAAATGTCTATAAAGTTTGTTCAATTTGTGCATGGCTGTCAAGGAGGAGGCATTTGTCCCTCGCGACACGACTCCATCATCATCCCCCTACCGCATCTACTGCCTCTACTAGCTCGGCCTCTATTCATCTGAAACAAATAAAAATGAAGAAAATAACATAAGCATCGGTGCATATATATAACAGTTGAGACAAGATCAATGTAGAAATCAATATTACTAGTGAAATGTTTCCACACCATAATTTATTACACAATCAATATTGAATTCTCATTGAATAAATATTTTTGAATCTTTTGGGCCAGGCGGCTTTGAACTTAAGTCTCAAACCATGTTTGATTACACTTTTCCTATAAAGTATAATGTGAATGGTAAATCTTGAAATAATTCAACAATGTTTTTCTTTGAAAAGCATAAAACTCTCAAGTTTGTCAAATGAACCACCTCATTGTCATGACTCATGAACCTAATTGTTCATACCAGAAAATGTTCTGCTATTACAAGATCATTTTCCATATAAGTTTCCATAATTTTTCCATCAAATAAATGCTTATTTCCATATTTCTAGATAGCTCAAGTGTCTTAATTAGTAATACTTATCTATAGTTTAAATCAAACAAATACTCAGTTGAATTGATGTTAGTCTAAGTTGTTTCCCCCCTGCTTCTTACATTTCATGCTAGTTATACATCTCAATAACACGAACCGTTATCGTCTAGCCAACAATTCATTATACTCTCAGTTAGCACATTCAAACAATATGAGATGAAAGGAACCATTAACAACCAAATCCAAAACCAAGTTCCAATTCAAACACATTCAAAGCAGCAAAACTAATCAAACAAACAATTCAAGTATATTATCTCAAGATTTATATATTCCTCATTATGAAAACCTGACCTCCAGCTGGTTATCAGAAAAATTCAGCACAACCAGTGACTTCAATCTCCCAAATGCCTCTGGAAAAATTCTCAACTTTCTCCCCGATAAATCAACACTCTTAATCGCTTTCTTCCCCGATTCCGCCTCCTTCAACATCGCAACCACTGCCTCATCCATTTCCTCCTCCCTCGAATCACTTCCCTCGTTTCCACCTTCCTCCTCATTCAGCTCATCCCCGGCCAACGCCGCTTCGCAAACCCTCTCCGCCTCATTCAACAGCCTCTCATACGCCTCGTGCATATCGCCATCACCGTCTTATAAATCTTGTAATCCTCATTTATTTCTTCTGAATCCTTCGACAAATGGGCGTCAATCTCAGACAGCCTGAAGCGGGCGGCGTCGAACTGGTCAGCAGACGGGGTGCGAGAGGTTAGACGGGGACCCAAAGTGAGGCTGCGTGTGAATACCCTAAAATTGAGAATAATGAGGTTTGCGTTAATGAGCTAATTTAAAAAATAAAATAAAAATTATTGGTATAGGTTGTTTCTAACAAATTATGCCTAAAGTTGATATATTAGCGACGGATTAATCCGTCGCTACAATGTCGATTTAAAAAATTAATATATATTTTGGCAAAGTTTAGCAACGGATCAATCCGTCACTAATGTTAAACTATACAAAAAAAAATTAATTTATATTAGCGACGTATTAGTCCGTCGCTAAATATTAATATAAAAATTAAAACAACAACAACAACAACAACAAACTAAGCCTTAATCCCACTACGTGGGGTCGGCTATACGGATCATATCGCGCCATCGTTTACGGTCATAAGCCATATTTTCGTTTATTTCTAGGTATAACATGTCATGTTTAATAGCTTCTTTCCAAGTCTTTTTAGGCCTACCTCTCCTTCTTTTGATTTGTGTGAGTGATTCACTGATTCTCTACCTTCTAAACGTCGCACATGTGCATCTAAAGGTCTCCTATAAACATGTCCAAACCATCTTAATCGTGTTTCTCTAATTTTCTCGTCTATTGGTGCTACTCCCACTTTGTTTCTAATGTGTTCATTTCTTATTCTATCTAATCTAGTGTGTCCGCACATCCATCTTAGCATTCTCATCTCTGCTACCCTCATTTTTTGTTCGTGTTCATATTTAGTCGCCCAACATTCTGCTCCATAAAACATTGCGGGCCTTATGGCCATTTTATAAAATTTTCCTTTCAATTTTAATGGTATTTTACGGTCACAAAGGATAGAAGATGCACTCCTCCATTTATTCCAACCCGCCTGGATCCTATGTGTGACATCTTTATTGATTTCTCCGTTCTCTTCAATTATAGATCCTAAGTATTTAAAACTCTTTGTTATACTCACTTCATGTCCATCAATTTTAACATTCGTCTCATTGTTCATGTTGTTTTTACTAAAGTGGCATTCCATGTATTCTGTTTTAGCCCTACTTATAGTAAAACCTTTTGATTCTAGTGTTTCTCTCCAAACTTCCAATTTTGCATTTACTCCTTCCCTTGTTTCATCAATTAAAACTATATCGTCCGCAAATAACATACATTCGGGGATGGATTTTTGTAAGTGTTTAGTGATTTCATCAATTATTAGGATAAAAAGGTGCGGGCTTAGAGCGGATCCCGATGCAAACCTATAGTGTTTGGGAATTCACTAGATATTCCCCGTTGGTGTCCCGATACATGTTGTTATACCATCATACATATCTTTTATGGCATCTATGTAGGCTATTTTTATTCCTCTTTTTTCCAATACGCGCCACATTATATCACGGTTGACTCTATCGTATGCCTTTTCAAGATCAATAAAAACCATATGTAAATCTTGTTTTCTCTCATTATATTGTTCACATAATCGTCTAATTAAGTGTATAGCTTCAATTGTGGATCTTCCTGGCATGAAGCCAAATTGATTATCTAATATACTAGTTTCATTTCTTATTCTTGCTTCTATAACTCTTTCCCATAGTTTCATTGTATGACTTATTAATTTAATTCCCCGTAATTTGCACAATTTTGTATATCCCCTTTGTTTTTATATATAGGTATCAATATACTTTTTCTCCATTCATCGAGGCATTTTCTTAGTTTTTAGAATAACATTAAATAATTTAGTAAGCCATGATATTCCAACTCCACCTAAACATTTCCACGCTTCAATTGGTATATCATCTAGGCCAACTGCTTTGCGAGTTTTCATTTTATTTAGTGCTTTTTCTGTTTCGTGAAGTTGAATTCTACGATAAAAGGTACGGTTTCTATTCGATTCAGTTGGCTAGTTCCCTAATGTGACTTCATTCCTCTTCGGTTCATTAAAAAGATTATTGAAATACCTCATCCATCGATCTTTTATGTCTTCGTCTTTCACTAAAATGTTTTCATTCTCATCTTTTATGCATTTAATTTGGGTTAGATCTCTTGTTTGTTTTTCTCTAAATTTTGCTATTTTATATATATCTTTCTCTCCTTCTTTAGTATCTAGTTTCTTATAGAAATCTTCATATACCTTGGTTTTTGCTTCATATATTGCTCTTCTTACTTACTTTTTTTGGCGTCTTTATATCTTTTAAGGTTTTCTTCGTTTTTACAGAATACAATACTTTGTAACTAGTTCGTTTTCCTTTACCTTTTCTTGGATTTCTTGATTCCACCACCATGACTCTTTATTCCATTTATTACCATTTGACACCCCTAATGTTTCTTTTGCGATTTTTTTCATTTGAGTAGTTACATAGTTCCAAGTTTCATCGGCTTTGTCTTCCACTTTCCAATCAATGGTTTCTACTAGAGATTTGACAAAACTATCTCTTTTTTCTATATTCTTTAAGTTCCACCACTTAATTCTCGGTATGTTAATTTTCTTTCTCTTTAAGTGTATGTTAATAAGTTTGATATCCAAAACTAGTAGTCTATGTTGGGTGGTGATGCTTTCTCCAGGTATTACTTTGCAATTTTTGCATATTTTTCTGTCGTTTTTTCTGGTTAGAAAGTAGTCAATTTGTGATTTGTTAGGACCACTTTTAAATGTGATTAAATGTTCGTCTCTCTTTTTAAAGAAGGTATTACCTATAATAAAATCATAAGCAACTGCAAAGTCTAGGATGGTTCTACCCTCATTGTTACGTGAGCTAAAGCCATATCATCCATGGACCCTTTCATAATCTTCATTATCCTTCCCAACATGTCCATTTAAGTCTCCACCTATGATGACTTTTTCATTTTGAGGGATTGATTGCATTAGAGTTTCTAAATCTTCCCAAAATTTAGCCTTAGTAGCATCATCTAATCCTACTTGAGGTGCATATACACTAACAATATTTATAAGTTCGTTACCTACTACAATTTTAAGGGATATGATTCTATCTCCTTTTCTAGTTACTCCTACTACTTGATCTATGAAGAGAGGATCTACAATGATACCCACCCCATTCCTAGTTCTATCCTTTCCACTATACCAAAGCTTATAACCTTGTAGTATCTAGTGTCTTAGCCTTCTCGCCTACCCATTTAGTCTCTTGGATACACATAATATCTATGTTTCGTCTTTTCATAATATCTACGAGCTCTATAGTTTTACCAAAAGTACCTATGTTCCACCGCCAATTCTATACTTTCTAATTTTCTTATTATCATTTGTGTTCCTCTTATTAGTGTGTGAGGGCTCTTGTGTATTTTTCACTACACCCAAGCCCTTATGGAGGTGTAGCGGTCCTTGCCAAGACACCGCATCGGACCTGCGGCGCACTCGCTTACGGGGAGCATCCTAGCCTTATCACGATGTCTTATATGATCCATACCATAAGGAAATGACAAGAGTTTTACGCTGGTTGTCGACCTAACGCAACCCTCCTCCTTTATCCGGGCTAAAAATTAAAACAAAACTGAAAAATTATCACAAATCAGAAATAGTGACGGACAGTGCCGTCGCAAATCGTTTTTCCTATTTTACAATTTAGCAACGGATTTCTTCCGTTGCTAAATTGAATATGATAAATATTTAGCGACGGATTTTATCTGTCGCAAATGTTTCTTTGCCCAGTATTCCAAATATAGCCACCTTTTTAGCGACGGATTTTATATCCGTCGCTATTTCGTTGCTATTTCGTCGTTGATCCGTCGTCATTAGAGACGGCTTTTTTCCGTCGCTAATATCCGTCGCTAATTTCAAGTCGAACTATTTATTTATTTTCTTGGTTTATTCCGTTGCCAATCCGTCGTTGATCCGTCGTTATTAGCGACGGATCGTGTCCGTCGCTAAAATCCGTCGCTAATCCACAGATTTCTTGTAGTGATAGCATAGAGTTATATCATCCTAAAGTTCTTTTGCGGAGTTCAAGTATATAAAAATATCAACAATTTCCTTAGAAATCGAATTTAATATCCACGACACAACCATACAGTCCATCTTCTTCCACTAAACATACTTAGGTAAGTTATCCTCGGGCATTTCAATCGATCCATTAATAAAATCAATTTTAGTCTTATCTCATAATGCAATTAGCATAGATCTCTTCCAAGAGATGTAATTATTACCTGTAAGAGGATTGGTGACAAGTGATAATCCTGGATGATCTGAGATGTAAAGGCGTAACAAATTATCATCTTCATCAGCTGCAACATTGAGAGCTGCCCTCACATTTCGCTGTTGATTTTCCATTAACGGATCTCAAGTTATAAGAAGCATGTGCTCTGGATACCATGTAAAAGAAACTGATAAATTCTCATATTATCAAGCATACTGGAAACTAAAATTAACAGAGAAAAATTGTTAAGTCTGTATATCTGAAAAAACTGGGTACAAAATGGGTGAAGACCAACTACTTATAACGCATACTATGTGAAAATAACCTGAAGCTGAAGATAAAACACGTGTCTGTAACTAAAAAAGGAAATAACAACTCTAAAATGAATAACACGTTTTTTGGGAAATATTCCAACAAATTTAAATAACCTAATTGACACGTATATTAATGTAGAATGGGGTGTATTTAATACATGTCGATTAAGTAATTGTTCAAATATATCAATGAATGACACGGCCGTGTGATTATACTATTCTATCAGAGCACCGGAGATGAAGGATCGGAGAAACCTATTGATGAGGTGAGCATGTATTATGATGGTGGATATATTTTATTATGTGAGGCAACATGGATATTACTGGAATTCGAAATCCAGTATAAGTAGTATACAGGCTCACTTAGTTTACATATTGAGAACGAGCATTACATTATTTTTCATGAAACTGAACAAAAATATTATGCTCTTAAGAAATGAAAACAATATATTTTTGTCATGGATGTAAGCCAATAAAATATATCCCAAAGCTAGAGATCCAGTGGTGTTACCAAGAAATATTATGGGATGATATGATACACAAAATTGGGGTGAACCTGATAAAAAACCAAAAGAGAAAACGTATAAATTTTAACTAATTTTTTTTAAAAAAATACCTTGTAAAAAATATTCAAAAAAGAGGGGGTCGTGGCCCAGGTTGCCCCTATCTCTGCCACTGTAGAGAGAAGCTCTAGCAATATTCACGTGAAAACCAAAAATCAAGAAGTGGATGCTGAGACAATGTGAAAAATCTATAAGATGGTTTTATTACGTCCCATCATGGTTGTGGTGGTGTGTAATGTTTGAAGTGTCTTATCAATGTCGTTTATGATTTACGTGTTATGATGATTACAAGAAGGTCAAAGGTGTTCGACGCTCTTCATATCATGGAACTTGTTATGTGTTGGGTTTGTTAGAAGGCGATGTGAAATATATTGACTGCATCACTAAAAAGAGTCACTAAGCACCTATAGAGACCCTTAGAAGTCTGTTTGCATTATTATTGTCATCAGACTCTTTGAGCAAGCTTAAAGTAGTATGGGTGAAATGCTGGAAAAATCTTTCGGATGATATTTTATATAGATGGTGACTTGTTATGCAACATCAAAAATATTAAATCAAGTATTATATATATTGTAAATTTATGTATATTTGTTAAATTCATATATTCGCAATTCGTATATTTTAGTCAAATCTATTTTATTTATGAAGATTTTCATGCTTATTATTTTTATAGAGTTGGTATTGAGCGTACGAAATCAAAAATCTAACCTTATCGAAATATTGCGAAGTCGTAGCGAAGTCATGGCAGAAGTCAATGTGATTTTGATTCGATGTCATTTCCAGATGTTGACAATATTGTGAGCAATCAAAACAAATCGGTATACAATGAGTTGTAATGTGATCGTAAGGTTATGTCCTTAGACCACAATAACCTTCTTGATGAACAACGTCATGCGTATTCCAATATAATGCGTGCAATGAAATCAAATGAACGTGGTATATTTTTTATTTTGTATATGGATATGGAGGCATGAAGAAAATATTTTTTTAGAGAGCTTTAACTTTGGGGTTAAATTGAACATATAATTTGCCAGTAGTATCAAGCGACAAAGTATATCTTTTATTGTTCGGTGGAAAGACTACACATATTTGATTTATTATTCATATATCAATGAAGAATTAACATGTAATATCGAATAAGGAATTATGTTTGTCAAATTGATTGTTCGGTGTAAACTCATAATATGGAACGAAACCCCAATGATGAATAAATTTTGCTTTGAAGCATTGGACAAAACTTTATGACATATTTTGGTTAGTCAACCTACCGAGTTTTGCAACATCTTTTGGATAGAAAGTAGTCGCGTTCGGTGAAGAATTCAGACAAATATTGTCATTGTATATAAGGAAAGTCGTCGGGATATTGTGAATGATATGATAAATTTATTATATTTGTGGAGAGATTGTACGATTCTGACACTGACTAAAAATATGTGGTTTTAAAAACTCGGTAAAATTGATTATTATACGGATCTAGTGGAGTTTTACGAATCGATCGCAAGCATTAGAGATAGAACAATTATATAAGCAAATGATGATTGTGTCAATATTTAAATCCCTGAATATATTTTGCTCGAGGCCTCTGGTTATCTAAGTATGGGTATTCACAATTCATTTAACCGAACAAA
The DNA here is from genome assembly GCA_016081115.2 of Rehmannia glutinosa. Lineage (NCBI taxonomy): Eukaryota > Viridiplantae > Streptophyta > Magnoliopsida > Lamiales > Orobanchaceae > Rehmannia > Rehmannia glutinosa. Next base: position 190,551 of record JABTTQ020000026.1, on the reverse strand, counting down.
CTAAAATAAAATTAAATTTTGCGTTCGATAAAAAACCAAAACCAAAACTTTTGGTCCATTTTTTGGTTTATTATTTTTAAAAAATTTATTTTTGGTTCAATTTTGATTTTGGGGTTCGGTTCATCGAAGAATTTTTTTTACGTTTATGTTGAAACACGTTTGCTACTTGAAGTCGTATTTTTCCTTATTTTTGTACTTTACTCATTTGTTATTGCTAAGAAGGGAGAGTGCAGACTGCAGCCCACGAATAAAAGAGTAAAGACCAAACTCCCAACCCCATGTGTACACCACCATGAGCATGAATTTTATATTTAAGGGCTTATATGTAGGCTAAAAGAGTGAATATTGTCCCACTCCCACTGTCTCACTATGCCACAAACAAAATAGTGAAGACAAAATTCCCCTATTGGTTTTGTTATGCATTAGTAATAAACCTTCTAAACAGCTTAGTGATACAAATTATGAACTATGAATATTTCTCATTTATGTTATGCAACTTCAGATGTTGTATGGTTTTCTAGCATATGAACAAATTAGTTTCTTTTTGGTGTTCTATTATGTAACTTTTCAACCAAAATGAAGTTTAACTTTGTTTGCTTGATTTTTTTTTATTTTGTCTGTATTTATGTAACGTAGCTTATTTTTTCTAAGAGGATGAAACTTATTGTGATACTTTTCTTCATAGAAGTTGAACGCTCTTGTGCATCCTTAGAACTAGTCTTGGCATCATATAAACCACACATTGCACCATTATATGTCTTAGCTTCTCCCATGACCCCTCTCTGTAGCTGGTACATTAGCGCATACCTCAATAACATGCTCATGCTCTGAATGTTGTGCCTCTAGCCTCTATCCTGATCATGGCGTTGATGCCCACAACCAAATTTACAAATGGGGTGATGGTTGTGGAGATTGTTGTGGAGAGGGAAGGAGAAAGTGGGGAGCTATTTATAATAGTGAATGGTGGAGATTTGGGAATTAATTAAAATTGGATTACATCTTTGTCATCAAGTGATTGAAATTAATTTTTTTTAATTGTACTAAAGGGGCGCTATGTGCACACCCATTTCTTATAAATACACCTCACCCAATATCTATCTATATATATAATAGTAGAAGTTTGGTTTTTCCCGCCTAAATACACTAGCTATTTTTAGCTATAATTATTTTTGTCAGTCTTCCCTTTTATAAACGTGACTAAAAAATGCAGATTAAGATTAATTTGGAATCTTATATTTTTGGCATCTAATTTATTAAATACCTATATATATATAATTCTGATTAATGTTAATAAAATATATGGTAAAGTCAAAATGGAGGCAAATTAGTCCACATAAAAAATAGGGAGGTTAGCTAAATCTAGTAAATCCCATGAAAATAGGGGAGTTACCCACAATTGGTGACATCCTTCATTCAACCCACGCCGTTTAGTTGATTTCCATACAAAGTTGATGATATGTTTCCTTAACAAATTAGTAAATATTACGCAACAGACTTTGAGTTAATATTTGTTTGGTGAGGATGGAGAGCCTGATTTAGTAGTTGGTATTTAAACTAGGCAAAGTGCATTTGAATGAGATTTGGATTCTAACTCACTATATATTTTGGGGAAATTCTTTCAACTTTAGCCACCACTCCATATGCTAAATCTAGTAAATCCCATGAAATTTCGTCATTCCCATTTTTTTTTGAAAAAAAATTGCTTGATATGGTCAGAATGTTGCTTATATGTGCTTAAATACTTGCTCGCACGTATGCAAAATATTGCTTAGTTTTTACTGTGTTTTAAACTCTCACATTAATAATAGTTTGTTTGAGAAGAACTATCATATTATGCAAAAAATTAAAAACTTATACTTATGGACTCTTATTCATTCAATCGTTGATGGTTTTTTCAACCCAGAAATTTGCTTGGGTGATACTAAAATGTTGCTTATGTATGCACGAATACTTGCTTGTATGTATTCAAATTTTTTATTACGTCCCCATTTGTTCTAACCCAGTACTTTGCTTAGCTATGGCTTGAAGTTTGCTTACATGTGCATAACTATATGCTTATGTATATTCTAAATGTTGCTTAATTATTTATTTTGTTTGAATCAGTTGGGATTGCACATGTGCCGCAGAGCGGATTGAAATAACATCGGATTCATTTTCGAACTGGATACCAGAATGTGATGAAAATATGACTCCAAAAGAAGGAATGAATTTTGATAATGTCGACAACGGAATACCATTTTAAAAATAATTCTTAAATAAAATAAAGTATGTGTTCGATAATATGTTGTGACTGCTTATTTATTTGTTTAATACTGCTTATTTATATATTGCAAATTGCCTATGTGTGGTTATTGTAATGTTTATTACTACTATGTACTCAACTTATTGTGACTGTTGTAGTACTTTTCGAGCAAATAATTCAACATTCTTGCAAAATTTGGTTACTGCAGTCCCATATGTTCAATTGCTTATTTGTGCGTAAAGTATTGCTTGTGAAGGGATGTTATGGTGCTTAGAAAGCACTTGAATTATGCTTACAATACCATTAAACCATGAAAATAATTGCTTACAAAGCAATTGAATTCTACTTACAAAGCAATTGAATTTTTCTTACAAGGCAACTGAATTCTGCTTACAAAGCAGTTGAATTCGGCTTATAGTATCTAAAACCATGAAAATAAATACGACGCGAACTAAAAAATATTCCTATATCAACTACGCATGTACGTCAAATCCAACCATATTTAAAATGGCTATAAAATACAATATTCAACATTTTGATCAAAAGTATGAAACAACAACGTTTCATTGTGATCTTAACTCGATTTAGAAAACTCCTTCGCCCATCCCAAAACTGACTCCCTCTGCTCATTCATTACACATTTTGCCATTTCCAATAGAAAATCTATAATAAAAAAAGATAGTAGTCATTTATATAAAACATTTATTAACAAACAAAACATTTATAAGCATAAAACCAACTAAGCATAAGCATAATATAACACATGTATAAGCAGAAAAAAACTATAGATAAGCATAATTATCAACCAACAATAAGCAGTTAAAAACATCAATAAGCAATTCCCCCAGCCTTAGAAAAAAAACATGGCAATACTAGTTATCCCCCTAAATTGAGAGCATAATATAAAACATAGATAAACATAATATAAATCATACATAAGCATAATTATCAACAACAATAAGCAGTTGAAAGCCTCGTTAAGCAATCTCTCTGTCTGCTAACTTTGTTTTTTCAACTAGTAAAACCAGTAAAAAAAAATAACAAAATCCACAACAGATCCTAATTATGCATTTAGAAGAACATAGATAAGCATTATTACGAAAATCAATAAGCATTTGCACATATCTGAACAAAAACATGATCTATTTAAGCCTTATTTCCTGAAATTTTCATCGTATTGTACAAAAACTAAAACCCAAAACACAATAATTTGCGCTGACTAGAAAACAAAGAATTATAAATACCCAAAACTCAAAACTAAGATCAATATCATATCAATATCCTACAAAATGCAACAGTACACCCTAACAACCAACAAAAAATAGAAAACCACAATTATTTATGGTTCTATGTTTTTCAAAACAGCAACCAAAAAAAAATTACAAAAAAACAGAAATATAACCATTGTCAAAGGCTGGAGCAAAATTACGTCACCAAGAAATTCCCGATAAAAATGGCAAAATAATAAGGAAAAATCAATTGATTCACCTATAATGTGGGCGTCGATTTGTTGTCGCAAGATTTCTTTTGATGGTTTTTTTTACAAAGATGTTGAGAAATCTTTAATACATATCGATGGAGATGCTCTTCTGGTGGGGTTTTTCACAATAGCTATGGAGATTGGAGTTTTCACGAGATTAGGGTTTTTCTCAGAAAGATGGAGACGTGTGAAAAGATTTGGAAGAGAAAAATTTGGAAAAGAAAAGCCAAGAGAAAAGATTTGGAAGAGAAGACATGTGAAAACCATTCCCTAAATTGTAGCAATGTGAAAACCCACTACCAAAAATAACTCCCCCCTAATAATTGATATACGTTGTAATTTACCAAAAAGTCCTTTTCTCCAATAATTAACCATTATAAAATGATAAAAAACTGTTTAATCTAGACCATTTAAAAGTTAAATCAACGCTCCAGATTTGGTCTCACATACTCACATAATTTATATGGACTCACCGATCCAAATCATATATATATATATATAGGGAGGTAGAATGCATGTGTGTGTATGGGATATATATATATATATATATATATATATATATAGAGAGAGAGAGAGAGAGGGAAATGATTGATTAGATATGGCCCAATTTTAAAGCACATGTACAACATTAGCCTTACTTATTCAAAATATTCAAAAATAGGCATTTTATTTGTTATAACCCCAAAATACCCCTTATACAAGGTTGAAGGCAAACTAGTAATTTTTAAAGGTTTTAGGGGCCGTAAAATGGTATCAGAGTCTAGGTTTATTAAGAAATTTTTGTTAAATTTATTATATTTATATAATTAACAATTGGTGAGGAGAAATTACTCCAAGATTATGGATCTGGACAATTGTCCAAGATGTACACCTTACAGGACTTATCGTTAAATTTTGACGATGTACGCACAAGATCACCAAGACAAGATAGCATATTGGAACAACCAATATGATGAAAAGGAACGTGCAGGAGCCGATAGAGAAACCTTGAGACACCGCCCGGAAGAAAGTGGCATATTATCCGAGTTTCTTTACATTAAACCGATAATATATGTCGATCGATGAATCGCCAAGAAGTCCATGAAAATGCCCATCGAATAATGATTCCCGATGGAGTACCGTGAGTGGAACGAGATACTTCCGCACAAATGTAAGTTCTTAGAAGATCTTAGAGAAGTCCGTAAGACGGCGGTGCGTAATTATGGCAACCGCCATATTCATCTACCAACACAAGTTCATCGGATCCGAACTGGATGGAGACGATGGTGAAATATCGAAGGAGACTCTTGCAATCCTTCATGATCGTGAGCTATCAAAACGGGCGGCGGGCGGGCCGCCCGCAGCCAAAAAACCGCCACTTGGCGGGCGGGGGGGCGGGTCGCCCGCCGAGGTGGCGGGCGAGAAAACCTCGGCCAACCCAACCCGCCTCATAGCGGGTTGGGGCGGGCCACCCGCTAAAATTCAAAAAAAAAATAATGGTAAATCACCACAAACCAAGCCTGCTACATTTGTTACATATGAAGTCTAAATGACTACACTACATTACAATTTAGTCAGTTTTGTCACAATTGGCATTGAAAAAATCCAAAATACTAACTAAATTTAATGAAAATCTATTTTGAAATTCAAAGTTAATCATTGAAATAATTTTTTTCTTCTCCAGCTCCTTCATAATCCTCTTCATCAATGATATCTAGAACATTTGAACTCTCGCAGGAAAAAGTTGATTTAGTACTTGCACTTTCTTCATTATCTACACATAAAAAACATAAAAGACATTAAGATTAAATTGCAATAAACCTACACAACAATAAAGCAAAAGAACATGATTTAATAATTAATATTTTATAAGCTAACTTACCAATAGCATAACCATGTAACCAATTACGAGCACAAATAAGAGTTTGTACTTTTTTCAGGAGAGTGCAACTTATACTTAGTGAGCACACGAGCACCAATAGAAAATGCACTACGATGCAATGGTGGTAATGGGGATAGCCAAAACATCACGAGCTATTAATGCAAGTGTCGGAATCGATGTTGATGATTTTTCCAATACCGCAAGACATCCAAATCCTCATAATACGAAAATTCAAGTTTTAGCTCCTCCAAATAGAGATCCAATTGAGATTTCCTAGATTTGTAACATTTGGCTATCATAAGCCTTAAATTCCTACATAAAGATTTAAAATATGCTATCAAAAATTCATAATAAATATAAGCTAAATACATAATTAGATAATACAAGAAAAAAGAAACAAAAGAAAGATAAAATACTTACATCAAACATTCTTTTTCCTTTGCTTTTATCTCCTTCTCCACTTTGTGTTGAGCAATGTATGGTAGAAGAAGAAGAAGATTGTGGTTGTGAAGGACTTGGCTTGATATCATTAGCATAGAGCTCAAAAAGCATATCCAACTTTGCCTTCACAAGTGACATTGTCTCTTGACATTTAACAGGATCACTCTCAACTTTCGAATAAAAATAGCTCAACATTGAAAATTTTACTCGTGGGTCAAGAATAGCCCCAAATGCAAGTACTGTGCTATATTGACTCTAGTATTTGTCAAATTTTTCTTTCATCCTTCTGCACATGTCACTTATAAACACATCTTCATTGGACAAATTTTCTTTCAACTTAACTTCAATCTTCCAAACTTGCATAAAGTACAAGTTTGAGGTAGGATAAGAAGAACCCGAAATCAAGTTGGTAGTATCATAAAATGGCTCAAGAAACTCACATATTTTTTCTGCTCTTTTCCATTCATCAGTTGAAGGACAAAACTTATAATTCCTATCATTTAACTGAAGAGAAGAAAATGCCTTTTTGTATTTAATGGCACTATCCAACATCAAATATGTTGAGTTCCAACGGGTGGACACATCCAATCTCAAGCCTATATTAGTATCAATGTTACCAACCGTACTCACACATTCTTCAAATTTTCTCATCCTACCCTCAGAACCTTTCACATATTTCACAATTCTCTCGATTTTGTGCAAAGCCAAATTAATAGCTTTCAAACCTTCTTGGACAATGAGATTTAGTATATGAGCCGAACAACGAATATGAAAGAACTCACCATTACAAAATAAGCTATCTTGAATAGAGAGTTGCTCTTTCAAAATTTCTTGCATACAATCATTACTAGATGCATTGTCCAATGTTAAAGAAATTTTTTTTCTGTCAATCCCCCATTCCTTCAAAAATGCAAATATTTTTGCTCGCCAATTCAACTCCCGAATGTGGAGGAGGCATAAAGATCAAAGCAAAGTATTTTACTATTCAATTTCCAATTCTCATCAACAAAATGACCAAATCAAGCAAATATATCCCTCACTAGTGCATGCAGTCCATACATCAGAAGTTAAACAAATTCTATTTGTGATATTAGCCAAAATTTTCTTAAGCTTCTCTTTCTCCTTCGTGTAGATTTTTGTGATGTCAGAAACAAGAGTGTTTCTAGAGATACAAGGAACACTAGGGTTTATATATTTCATCCAAGTCCTAATGCCATCATACTCGACAAATGAAAATGGTAAATCATGCTTAATAATTGCAGCAGCCAACAACTCACGTGAAATCTTTGGGTTTATTTTTTTAGACCTTATCTTCCCTTCATGATCAACAATCATTTGCCCCACATCATGGAAGCTTAAATTTTGCAAGTTGGAATATGACGCCTCAATGTAGAAGTTCCATATTTTTTACCCCCACATTTATATTCTTTTTTACAACCCTTGCATTCAGCTCTTTGTACACCATCTTGACCAACCCCTTTCTTTAAAAAATAATTCCAAACATCAGAAAATTCTTTTGGCTTACCTAACCTTTGATTACTTTTAGTATTCTCCAATGTATCACCCTCATCCAAGTTTATGCTTTGGTTCAATGATGTAGAATCCATGGTTATTTTTCTTCAAATCTCCAAGACTGCAATATGAAAAAAGAATTAGGAAATTAAACTTCTGCCAATATCAATTGAGCTCTGCAAAACCCCCAAATAAAAGCATTTTAACAAAACTTCACTTATTTCACCCAAATAAAAATTACCCATTCAAACCGAAACATTTGCCTTGCACGTTTTTTTTTTTTTTCACTATCAAATAATAATCACCATGTTAAAACTTAAAATGTACATTTTAACAATTCAAAAAAAAAAAAAATATCATATTCAAAAAAAAAAAAAAAAATTGATTTTTCTGTAATTTTGTGCGAAAGTTTAAAACAGATGGTGATTGGTGAGCAAGATGCCAAATTTTCCCGACAATATATTTTTAATCTTGAATTGTAATTAATTGGAACATCAATGACAATGGTATGACTTTTGCCAAGAACATGAATCAACAGACAACATAAACTTAAAATATTCAAGGATTAATATTTTGTTTTTATCTTATTCAGCATAAACAAACAAGAGTGCATTCAACATTCATAATTACTAATCATCAAATTATCAAACAATTAACCACACTATAATACTATATATATTAAATTAAAAGACTAATTCGATCCAAAATAAAAAATAAAAGACTCATAATAATTTCATTTGAAACAAACCAAACAGAGGCAAGTCAGGCAACAACGTGTTCCGTGGGTTAAGCAGCAGAGGTTTCGGTGAAGACTAGTGATGGTGGTGCTCGATTGCCGGCGAAGAGATTTTCGTTTTGGTTTTGCAGTACTCCCTGGGCGCGTCGCTGCTCACTGTGAGTCTGTGGAATGTGAAACTGATATTGTAAGTTGTAACTTGTGATTTGTGAAATGGGCTTTACTTTTTTTTATTTGTGTTTGCACTTTGCAGAATTGCAGGGAATAAGGATGGGCTTTACTTTTTTTTATTTGTGTTTGCACTTTACAGCTGCAGCCTGCAGGGAATGAGGGAATATGGATGGGCTTTACTTTTTTATTTTGATTTTTTTTTAATAATTGGGGCGGGCTAACCCGAGCCCGCCCCGCCCCAGCCCGCAACCCAAACGGGTCGGCCCGTTTGGGCCCGCCCCTTGGCAGGCCTTTGCATCATCAACCCAACCCATCTTTTTAGGATGGCGGGGCGGGCCGGCCCGACGGGCCCAACCCGTTTTGACAGCTCTATTCATGATATTCAAAAACGAGTCAGGAACCTGGAGGACAGACCAAGTTCATCCGGAGGAGCGAAACATATTGATTTTAGAACGGTACCCTATTTACATCAAAAAGGGAAACCAACCGAAGTTATACGAAAAATGACAGATGATGAAAAGCTTATTGCTATCATCAAAGGAAAATATGTCACAAATTAAAAAGTGATGGATATGGAGAAAATGAATCTTAAAGATCTACATAACCTTGCAGAACTTCGCAGGATTAGGAATTGTAGATTTAAAGATGAACACATAAGATGGAACAACTTTGGTTACCTATGACCCACTAGGTAGACCAATTCCACCACCGCCACCAGTAAATCCCAACGTCGCAGAAAGTACGGGTTCAAATCATGGAACCCAGGAAGAAAGAATGCATCACGTTGGAGATATCACCACAGGGAATGAAACACTTTCAGGAACAGGAGCTCGACCACCTCTGGCGGGAACTCGACAACCTTCAAGAAGGCCAAATGTTTATCAAACGCCTTATGGAAGATCACATCTCGACCCAATACATCCATATGGGTTGATGCTAAATCTGGATATCCGAGATTTTAAAAATCGAGAAGTCCTTATTGATGAATGGGCATCAGCTATGAGTATTGCAGCAGGTACCCTTGATCTTACAAAAGATTCATTCATTTTACTCCTTGAAATGAGTCTGGAGGGATTTGTAAGGATTGCATGGGATATGACCGAAGCAAGTATGAAAAGCGCGGTCACAACAGGAGAATCACTAAAAGGAATTGTCGATGATATGGCAAAATTATTGAAAATCCATTTTATCGGCACAGGTTACTTTGAGGGATTAGAAGAAGAAAAATGAAAAAGATATAAACAAGCCATCTACAGCCTCGAGTTACATGATATCTGTCATATTGATGAATATATAAAGTTGTTCACCGAGTACCGATGGAAGTCGAAAATTGGAGACAAAGAAGTTTCACATCTATTCTTTGCAAAAATTCTAAGTCCCTGGAGAGAAATGCTTATCAGGGAATACAAGGATGCAATGATTTAGATCTCGTGGCTAGAAGAATGTCTTTCTTGAAGGCGCCAAGTTATCAATGGTGCTACAAGCAAGACTATACCTAATTACAAGAGATTACGAGGAATTAATAAATCGGTTCCTCTATGTTGCGTAGACGATGATATCCCAACAGTGGTGGGAGGTCAACCAAGGCGACATAAAAAGAAGAAGGAGAGAAGCCATCCATACCGCCGGGGAAGCAGCAACAAAAGAAGTAGGTCTTCATGGAGAGCTAGAAGATTTTGGTCAAAACAAAAGCCCAAAATTACAAATTAGGGCAAAGACCAAGACCAAACAAATGTAAGTAGAGCCTCATCATCGTTCAAATCAAGCAAGTACCAAAGCAGAACCCCAGGAGAAGAACTTTCGAGAGCTCATACCGAGCTAATGAAAGCTTCAAAGATTGTAATTGGCCGGGACATGCGAGCAAGAGGGCATATCTCAACCGATTGTCTAGACAACCCGAAAAACAAGGAGTCGAGGCGATTCGAGGCAACACCGTAAATCAAAGAAGTCATGCTATTATCAAGATCTTATACAGTGTATCGGTTTGAGGATATACCTCGGATGAAAGCATTTATGAAGAAGAAATCTATTCTCGACTATGGAAGTGACTCAAATCGAATCGAGTGAAGAAGAAATTCTTCAAAAGAGACGGTCGGGGAGGATATGTCGATTCCTCTCTCACACTACGGTTTCTCATAAGACTCTTATGAGAATTATGAAGGAAGATCCAAAGCTTCAGATATATGATGGATTTACAATTAGAGTTATGGAAAAGGCTTTGGATAGGATTGGTTTTTGTAATAGAAAATACCAAATTAACCATAGGGTAACAACCGGAGAATTTGCCATTTCGATGGAGTTTACCGGGAACCTAATCGAGATGCAATTGGTCTCTATTAGAGAAATCCAAGAGATCAAAAGCAGAGTTAAAAGAGAAGTTGTAAATACACTCTCATGGATTCATATCGGAGCCATAAGAGTCATTATTAAGGCAACATTCAAAGAAGAAATAGATTCGCCACTCAATCTGGCTACCTCCGATAAGCGAATCTCAAACCTCAAGGATTCATGCCTTGGAGCGGTTACAGGAAATTTGTATGCTGGGAAATTGGCATTTAATGTCTATCCTAGAATTGCATATAATTTGGGAGATCGAGATTTCAACAGAGTCCTAACCCTTCATCAAGATTTCAAAAGAGACGATTTGATGAAAGAAGGAATGACCCTACTCGATCACATACAAGATATCCTATGCTCTCTCGAATACACATCATTCGAAGTATTCTTGAGAAAGGAATTTATTGAAGTCCCAAAAATCTTCGAGGACTTTGCTAGGGTGGTTCTACCAGAAATCATGGAGTCTCCAACTATCAAGAACATCGATATGAAAATACAAGATCAACCAGTCTTCAACAAAAGCCAAGTCTCGAGTTGAGCCTGAGAAGGATGTCTTTCCAACAGACAGAATGATGAGCAAGATGGCCGTTGGGAAGAAAAAGAGACCAAGTACGATTCAAAGCATCCCGATATTTTCAAAACAAAGAAGGAGGTAAATGTCCGTAGGAAAGGTGGCAAGAGGTTGAAGTAATATTCGACATCACTCAAAAGGATAATATTTTTCTTGTGATGTTCTATATTATTTCCAAAAACCAATAGTTGGAAGGTATCAAGGAAGCCTAAAGATAGGTGAAATTGAGCTTACTATTACATGAACGACAGGAAAGATCCCAGAGCAATTAATACTCGGAATTGAATTTCTTGAGGATCATAAACTTGGGAAAGATTACAAGATGGAATGGAGTTCATAGTGGTTGATAAAAAATAAAGAATCAGATGAGCACTAGTCCATTCTCCATATACATTTCTATCGGAATGTTATATGCTGAATACAAGGCCGAGTATTTTGCTGCCTATATTGATTCAGGTGCCGAAATATGTACTGCAAAGCCGGATGTTTTTCCTAAAGAAATTGGAGAAGACTTACCAGCTATTGCAGGAAGAGATTTCTCTAAAAGAATTCTTATTCTTAACAGAGGAATTAAACAAGCAGAAATCATGATCGGAGGCGCATGCGGTACCCCATGGTACAAAGTGAAGATGCCACCAATCTATTTCCATGATACAGGAGCAAATGTTTTGTTGGGAAACAATTTCCTACAAACATTCAAGCGATTTACACAGGAAAATGAGACAAGACTTATTTTCACAACATTATGTGATCATAAGATTATTGTCCAGAGACTGCGGGAAGCATTTTACAGAACAATGCTTATTAATTTTCGCAGCAAGCGTGGTGATGAAGCCAAACTTCGGAATTCAAAGATGGCGGATCGAAGAAAATTTGGTGAAGCATTATAATCCTATAGACAATTTGGTTCGAACCAAAAGGATAAGAAAATATGGGATAATAACTTATATTCATTCAGAATACAAGGAGAAGAACGAGTACCTCCAGAGGGAATTGCAAAATTAATGACAAGCCTAATGGAGAATCCGCAAAGTGATGTTACAATAGAAGAACAAATATTAGTTGAGTATATCAAGAAGAAGATCCAAAGGAATTATAATGAAGATCCTTTGGCATGGTGGGATAAGAACGAGCTCAAAACTTCCTTAAAGGTTAAACCAGGAAAGGAGTACAAGTTCGTGAGATTCAAACCAATCCTTATGAATCAGAAGGATCGTAAGGATATGCAGAAGATACTTAAGGAACATCTTGACCTTAAGTTGATTTCACCAGGAGTTTCTCCATACAACAGTCCATGATTCTTAGTCAAAAACCATGGAGAAATCAAAAGAGGAAAGCCAAGACTTGTTATTAATTACAAGGGGATTAATAACATTTTGGAGTTCGATGGATACTATATCCCAAGTAGAGAGCATCTGGTTAACTACATCAAAGGGGCCAAGATATTCTCAAAGTTCGATTGCAAATCTGGATTTTACCAGATTAAGATGTATGAAGAAAGCAAGAAGTTCACAGCTTTCTCCACACCACAGGGACATTATATTTGGAACGTGATGCCTATGGGATTGGCTAACGCACCACAGATATATCAAAGGAAGATGGATAATCTCTTCAAAGATTATTTCAGTTTCATGTTCGTATATATCGATGACATTCTGATTGCATCAAAGAACATGAAGGAGCATCTCAAACATTTGGAAATATTTTCAGATGTTTGTCATAAGGAAGGATTAGTGCTTTCGGAGATGAAGGCAGTGATTGCAACAAGACAGATTGAATTCCTCGGAATTGAAATCGATGAATCTTGAATCACCCTACAAAGTCATATTATAGAAAAAATACAAGGATTTCCAGATACACTAAAAGACAAGAAGCATATTCAGAGTTTTCTTGGAGTTGTTAATTTTGCTGGAATGTTCATAAACAATCTGACACGTTACAGGAAGGTGTTTAGTCCATTACTCAAAAAAGATGAAGTATTCAAATGGGAGGATGAACATCAAGAAAGAATTAAGCAGCTTAAAGAAGTTTGCGAAAAGCTTCCTGAACTTGTAATTCCACATGATGAAGATGAATTGGTTCTCTACACAGATGCCAGTGATTATTGGTGGGCCAACAGTTCTTACAAAAGCCACACCAAACGGAGAAGTGCCATGCGCGGATATTGCGTGGGTCTATTTACTGACGAAAGAAGCAACTCGGTGGCATATCAACAAGAAAGATTTTTTTGTCAAAGAACTTTCAAAAAATGGCCTTTATTTCTCTTCGGCTAAAAGTTTATCTTAAAATTGATAATTCAAGTGTTAAAGCTTTTCTGAAAAACAAAATTGAATCAAAACTAGAAAAATCTAGAATACTTAGATGGCAAGCTGAATGACAATATTATGATTATGATATTGTCATTATAAAATCTCATGAAAATGTTCTTGTAGATTTTCTAACAAGAGATGGAGGGAATTGAAGCTGATTCCATCCTCACAGCCTCAAGACATCTTGGAGACCAACTTGAAATGCTACTCCGAGAATTTGATACCCTGGCCATCAATGCCGATTTGGCCGAAATTACAAAGGAATGATCGGGACAAAGTAACCGATCGTATACGAGCATGTGTCCTGGTCTCACTCTCGCTTGAGAACGGCATTTCAAGGGCCACTCCTCTGCCGCTAATAAGCAAACAGGAGCGTTTAGAGCGCAGGCTCTCCAACCTGTAGTAGAGGATTCCAGTACCTCTAGCACAAGTCCTAAGCTGGCAAAAATATTGGCCTAAGGAAAAACTGATATTCCGGAGTTAAATCCCGAGTTATCACATCAACCTAAAGACGCCCTGGTAAAGGACGAAGAGATCAATCTTAGGCCGATGATGGGCAATTCTAAGGTTGATACTAATGAGATTAAAGTTTCTTCTTCTTGGCAGAATACCGGGGCGAATGGGAGAAATCGATCACAGGCAAGGATATCTCGGAAAAACAAAGATCGATATTTCTGGAAGATACCCAAGGGTTTGGATGCTTCCAAATTCTAAGAAGTGAAGAGGTGGTATGAGTTTGGGGCTTTGGCCTCGGTCTATACTACTTCACCTGCCTTCCCGAAGATCAAACAATTGCCAAAATGGATCCAGAAAGCAGTTTACGAGTGCTGGTCAAATAACGACAGCTTAAAACGAGAGGATACCTTGGAACTGTATTTCATAAGTATGGCTCTAGAGCTCGTCAGAAAAGGCGGTCATGAAGCCTTTCATTACATCAAAGCCGCGATCGAGAAGAAAGAGCCTTCAAAAATATCAATGAGGCAAATTCAGAAGAAGTACAATTGGCCATGACCTTCACCGAAGATCATATTACAAAAGAAGGGCATGGGGATTGTGGGTCCGTCTCACCGAGATGGACAAAGTCAAGTTTCCGCTCAACTTTTATCAAAATTCAAAGAACGGATCATTCCTGTGAATACTATGACAGAAAAACTACAAGATTTGCATAAGACCTGTTCGAAAAGAAAAGAAATCTTCTGTGGAAAAACAAGCTGCCGGGGAGTAAAGAAACTTGTCGGAAATATTGTAATATGGCTCACATTGGCCATTGGGAACTTCAAGTCTGTCCCAAATGTCAAAACCAGAAGGAACCAGAATTTGGCAAAGGATTCCGGCCAAAAGTCGATCGGAGAAGACCCAACGATGGAGAAAACAAGTCACAGAAGTATCCAAAGTTTCGGGGACCACCAAAAAAGTAGATTCCCTGATAAAGTTAGAGAAGGCAAAAGAGACAAAAGGTGGGTCAGATCTAGTAATTGGCATCCAACTAATCAAGATGCTAATAATTCAAGTAAATAACATAAGCAATGACGTCATAAGATTCCATCTAATTAAAAGATGGAAAAAGAAAAGTCATCAGGCTTTGGAGCCTTATCAGATTGCCTTGGATACCAGACAAGGAGGGTCCTAAGACATGTGAAGATAGGAAAGCATCCACTACTTTCAGCAAGTGGATGTGAGAATCCAAGAAATAGAGGCATCACTTACCTCTATATAAACAAGAGTTTTTGTAAAGGCTAAAGCGCGTTGAACATCTCCTTAGTCTTCTAACAATAATTTTTCTCTGTAAAATTAGTGGAGTGTTTAGAATTTCGAGTGTTTTCGACTTTTGAGTTTTAGTTTTTAATTTTACAAGAGGGTGATAGCCTTTATGAGAGGCTAAACAAGTTTTCTCCTCCCAAAAGGAGATTACTGATGTAATATATTTTTCTTTAAGTTCTTAATAAAATAAAGGCTTTTGTTCAATGTATGTTCATAGTGTACCATTGATCTATCCCTTTGAAGAATTACTTATACGCATGGAGTAGGAAACAAACCAAGTCCGTTTGGCCGATTCTGAAGAAGTCGGATAACTTGCAGATCATCTTCCCTGAGGGTGAGGTTGAACAGTGAGGAGCTTTGTCAAACGATCCGGGGCGATAATCTTCCGACTGGTGGTGTTATGAGCCATCTCACCCTGGTCTTTGTTTGGTCAAAGAAGGTATGAATTTTAAGGGATTTATTAATTTTACGGAAGCATGTTGCGCCTGATATGGTCGTAATGGACTATTTCCATTTTCACCTGAAACCTTAGTTTGTAACTGGATAACATAGAATCGAACATCTTTTAAGAATATGGCTGTTTAAGTTTATCACTGGAAACCTGACATGATCTATTTAAAACCTCCGTTTGGAGACTGGATCTAAGTAGGTGTAACAATGCCACGAATGAAACATGTGACAAAAATTGAAAGTGTTCATATTTTGTGATATCTAGAACGAATTTAATCATGTTTCCGTATTTGTTATAAAGGGTATAATGGGAACTGCAAGGAATAATTGTTTCATTTTAATATGGAAAGCCAAAGTTGTAACTGAAACATCAAAAGAGGCCATTCTTGATTTTACCCCGAGAGAGAGAGTAGCTATTTTTATATAATTTGTAACATATTGATTTCGAACATAACTTAAGCAATTTTAATTAGTGGTGTCAATTTGGGTTGGGTCCGAGTTCGTGGGTTCACGGTCGAATCACCAACCTAAACCCCAACCTATTTAATTATTCGTGTCAGGATCTTGAACCCGGACCCGACCTATTTATTTCACAGGTAACCTGGACCCGACCTGTTTAATCCATTTAATAAAATTATTTTTATATACATATAATATTTTCAACTGAATAAATTTATTTAATTTTTAAATCAACACTATGACTTGCTATTCAATCAATAAAAAATATCATAATTCAAAACACACAAAAAGAAATAATATAATTGCATAAATAACATAACATACGAATCATATTTTGCGGACAACATTCAAAAAGACATGCAAAATAATAACAATATACATTTTTTTTTTTTGAGGGAAATAACAATATACATGATTAAGGAAGTTTTAGCATTTAAGTTTTAAGAATATGTCTTGTTTTTTTATTTTTTTTTCTTACAATTAATTATTATTTGATTTCCTTTTAAATGGGTCATAATAACATGTTGACCCAAGCCCGACATGTTTAATTGACGGGTTATTCGGGTTCGACCCGATTATGATCCGAACCCATAATGCTTGGATACCTATTAATTTCGTGTTAGGTCCGTGTCGAGTTTGCGTGTCGGGTCCAAAATTGACACTCCTAATTTTAATATTGGAAAAAAAAATTTGGAGGGGGGGTAGCAACATATATACCACCGATATTATTCTATAAGCAATGGAAAAAAAATATAATCTTATAATATGGTTTAGTAGCATATTTTTCATACCTCCAGGTTCAGAAAATAAATTATGATTATCAATATCAAAATACTTACCAAAACTTAAAAAAATGCTTAATATTAATACAATATTTTTTTCAATTTATCATCACCTGACATTTTAAACCTATGGGTTTCAAATAGAAAACTAAACATTGTTTCATATTCCAAAAAATATTCAACTCGACTCAGTATAAGAAATAGATTGATCTTGTGTATTAAAAAATATCAATAAGAAAAGAACATTCAGCCAAAAGTGTGGATCCAACGTTTTTCATGAAATTAAGACAATATATCAGTCTCAAGTCATTTTTTTGTGTAGTCCGATGCAAATGTAATTTTTTTTTTTTTATGTAACTTACTATCTATAATAATATCAACATGCATACCTGTTGACTGCGGAGTCTTACTAACGAAATCAACAACAAATAATATATCATATATCAATATTCATTCCAATAATGTTGAATATACACACATATATATCATCAATACGGTGTTTGACAAGACTTATAAGCCTTGTTTGTTTGTATTTTCAATGGACCATTTTTAATTTCAAACTATTCATAAAAATAGAATTTTATAAGATTTTCAACGAAAATCATTATTTTCACTTTCATTTTTTCACAAAAAACAATACATTAAACATATAATTTCAATACTCAACCTTATACACTACCCTACATCACTTATCAATCACTATTATATAATATTATATATTCAATTAAAATATTCAACCACTGTCAAGTTTTCAAATTATTATATACATAAAAAAACTACTTAAAAAACTACTCAGCCAAATATAATCTCATTTTCAAACCTACATAAAACTCAATCTCATTCATTCATCCAAATATAATTCCAGTTTTCACAAGAAAACCAATAAATTCTCAAAATTCATTTCCAACAATAGAAATTGGAAGTGGACCATGGAAACATAACCATACGAGGCCATATAAGTTTTTCAAAATATCTTGTAAGCTTTTGAGAGCTTATAAGCTCTTAAAATTTATTTGGTAAAATTTTTGTGAATTAACTTGTAAGATCTTAAAAGAAGCTTTCTAGGAGCTTAGAAGTTATTATTATTTCTTAAATTAAGGGGATCCACTTTTTTTCAAAATAAATAAATAAATTATACGATCTTATTTTAACAATCGCCTTTAATTTTGACAGTTTGAATTACAGAATTCACTACTAACATTCAAAGCTCATCAACCATCTTATTTTTATGCAAACACTTCAACAACTTATTTTTCAAAATAAAATCTATCATCTTATAAGATACATATTTTTCAAAATAAAATCTATCAACTTATTTTCCCAAACACCCTCTGTATAGCTTCCCCTTAGGTCAAAATGGATTTACGTTCACTAATTTAGGGGTCCTTGCCCTTAAGGCTTGCTGTAAGGCGCAATGGAGGCATGTTGTGATTCAAGATTCAATTTTTTCGTAATATCCGACAAATCACATCAACAAAATAATAACAAAAAATAAATGGCACCGATCAGAATATAAAATGTACATAGAAATTTTACGTAGTTCGAAAAAAACCGCTTACGTCTTTCCATTCTTTACTAATAAAGAATTTTTCGGTACAAGAAAATACACCCCATTGAGTTTTATGGACCAAACCAAAAAAAAAAAAACTCGTAAACGACTTTAGTAGTTATCAAATAACACTCTCCCAACTTCTCTGTATTTCCCACGAGAAAAAATACCTCTAAAATGTTCTCTTGCACTCATCACAATTTGACTCATATACATTGTTCATCCCAAATGCCTATGCTTTATTTATCTCTCTTGATTCTCTCTGGTTGGTTGTTTTTTGTTGAAATTTGAAGAGAGAAAATCAAAGACAAAGAAATACGAGGTTCAATTCAGCCATTTGGCCTACATCCACAAATAAAATGCCCAAAGGGCTATAGAGTTTCATTTTTTTTTGTTTATCTTAAAAATTACAATATCACCTATATATAGGTATGAGAAATACATAAATGAAAGAATATATCTCATATCAATTTAGATAAAATCATATATTATGATATCCCAATAATTGTGCAATATTCTTAATTTAATCCATTCAGATTTGATTTTGATTCTCAATACTCCCTCTCAAGATGAATATAATGATATTTTATGTTGGAGTATTCAACTTGAACAATGAAACTAGTAGTGAGAGTTGTACTCCTCTATGTAGTAGTACTAGCAGAAAATGAAATCTTTGAGTTTGACAATTAGTGAGAGTTATACTCCTCTATGTGGAACAATATTCCATGTTGGAGTATTCAACTTGAATGTAATGATTGATGTATTGGATGAGTGTTGTGCAATTATAAGAATACAACAATGAATGCTGCAATTGGATTAGCTTGCAACAATAAAGGCTGCAGTCGGATTAACTTGCAGCAATGAAGGTTGCACAAAGCTTCCCCAAAACCGTAATCGTTAGGGCTCTGATACCATGTTGAACTTTGAAGAGAAAGTCAAGGACAAAGAAATACGTGGTTCAACCATTTGTGCTGAGAATGAAAATCAAATCTGAATGGATTAAATTAAGAATATTGCACAATTCTCGGGATAGCATAATATCTGATTTTACCTAAATTGGTATGGGTTATATTTTCCATTTATGTATTTCTCATACTTATATATAAGTGATATTATAATTCTCAAGATAAGAGAAATAAAACTCTATAGTCTTTTGGACATTTTGTTCATGAATGTAGGTGATAGGTGTGAGTTTTGCATGTATTTTGAGGTATAAGTATGACTAAAATGGTGATTAAACATGCAATAACGTGTATGAAATGGTATATATTCGCTCTTTGTGGAAAAAGATATTACGCTTGCTTGTTTTGTAGGAATTTAACGATATTTGGAGTGATTTTATGACAAATACGAGCATTGCTACCTAGAATCATCAAGAATCGAGCGATTACACCTAATTGGAAGCCAACTATGTGGAGTCTAGAGTCATAGTGATGAGTTGTGTGTCAAAAGAAGCACGGATGATCAAACAACAAGGAGATTTATCTCAGGAACATCCAAACGCGTATGGAATTTCCAAAGACAGGCGGGTTTAGTATTTTGGCCATAACTCTCTCTACAAAATTGATATTGAGGTGATTCAAGTGGCTATGGAAAGCTAAGAGAGGGGATACAACTCTTCTGAAGACCCCGCAAGCAAATTCGGACGTTTGGGTGGCGCACGGGCAACCGTGCATGGGCGCACGACCGTGCGCCCTACTGAGATGGATGTTTTCTATGGGATGGCGCACGGGTAGATCGTGCGTGGCACGCACGACCGTGCGTGCTCAGACTGGGTGTTTTCTACGAAATGGCGCACGGGTAGCCCAGTGCGTGGCGCACGACCGTGCGTGCTTAAAAACTCCAAAAATGACAAAAATTGACCTAAACTTCCAAAAGGGTATAAATACCACTTCTTGGGCGCACACCAGAGAGGAAAGGTCTGGAAAAGACCCAAGAACACAAGAAATAGCTCAACTTCATCAAGGAAGAATCAAGAGAAGAATCGGGTCGAATCGGAGCTTGAGGATTGAAGATAAATCGAGAGATTATCCATTTCCCTAAGTTTTCTCATTCTTTGTGCTTTAATCTTTCATTTTAGCTTGTCATGAATATGAACAATTTGTCTATGAGTTGTTTATTTTTAATGAGTAGCTAAACTTCTTGTGATTTCCGGGTTTTGGAAGTAGATTAATGAACTCTTGTTGAATGTTTTAATCTTAGTTGAAGTTATTGTCTTGAAGCCTATTTGAGTACTTTGTTCTTATTCTTGTTTTATCACTTGGCCAATGATTTAACTTGTTTGATATATTGATTCATAATTCGAGAGATGAGTTTCAATATTAGATCTTGAGTACTTGACATGAATATTTCAATCTACGTTTTATATACATCTCGAGAGGGGGGATAAAATAGCTTTGTGATCGTCTTATAGGAATATTGATAATAACCTTGGCTTTGATTTAATCGGACAACAAGAGGAATATTAATTGAAACCATAATCCGGGAATCCATTTCATTCCCTTGATAATTCCATTATTATTTTCATCTTGTGTTTTTGTGGTTATTCTTGTCTTTACCTCCACAAAAATCATCCAATTTCGATCGTCTAAATAAAAATAAGTCTATTACGATCTCAATACTTAGCGCATAAATTTATTAGTCTCTGTGGATACGACCTTGCTTACCCTATTCTATAAACTACACCGTACACTTGCGGTGAAGCTAAAAATATAGGCGAACAGTAGGTCAAATGGTTGAACCACATATTTCTTTGTCTTTGACTTTCTCTCTTCAAATTTCAACATGGTACTTTGCTTGTTCTTCACACTTTGCAATTGAAGAGAGGAGCCGTATTTATAGGCAAACAAACATTTGAAGATTGTTGGCCTCATCTCTCTCTCTCTCTCTATATATATATATATCATGTCTCTAGGTGAGACACAATGGACTAATCTCAACCATCCCTCACTATTAATCAATGGGTGAGATTAAACACATAAACATAACATTAATGATTTATATTAATCAACATAAGAGTAATATAGTAAAATAACAAAAACAGAAACAGTTACACATGGAATTGTATCAAATCACGCACACATATTCTGTTTCTCTCTCACACTATCAATCATTCGAGAAATCACCATTATACAAATCTGAGAAAATTTGGTTCATCTCCACAAATGACACTCCGCAAAAAAAATGAAAGCACAGAAAAATTGGTGTGAGAATATGACGTCAAATCCATAGGAAGAAGCTTCAACAATTATAGAATATTCTGTAATAGCAAACAATGAAATAAGCTTTTGATGGAGAACTCAAACCGGGTTTGTAAAATTCAACTATTAAAATCAAAAAATGCAACGAAGAAGATGATGTTCGTATGCTTATAAATTTCGTTGGATATGGTGCGAAAATACGTTGGGAACACCGCATAAATTACTATAAGATGCAACAAAACTCAACTAAATATGCATTATCCGAAAAACTATCTATGCAAAATAAAAAAAACTAATATGTAGTACAAAGATATCCAACTATGCAAGACGTCATAAACTATGCAACAAAATCAACTAACTATGTATTATCTAGAAACTATCCATGCATTGTGGAATAACTAAATATGCAGTACATTATGTAACATCACATTTTTATAATTTCCAAAAGCAACGTCCCAAATTGAACCTATTTATGCAGTGTAGTATAACTACATATGCAGTACGTTATATTTAATTATGTCTTGTTTTCGTAAAATAGTGTCAACAAAATAACTAAATATGAATTATTTGATGTCTAATTATGCAGTAGAAGAACCCTAACTATGCTGTAAAATAGAAATAAGTCTTGTACAGTGTGCCCGACTTTTTTGAGAGTGCGTGGAGTAACTCCCGATATAGCAGTAAAAGCATTTGGAAAGAAAACAGGTTCCTTAAATTCCGCCACAAAATCCGCAAAGATCAATTTCAAATTTCATAAAACGGTTTCAAAAAGTCAAACTTACTTAAAATCCTACGGGACCACTACTTTACATTACAAAATTACATAATTACCCTTAAATCAACGGAAAAAATGGAAAACCAAAAAAAAAACTGAATAAATCACATCTCTTCATTTTTTAAGATCAATGGGTGAGATGAGTCCACACTGTCTTACTTAGAGAGGGTGGTCTCATTTGAACCAAATCCTATATATATATATATATGAAAGACTATTCTTAGAATAGTAACTCTTATTTTTTCCGCCCATTTTTCAGTTTCTAAAAATAACATTTTTTTTTGCTGATCAACTTTCTTTAAATAAATCACTTTTTAAAGTTATATAAAAGATAGAGTCATATAAGCTTTCCAAATCTGTGTGTGTACTGCATTAATTATTATATTTGTTTTTTTCTTTTTATTTTAAATTTTAATAATTTTTCCATTTTATATCCGTTTTTGGCGTATAATATATTCAACGAATCATCTTTTTACATTCTTCAATTTGACACCTATATTTAATATATAAAATTAAAAAAAATAAATATAATAAATAAAAGAAAATATGTAGTACATTTACTCATTATTTTATAATGGGCTTTAAAAATCATGCATTTGAGCTACTAGGCATCAATTTGTATATTCATGTATTTTGACTATCTATAATACATAGTTTATATTTGAGCTTATCTCATTTCTTCATAATTATATAGAATTGTATTTAAGTTGATTAAATTCAATCAAAAAATATTTATTTAATTGAAGAAAATATCTCAAAATATGTATCCAAATATTATTTATATATATTTTATATATATCCATACATGGCATTATAATTATATATTTTCATTTAAGAAGAAACAAAATTTTTATTTAATATGAAATTATATTCATAATAATGTATGTAGAAAATCATTTACTATATTTATTAACATATTTTTCATGTTAATAGATTTTTTTAATATTTATCAGTGTATTTTGATATTCAACTTTTAAAGTTGTACATTTTGACTATTATATATGAAGTTGTTTGTTTGATGTTTTTTTGATATATGTACATATATAAAAAACAATCCCAACGAATCTCATTAAAGTGTCATTAAAAAAAATTTCAAATATTTGAAAGACACTTCTTCTTATGGCTTGTATATCCAAAATTTTAAAACGTTCATATTTTTGGGGATAACAAGTCCGATGATTATAATTTCTCAAAATATGGTTCGTCATAATCGAACTAAACATATAGAGATTCAATATTTTTTTAAGGGATTGCGTTTCTAAAAATGAAAAATTGAGATGTGTTTAATTCCGTCTCAAGGATAACTCGCGGACATTTGTTTTCAACCATTTACCGCCAAGTCTTTTACCTCATTTCGAGCTTAATTATGACATAATGTATATTGAATGAGGTCTACGTTTGCATTTTGCACGTTTTTAAAACTTAGGGGCGAAAAATCGAATTTTTGGTTCAAACTTCGGAATGTGCAAAACAGACCGAACCAGTCACCCTGAGTGAAATTTTGGATAAAACTACCTCTATTCATATACTTAGCCATTTTGATGTGTTTAGTTCATTTTTCGTCCCCTTTGCCATTTTCACACACAATTCACTTCAAATATGTTTTGTAGCATAAATTATATATCTTGGGGATTATATTGCTCGTTTATCATTATTGTTGCTCATCTTTACCGATTAAATGGTAAGAATTCTACTCCCTTATCTCAATTGGGTTGAACCCTTAGAACTTTGCTTAAATGTTAATTTCTTGATGCAAATTTGTATATGTTTGTGATGAGCTTATTAATTGTTGTTGGATAGTATTTGTAAAATTGCTTTTGGTGATGAAAAACTTGGCTTGATTACATTTACAAGGCTATATACATCTTCTTTAAAATTTGACGCCCGCCAAGTGTTCGATAAAATGTTTCAATAAAAAATTCATCACCTACATGATTCTCTCGTTTTCAAATGTCTTATATATTTATAAAGATCATGTTTTCCAAATCAAATGAGCTTTTATGAGCTTTCTATAAGTCATATGATCGACTTTTTCCTCCTAATTGGTTTATAAGCTTCAATGTTCAAATAGCTCGATAAATCGGTTAAATTGCGCACTTTGATATGGATATTTGATGTTTTTATCGTGCTAACATTCTTTTGATGATTCCAAGGGGGGAGAAACGTGTTATAAGCTCTTTTGCTCAAAGAAGCTAAGATAAGCTCTACGGAAGAAGCTATAAGTTGTGGCTATTAAAAGCCAAAAGTTGTGGATCATACTTAGTCCATTTGATGTATTATGGACTCATATTCATGTCTAATGATGTTTTGTTGACAGGGAGAGCTTATAAGCTCTTGATACTTAAGCCCAAGTTGTAAAAGCTGAGTTTTTAGCTTGTGGATAATTGCTTCCATATTACTCTTGTTGTGCATGTTGATAGGGGGAGCTTTTGCAAAAATGTTTTTGAAAATCTATTCTCCCATCCTTGTGATCATGTTGCGTGGAATGTTGTCACTCACAACGGATAGTTCATTTTTTAACCGGTAAAATTGTTTTGTTTTCAAAATCGACCTCTTTAAATTGTTTTGGTTTGTAATCATAAAAAATGGGGAGATTGTTTGATAAATGGTTTTATCATGATTTTGATGATTTTGTTTTTATACCAAAACAATAATGTTGTCCAAATACTCCTATATGATTTAAATTGTTTCCACTAATTTTCCGGAGTATTTCTTCAAGTTTATTTTCGATAAATATTGGACAACACTTTTAACGGTTTTGTGTTTAATGTATTTTTACATCAAAACAATATTTCTAATGTTGTCCAAATACTCCCGACCGGTTTAAAATATTTTTACTAATTTTTCGGAGTATTTCTTGAAGTTTATTTTCGATAAAAATTGGACAACACTTTTATCTCATGCTCAACCGGTCGCCCTATAGGGCAACCCGTACCTGGAGTTGAGTTTTGAAACAGAAAATGAGACAGAAATATTTTTGAGGAGGTCGACCGGTCGACCTAGGCGTCGACCGGTGCCTGGGAAAGATTTTCTTAGAACAAAACACTCTGTCTGTTAAAATGTGTTAAGGGGGACCGGTCCACCATGGGGCCGACCGGTCGCACCCTAGGTCGATCGGTCGAGCACCCCCTGGACCGGTCACCCTATTGATTTTTGCTGTATTATTTTTCCAAAATCTTTCTGTGCGCGACCGGTCGCCCTATGGTTTGACAGCAAAATTCTAACCGTTGTGCAGCAGACAACTTTTCCCTAATTTGTGGAATTGATTTCTAAGAGTTATATTCGTCATTTGTCTTGCAATTTTTTACAGATTTCAATCTCCTAGGAGGAGTCTATCATGTACAAGACATCTTCTATAAATAGATGAAGAATTGAAGCAACACAACAAGAGAGTATACTACAACACAACAAGATAAATTCAAGCAAACATATTTGTTCTTCATTGTTATTACTCTTGTTGTAATTTGCCTAGCTTATCACTTTCACATCTTGAGGTCTTGGCTTGATTTCTTGATTACACTTGCACTCAAATTTGTATCATTCATTATCGAGTTGTAATCTTGAATTTTTGGGTTATAATTCAACACAAGATATCCTTGTGAGTGTTCTTGGGTAAGAACACACTTGGATGATCTAGGTGATAGGTGCAAGAAGATTGTGGTGATCTTCTTATTCAAGAGTGTGGTGCTCTTTCGAGGTGTTGAAGAATTTGGTATTCTTCAAGTCGGAAGATTGTGGTAATCTTCACAAGGTGTCGTTGAAGATTGTGGTAATCTTCAAGTGAGATTGTGGTAATCTCAAAAGAGGTGTTGTAAGGTGTTGTTGTATTAATTGTGGTAATTAAAAAAATTCTTTTTCTTTTTGAAATCCATCCCCGAGATACTGGGGTGGTAGAGGATTAGGTCCTAGGTGGGTTGAACCTCTATAAATCGACGCGTGTTGTTTACTTCCCGCACTTTTACTAGTGTCTTGGCTTGTTTGATTCGAAAAAGAGGGCTTAATCGAGAAAATGGAGATAATCTATTCACTCCCCTCTAGATTATCGTAGCCACTTGGACTTACAAGTGGTATCAAAGTCAAACTCTTTGGCAAGCTCCTTCCACATCGCGAGTAAAGAGGAACGATCATCGGCTACGAATGAAGTCTACCTTACCGGCGCCTCCACCACCAAGCCACCACTATTTGATTCCAAAAATTATATATTTTGGAAAGAAAGAATGAAATGCTATCTACAAAGTTGCAAGTTCGATATTTGGAACACGGTCATCAATGGAGAATCCATTCCGATAACACACACCCCACACCTCCAAAGCCTACAAGGAGCTCAATGATGAAGAGAAGAAAATCATCTCCTTAAATGGTAAAGCTCTTAATATTATTTATTGTTCACTTACCATTTCGGAACATGATCATATTGTATGAATTAAATCGGCACATGAAGCATGGAGAAAATTAGAATAAGTATATGCAAATGAAAGGAGCAACTCAAAAGCATCTACTTCTCAAATGGATACAACATCAAACCCAACAACATGGGATGAGCTTCCTACAACTTCCAACGACGAATAAAATGAACGATGTCTTATGGGCTTCGAAGAAGAAAATGAGGTAAGTTCTAAACCTTCCACTTCTTATGATAATGAATTACAAAATGAATATAGTGATTTGCAAAATGATTATGATGAGCTTCAAAATGAATTCCAAACTTACTTGTTAAATACAAAAATTTGAAAAAGGAATTCAATGTTTTGAAAAATGATAAAGATAGTTTATTTACTTCCTATGAATCACTTTCATGTGCTCACACCACCACACTTAGGGATGTCAATGGGTCCGGGTAAGACCTGGACCCGACCCGGACCCGCCTTATTTGGGGCGGGTATGGGACAAGTAAATGGGTATGGGGCGGGTAACGGGTATATGTTTTCGTGACCGGCGGTGGGGTCGGGTAACGGGTCCAGCGGACCACCCATACCCGACCGCTTAATTATATATATTTTATTTTTTTATTTTTGTTTTTGTAAAGACAATTTATCTTGCAACCCTCATTTATAAATCTAATTTATTTCTTTGTTACATGTTTGTTATAATGTTATATTTTTAATTGACTTACATTAATTTATCTAGAATTTAATTTCTCAAATGAACTGTAGGAACTAGGAAAGGCCTTAGTTGATCTATTATTCACTCCAGTCTTCAAATTGATTGTGTTGTAAGCCTGTGAATATTTTAAACTTAGATATAAGTTGCTTTTGTTTCCAGATTTTCAATTATCATTATTGCATGTAAATTGTTTCAATATATTACTTTTTTTTTTGGTTTTGCGGTTTGTTGAATTTACTAATTATTTTTATCAATATACTACTAATTGTTTCAATATATTAATCATTGTTTCAATAACATTGCATGTAAATTTTTTCAATATATTACTAATTTTTATTATTCTTGGTGGCAATATAATGAAAAAAATAAAAAATAAGTTAAAATGGATGACATAGGTGGTCTAATGGGTCTAAGCGGGTCTTACCCGCTAAACACGTCCAGGTTGGGACGGGTCTCGGTCCGGGAGACGCGGGTCCGGGGCGGTCTGGGTCCTTGAAATCTTAGCGGGTCGGGTCTCGGGTCCAGGCGGACCCGACCCGTACCCGACCCATTGACATCCCTAACCACACTTGATAAGGTTAGTAACCTTGAAAAAGAAAATAGTACTCTTGTTGAGGATATTAATTGCATGAAAAAGGATTTATCAAAATTCAAGTTAAGTACCGAAAAAATGACCAAAATTGTTGATATTCATAGTTGTGATAATTCGAAACTAGAACTTGATCATAAGCCTAATGTTGTAAATCATATGAAAAAGAATCAAGTCTCTATGCATATTGGTCATTATGCTCCTAGAATTATATTTTGTTTTTATTGTGGTAAAAAGGGTCATACGACTAATACTTGTCGAGCTAGAAATAGCTCTAATTATTTTTGGAGACCCAAAAGTCTTAAAGCTAATCCTAAAGGACCCAAACACTTGAGGGTACCACAAAACAATGTCGTATTAGGTACCCAGCGGAATAATAATCAAGAAAAATTCATACCACCTAGAAGACATCAAATGGCCGTCTCATTTGATCAAAGGAGAAGACATCACCACAATGAATTTCCAAGAGAAAGATACTATCAACAATGGGAAGG
Organism: Rehmannia glutinosa; assembly: GCA_016081115.2. NCBI lineage: Eukaryota > Viridiplantae > Streptophyta > Magnoliopsida > Lamiales > Orobanchaceae > Rehmannia > Rehmannia glutinosa. The sequence goes on along the minus strand of JABTTQ020000026.1, from coordinate 161,729 downwards.
ACACAATCCTTGGAAATGGAGCAATTGGAAGAGCTATCACCAACAAGATGATTTTCAAAGGAGAAGATATCATCAACAATGGGAAAGACACAACCCATGGAAATGGTGTAATTGGTAAACCGTATCTCCCTATTTAAATATGCATTTTATTTTATTTTTATGCATGTTTGTATTTGTGTCTTAATTGTCAAAATAATTTTTCAAAATATTTTTAAAATAAGGTCCTCCATATACTTATGCTTTTAAAATCTTTTGAAAAGGAGACCTTCAATGATGTTTTTAAAACTCTTGTGTATTTCCTATAACTTGTATGTGTATTATCTCTTATGGATTTATATAGCATAAGTTGTAAGTCCAAGCGGCTACGATAATCTACAGGGGGGGTGAATAGATTATCTCCATCTTTTCGATTTAGCCCTCTTTTTACAACTGAATGCTCAAACACAATAATAAAGGTGCGGAAAGTAAACAACACACATCGATTTAAAGAGGTTCAACCCACCTAGGGCCTAATCATCTACCACCCCAGTATATCCGGGATGGATTTCAAAAAGAAAAAGAATTTTATTAATTACCAAAATTAATACAAATTCAACTTACAATACCTTGAAGAGCACCACACTCTTCTTCAACAACACCTTTGGAGATTACCACAATCTCCCTTTGAAGATTACCACAATCTTCCTTCAACGGCACCTTGTGAAGATTACCACAATCTTCAACCTTGAAGAATACCAAATTCTTCAACACCTCAATAAGAAGATCACCACAATCTTCTTGCACCTATCACCTAGATCATCCAAGTGTGTTCTTACCACAAGAACACTCACAAGGATATCTTGTGTTTGAATGATAACCAAAAATCAAGATTACAACTCAATAATGAATAATACAATTTGAGTGCAAAGTGTAATCAAGAATAGCCTAGACCTCAAGGATGTGAAAGTGATAAGCTAGGCAAATTTACAACAAGAATAATAACAATGAAAGACCAAGTATTTGCTTGAAGTGTATCTTGTTGTGTTGTATCTCAATTGTTGTATTGGTTGCTCCAAAACTTCCTCTATTTATAGGAGATGATTGATCAAGCATAGGCTCCTCTTGGGGATTGAAAATCTACTAAAAAAATACAATTAAAATCAAGAATATAGTCATAGAAATCAATCCCACAATTTAAGGAAATGTGTCTCATTGTCAAACGGTCATATTTTTCTTTGTCAATGCAAGCGGCCGTGCACCGGTCGCATTAAATAAGAGAATTGAAGAACACTTTGGAAATTACAACAGGCGACCGATCGACATAGGTCGCGACCGGTCGACCCCTTCAACCGGTCCCCCTAACTCAAAAATGCAAGGTTTTTAGTTCTGTTTCAACACGAACTTGCAGTGTACGGTCGACCCGACACGGCCGACCGACCGGTCGACGCCCCTGATGGCACGGTCGACTGCCCGATTTTTCTTCCGTCTCATTTTTCTGTTTCAAAATCATCTTCAGTACGGGTTGCCTATAGGGCGGCGTACCTGGTCGACCACGAGACAAATGTTGTCCAATTTTTGTCGAAAATAAAACTCAAGAAATACTCCTAAAATTTAGTAAAAACATTTTAAACCAATCGGAAGTATTTAGACAACATTTAGAAATCTTGTTTAGGAGAAAAAGCCCATTGACATAAAATCATTAAAAGTGTTGTCCATTATTACCAAAAATAAACTAGAGAAAATACTCCTAAAATATTAAAACCATTTTAAATCATTTAGGAGTATTTGGACAACTTTTAAAAACATTGTTTTGGTGACAAAATAAAATCATCAAAATTAAGATAAAAACATGTATCAAACATAAGTATACTTGTGATACATCTTATTGCGTTAGCCTACACTTGTATCATGTTGTTTTGTGCAAATCTTGTTTAAGAATTGTGTAGGATATATATATCTTCACCAATGGCTATTTATGTCATAATGTGCATAAACTATCGAGGTACGCTCATCATTGGTATTCATCTTATAGACTCGATATATTTTTGCCATACGCCTTTGTGCTTGCTTTTCAAGATATTTCAAAGTATTTCATGCAAGTGCCATTTAGAGGATTTTTCGATTTTTGAAAGGCACTATTCGATATAGCTTGCTTTATCCGAGACTTATAAATGATTATATTTGTTTTGATAAAACATTCAATTCTTATGCATTTGATTGCACGTGTTCATTCTTGTCAAAACTCTTGTTCAAATGCTTCTTTTAAATGAGGTCTCAACTATATGCTCTCGGGTTTTCATATTTCAAAAGAGACTTTATATAGCTTTCTATAAGCATATTTGAACTTACATGTTTTATGAAACTCTTGATAATTTGTTTGAAAGCATAGTATGTGTTACTTGTTATTGTATCTCTATTATTCGATATTACTATGCTCTTGTGCAAAGATATCTTGTTAAGATCTTGCAGAAATTTTTGGTATTTTGGAACAAGCTTAATGACCAAGGCGATGTTAGTAGCTCAAAGGTAATGTCAAGAAGAAGGTATTGATTTTGATGATACATTTGTACCCTTAGCACGTTTTGAAGCTATTCGTATTTTACTTGTCTATTCTTGTTTTAAGAAAATTTCAAGCTTTACCAAATGGATGTTAAATCCACTTTTCTAAATGGTTTTACTCAAGGAGAAGCCTATGTAAAACAACCGGGGTTGGAATCTTTTTTTAAGCCAAATGATTTTTTTATAAAAGGCCTTGTATGTTTAAAACAAGCACCTCGTGTATGGTTTGATAGACTTAGCTATTTTCTGCAAAATGATTTTACAAGAGGTAAAGTTGATCTACTCTCCTTGTTTTTTTGAAAAAGGGCAAGATTACTTACTTGTGCAAATTTATGAGAATATTTTTTGTGCTACTAATGAATATTTGTATAAGTTGATGCAAGGTGTATTTAAGATGATCATGATGGGGGAGCTCAATTTCTTCTTTGGACTTCAAGTTGAACAATGCCAAGAAGGTGATTATATTTCACAAATCAAAGTATACAATAGAACCTTTGAAGAAGTTAGGCATTGAAGAAGGAAGAACCATTTCAACCTCTATGACTACCAATGTAAAGATTGACAAAGGTTGAGGAAGACATATTACTTGACAATCAAATTCGAGGTATGTTTATCTACATTTATTACTCCTTTAGACTCGACATTTTCTATGCCTTATGTCTATATGCTCGACTTCAAAAACAATCCCAACGAATCTCATTAAAGTACCGTTAAAAGAAATTTTTAAATATTTGAAAGACACTTCTTCTTATGGCTTGTATATCCAAAATTCTAAAACGTTCATATTTTTCGGGATAACAAGTCTGGTGATTATAATTTCTCAAAATATGGTTCGTCATAATCGAACTAAACATATAGAGATTCGATATTTTTTTAAGGGATTGCGTTTCTAAAAATGAAAAATTGAGATGTGTTTAATTAAAATCTCAGGATAACTCGCGGACATTTGTTTTCAACCATTTACCGCCGAGTCTTTTACCTCATTTCGAGCTTAATTATGACATAATGTATATTGAATGAGGTCTACGTTTGCATTTTGCACATTTTTAAAACTTAGGGGCGAAAAATCGGATTTTTGGTTCAAACTTCGGAATGTGCAAAACAGACCGAACCAGTGGGCTGCATGGGTTGAGGCCGCCCGGTCGCCCTCAGCCTGGAGCGGTCGCCCTTAGTGAAATTTTGGATAAAACTACCTCTATTCTTATACTTAGCCATTTTGATGTGTTTAGTTCATTTTTCGTCCCCTTTGCAATTTTCACACACAATTCACTTCAAATGTGTTTTGTAGCATAAATTATATTATCTCCCTTATCTCAATTGGGTTGAACCCTTGAGAACTTTGCTTAAATGTTAATTTCTTGATGCAAATTCGTATATGTTTGTGATGAGCTTATTAATTGTTGTTGGATAATATTTGTAAAATTGCTTTTGGTGATGAAAAACTTAGTTTGATTACATTTACAAGGGCTATATACATCTTCTTTAAAATTTGACGCCCGCCAAGTGTTCGATAAAATATTTCAATGAAAAATTCATCACCTACATGATTCTCTCGTTTTCAAATGTCTTATATATTTATAAAGATCATGTTTTGCAAATCAAATGAGCTTTTATGAGCTTTCTATAAGTCATATGATCGACTTTTCCCTCCTAATTGGTTTATAAGCTTCAATATTCAAATAGCTCGATAAATCGGTTAAATTGCGCACTTTGATATGGATATATGATGTTTTTATCGTGCTAACATTCTTTTTGATGATTCCAAAGGGGGAGAAATGGGTTATAAGCTCTTTTGCTCAAAGAAGCTAAGATAAGCTCTACGGAAGAAGTTATAAGTTGTGGCTATTAAAAGCCAAAAATTGTGGATCATACTTAGTCCATTTGATGATTCCATTTGATCATACTTAGCTTGTGGATAATTGCTTCCATATTACTCTTGTTGTGCATATTGATAGGGGAGCTTTTGCAAAAATATTTTTGAAAATATATACTCCCATCCTTGTGATTATGTTGCGTGGAATGTTGTCGCTCACAACGGATAGTTCATTTTTTAACCGATAAAATTATTTTGTTTTCAAAATCGACCTCTTTAAATTGTTTTGGTTTGTAATCATAAAAAAGGGGGAGATTGTTTGATAAATGGTTTTATCATGATTTTGATGATTTTGTTTTTATACCAAAATAATAATGTTGTCCAAATGCTCCTATATGATTTAAATTGTTTTCACTAATTTTCCGGAGTATTTCTTCAAGTTTATTTTCGATAATATTGGACAACACTTTTAATAATTTTGTGTTTAATGTATTTTTACATCAAAACAATATTTCTAATGTTGTCCAAATACTCCCGATCGGTTTAAAATGTTTTTACTAATTTTTCGGAGTATTTCTTGAAGTTTATTTTCGACAAAAATTGGACAACACTTTTGTCTCATGCTCAATCGATCGCCCTATAGGAAAACCCGTACCTGGAGTTGAGTTTTGAAATAGAAAACGAGACGAAAATATTTTTGAGGAGGTCGACCGGTGCCTGGGAAAGATTTTCTTAGAACAAAACACTCTGTCTGTTAAAATGTGTTAAGGGGGACCGGTCCACGTAAGGTGCGACCGGTCGAGCACCCCCTGGACTGGTCACCCTGTTGATTTTTGCTGTATTATTTTTCCAACGTCTATCTGTGCACGACCGGTCGCCCTATGGTTTGACAGCAAAATTCTAACCATTGTGCAGCAGACAACTTTTCCCTAATTTGTGGGATTGATTTCTAAGAGCTATATTCGTCATTTGTCTTGCAATTTTTTACAGATTTCAATCTCCTAGGAGGAGCCTATCATGTACAAGACATCTTCTATAAATAGATGAAGAATTGAAGCAACACAACAAGAGAGTATACTACAACACAACAAGATACATTCAAGCAAACATATTTGTTCTTCATTGTTATTACTCTTGTTGTTTGCATAGCTTATCACTTTCACATCTTGAGGTCTTGGCTTGATTTCTTGATTACACTTGCACTCAAATTTGTATCATTCATTATCGAGTTGTAATCTTGAATTTTTGGGTTATAATTCAACACAAGATATCCTTGTGAGTGTTCTTGTGGTAAGAACACACTTGGATGATTTAGGTGATAGGTGCAAGAAGATTGTGGTGATCTTCTTATTGAAGAGTGTGATGCTCTTCGAGGTGTTGAAGAATTTGATATTCTTCAAGTCGGAAGATTGTGGTAATCTTCACAAGGTGCCGTTGAAGATTGTGGTAATCTTCAAGTGAGATTGTGGTAATCTCAAAAGAGGTATTGTAATGTGTTGTTGTATTAGTTGTGGTAATTACTAAAATTATTTTTTCTTTTTGAAATCCATCCCGGAGATAATGGGGTGGTAGAAGATTAGGCCCTAGGTGGGTTGAACATCTATAAATCTACGCGTGTTGTTTATTTCTCGCACCTTTACTATTGTCTTGACTTGTTTGATTCGAAAAAGAGGGCTTAATCGAGAAAATGGAGATAATCTATTCACCCCACTCTAGATTATCGTAGCCGCTTGGACTTACAAATACATAGCTCAATGTATTGTTTATAATTATGAAGTATGATACTTTTTTATTTTTTGACTTCATCAATTAAAAACATTAAATAATATTCCATGTTTATTGTTTGATTGGTATATCAAAGTTATTATAATGCAGGTGATATAATTCGTAGAACTATTAGGAAAATGCACACGTCACAGTACAAAATGGAGATCTCACAAATATACACCCCTGCATTGCACGAATAAAATACTTGTTAACTAATAAGGTGAGACTTTGATTTTCTAACTGCCAACTCATCAACTGGTACCCACAAATCCAAGACGCTCATTTTTCAACACTTACATAGCACTTAAATATTCTAATTTTATTCTAATAATAATTTCTTTTCAAAAAATACTATCAATCTAAATACTCTTTTTAACTTAATGAATTTTAAACATGTTATAAAACATTTTAAAGAACTCGTTAGTACTCGAATTTAGCATTGAACCAAGCCAACACACATCGTCCACTACCACTAAACACAAGCCTACTAAGCCTAACAACGCCTATTGAAATTTTGGGCAATCGATAGAAATACCCATATTTTTTAAGTCAATGTCAGTCTTTTACGCTTTTCGGTATAATTTTACCTAAATTTATGCTCTCGCTCTTTTTTAACACAACAATACGCTCCAGTGAAAATTCCCGAAAATTTTTACGCTTTGTTTCAACATTGTTTCTAATATGTTTATGTATTTCAACATTGTTTCTAACATGTTTCAAACATGTTTCTGTGTTTTAACATTGTTTCTGTGTTTTAACATTGTTTCTAACATGTTTCTTTTAATAAAAATAGGTAAAAATTGTATTTAAACATCGAAAACTTTATTGAAACAACAAAGAAACAACAGAACAACATTAAAAAGGGTACGAAAACAACCCATAAATAATGTAAAAATATTTAAAACACAACATGAATAAAAAGAGCTTAAAAAATAGGTAAAAAATTTACACATTGAATACTACATGAAAACAACAGAAAAAATTATTAGAACAACATTAAAAATATTATAGAAAAACATCGAAACAATAGAAACAATGTACAAAATAATATATGAATAAAAAAAAGCATAAAAATAGGTTAACGTTATTTTGAAACATCGAAACAAATGTTAAAAACAATATAGAAACAACAAAGAAACAAATTTAAATAACATCGAAACAACTTATATAACATATAAAATAATGCAGGAACAAAAAAAAAACGAAAAAAAAAATCAAAAAATAGCAAGCATCATAAAAAAAAAAGGTATAAAAGTAAAAAAAAAGACAAGAAAGAATTTGACGTATTTTTGACAAAATCGGCGATTTCATGAAATTCTACTTGAAATTTTTGCCTTAGTGGGCTTAAAGTGTCTGGACTACCCAACACATTTGGCCCAAATGTAATCCACCTTTGGTACCGTTGTGCACGGATAAGATTTGATGATATGGTATTTTAGCGCACAGAGAGCAAAACTGCAAGCATATCAGTGTGACGAGGAGATAATATTTTACGGCAATGGCTTCAACGAGTCTCTCATGGGCTTCGTCTTCATGGCTTCAAAATCATAGTTTCTCAAACAACGTAACTACAGACACCATGAAAGGTACTGACAGAGTCTCGGGTTTGACAATTGTGGCTCAAAAGAAAGCCAAGAAAGTACGAAAGGTATGCCAATTTCCTATTAGACGTGAAATTTTTGTTCATTTTAATTATCATTGCATTGATTTCTTAACTGTGTTTTTATGTTTTTATGTTTTTTTTTTTTTTTTCATTTCCTTTGTGGCTTTTCCATTTCAGATTATATTGAAGGAGGATGTGACGGAATTGGGGAAAAAAGGGCAGTTGATGGATGTGAAAGCTGGATATTTTAGGAATTATCTGTTGCCGATGGGCATGGCACAAATCGTGACACCCGGACTTCTTAAGTAATTGCTTGGCATTTGATTATTATTAGTAGTGACATACTTTGAATTGGGTTTATGTTTTATATTTTGATCTGTTTTTTTTATTTTTTTTATTTTTTTTATTTTTTTTTATTTCTATCATAAGAATGCATTCTAGTTGAATAACGAACTCAGCAGTCTATCAATAGTAGAGATCATGTTTATTTTGTAAGTAATATGAGAGCAGACGCATTTTTACTTGAAGATGGCATAGTTCAAGTGTATGCCACAGGGTGAATGACGTTCACTTCTGAACCCAAGAATGAGCTTTGTTAGTGACTCTTGGCATTTAGAATTCGACTTATTTGATTTTTTCTGATTCGTAATCAGGGAAATGAAGATGGAAGATGAGAGAATCGAGGCCGAGAAAAAACGAGTAATGAGTTCTATTCATTCTAAATTACGGCTTAGATGTATATAAAAACGAGTAGCTTATTCTGTAGGTAAATTTTGATACATATCTACCTGTGCGTCTTTCTTTTTGAAAATTTTCTAATCTTTCTGGACTTACATTGTATTGTACGCTGCTAAAATGTGGATGTCATAGGTAGTTCTTGTGAGAAGATTGTTATCATGTCTTCAGCTTGTTCCACATTTGCTTCTGCTTCCATGGGCTATATCTGTATCAACTTTTTTAAAATGCTATTACATAATTATTTAAAAATGAATCTGAGTATCTGAAAAGAACATGCTACTGTCTCACCTTTGAAAAGTGGATAAAGTGGTTTCATCAATATATTACTGCCGCATAAAATGGATTAGCTAGGTTGTAGGTGTTGTGATTGTTGATTTCTTCACCTATGATGTGTGCGTGACTTCCAAAATGCTGCATTGATTTTGTTGTTTCTCCCACCAATTTTAGAATGTAACTATATTGTTGCGAGCTGACACGATGTCAATTTTATTTGTCTCATTAGTTCTCATAGTGAACAATTGAATCATCTATCCAAATCTCTGAAAAAATTTAATGATTGTGTTTTCACTCACCTAATTTTGTTGGAGTAATATTCTCTTGAAAATTCTCTGTTGTGGATATCATTTTGGCGTTGTTATTTTTCTCTCGCAATCTTGTCTTTAGGTAAAAGAAGAGGCACAGCAGCTTGCTCTAATTTTTGAAACAGTTGGAGCTTTCAAGGTGAAGCGCAAAGGGCGGGAAGGAAAACAAATTTTCGGAAGGTGAGTTAGGTCAAAAGTTTTAATAAACATGCAACAAATATATTCTCTTCCACCCGACAGCTGATGCATACTCGTAAATAACAGTGTCACTGCCCAAGATCTTGTTGACATAATCAAGGCCCAGCTTCAGAGGTACTATTTCCCAATTTATGCTCATGCTATAACATGCCACTGTCAAGTGTCATGTGACTGAATGTCCAAACTGTTCACAAATTCTTGAGCACTAAGTGAATTGTGAAGCTTTATAGTGCCTTTTAATTTTGTAATATCTTATATTGCTGACTGTAAACTCATTCATCTTCCCTTTAGCTCTTACAGCATGTTAGAAATCCTCAAAGACCCTGTCCTTATTTAGTGATATTGATAGACCTTTCATGATATTGCCAGCACATAGGATTCTTGCTAAAATTGCTGTTATCCAAATACAAAAAGTTGTGGGTGATCAAATTCACCATCTGCATGAAAGTAGTCATGGATGACAGCGTGACAATCCTATTGCATTTCGAGATTGTAAGAAAATCATAGAGAGGAAATGTGTAGATCTTTTAGAATTGTACAGCTTTTGGAATAGGCTTTTGAAAGAATTGTTTGGCAGATCAAACTTTGTTCGAAAATGCTAAACAAATGCCTTATTTCTCATATGTATTTTCCTTTGTTTTCCAGATGCTAAAATCCGGAATAAACTCTTTTGTGCTATTGCAGCTTCAATTGTGCAACACAATGACATTTATAATAGTAGACAGCTGAACTTTGAATATAAGACTAACACAATCTTTATCCATGATGGCTGTTTAGCAAAAAGGCAGCTTACCTCATAGATTGTGTTATGCAACAAATTTCTCAATATGAAACATTTTTGTTATGCAAGGAATTTCTCAATATGAAACATTTATATATTTTCACCTCTCAACTCAACTCAACAAAGAATTATCCCATACTTCTTGTTGTGTTGGTGCTCTATTGACCACATAAATTATACATGCGTGCAAACACTTTTCCCTGAAGCTATTTAATAAAACACAGTTCAACTAATAGACTGTTATTGCAAGGAATTTCTCAATATGAAACATATGATGTTTGTGTTTACTTCTCAACTCAACGAAGCCATTTTCCATAATTTGGGTCACCTATGTCTGTTCTTTAGTGGCTTCACATAAAAAGAGCTTTATTGTTAGGCTGAGAAAAAGCAGAGAAGAGAAGCAACCTTTGTTCAACATACACATTTTTGCCTGTCATGGAGGGAAGCATCAAGGCACATTACTTTAAATGCTTGAAAAGAAAGTTGAGTAATAAAATGTTGGTGTAATACGAAAAGACCTGACTTGAAATGCATCATTGTGTTCCAAGATTATGTAAACATTTCTCCTTATCTTTCAGGTTGATGACATTAATGAGATTCACCATGAAAGTCTTTTGTTTATTTGAAGCATTTAAAAGTAGTTGCTTTCTTTGTACTTAGGCAGTATTTTTCTCTCTTTTCTTTTATTGTTTTTTTTTTTTTCTGGGTTTGAGTTCGCAAGTAATGAATTATGTATTTTCATGGTTGCTATTCAGCTGACAAATTTGTTTGGTAAATTTTTGATTGTCAAAAATGGTGTGATTGAGATTTTTCATAGTGCACACACTGTGCATTACAAGATAAATATTGACAAAACTATTTTAATCGAAACCTGTAAACACATTTATTTCATGTTTAATTTTGTAGGGACGTGGACAAAAGAATTGTCTCTCTTCCAGAGATTAGAGAAACTGGGGAATACATTGCAGAGCTAAAGCTCCATCCTGAAGTTACAGCTCGAGTAAGGGTGACGGTGTATGCTAACTGAGGAGATGCACTTTCTAAAGCAACTCAGAGAAGGCCCCAAGTTTCTTCAATGTGGTGATATTTTCCGAGGTGTGTGTTTATTTGGTCACTTTAGTCATTGTTTATGAAAGTACAAGATATTGCCACTTTCTCGTACTCACGCAGTGTGTTTCAAAATTAATTGGCGAAAGAAGTATACTATACGTTCTGTTTCAGTGTCAAGTTTGCTCAAATTCATTTCCTATACGTTCTCTGGAATAAGAAAGAACATGAAAAGAGTAATTGGAATTCCTATGCATCAATTATTTATCATTGCATTATGTTTTTCATGAACAATGAGTCTGATAGAGCTCAGAAGGTCAATTTACACCTAAATATTCCCTCAGGAATGCCCTCTTTTATTTTCTTAATTCCATTTTCTTAGATATGGGTTAGAAGATTAATGATACGTAATGTTTTCTGGAACTCATTAGAGAACGAGTGTGACTGAATGGTGAAACATATAGTGAATAAGAAGAGATAGATATCTTCAGTCTATTGGGCCAGTCCAATTCCATTTGACAAAGCAACTCACAGCCCTTTGTTTTATTCGTATTTTGCTTTCTGAAATCCCAGGTTTTGCATTTCAAATTGACCAAAGCCATAGTGAGACTCGTAGTATTATTGAATTTTTATATCAACGCATGAAATACGTGTATATATTTATATATTTGTTTGTTTTCTCATGTAGGATTTCAAAACAAACGATGATTTACAAGCTGGAGGACCCAATATTGTACGTTTTGATGTTATGTACTTAGTTAACAAACTAAAATTGCTTATCCTAAGCCTTGGCTTATTTTATTGTATCTGAATAGTTGTACAAGTGTTATCATGAGAGTTGTTAGCAACTGAGAATATTTAATATACCAGCATCTTCTATAGCAACTTCTTCCCATTAAATGATTTGTGTTAGTAGCAACTTCCTTGAAAGTCAAAATGAATTATCTAATGAACCATGTTTCTTATGTCTATGTGAATTTAAAATATGTGGTAATCAATCATTTGCAGTTCTTGATATCTCTGGTTCTTTTTTTTAGTACCTGTAAGTGATAGTTTGCTTATTCAAGCTATTGTCTTATCTTTTCTTATCTTTCTTATTACTATAATTCGTTGGACGCTGTGTAAATGATTGCCATGAAGATATACAGGCTGGCCAAGTTTAGTGTCTAACATAGTTATATCATTTTGTATAGGGATAATTATAAAAACACCACTGAGGTTTGGCTAATTACAAAAAAACCAGAGATTTTGAAAATTACAAAAAGCCCTCGAGGTTTGATTCTGTCTTACATTTCCCCTTTCATAAGCAAAAATATATCAAAACCCCTAATATTTAAAAATACTTCAGTTACCCCCTTAAATTTAACACATAATCAAACCAGATGTTTTTTTTTTTTTTGTAATTTCAAACATCTCTGAGTTTTTGTAATTAGCCCAAACCTCAGGGTGTTTTTGTAATTATCCCTTTTGTATAACAATTACTTAAATCCCTGATAGTATATCCTTTAGACAGTGACAGAGATCTCACAAATCAGAAGATGGATAAAGAGTGATTTTAATATTGGGCTCTGATATCAATATGTATCAACTGAGAAGGGTAAAATAAGAAGGAAACTAGAATCATGGATGAAGGGTATTCACTTTAGATTGCATTTCCACACAGTTTACTATATAAGGCTTATGTAGATAGATGTCTTTCATATTTGCCAGTTTATGATTGGTTGCACATCTCATTGAGATGACTTTCTGTTTAAGTAAAAGCTATTTCCTGAAGAAATAGCGATTGTTATTTGGAATCTATCACTGAGATGACTTTTTCAGTGTAGTTCAGTTCTTAGTTCATTTCTTTTGTTGTGTTTTTTTATGTATATATAAATTGCTAAAGTGCTTTGAATTTTGTTCTAAACATGACCTTTGCATATAACTTGAAGCTAAATTTGACTATTACAATTCTTTCTTGTTTAATTTTGGTTGAAGTGTTCTTTCTTTTTTTTGGTTGTTGTTGTATGATCGTGTGTGTGTACTTGTAGATGCATTTACATGCACAACATGTGTGTGTGTACATATATAAAGTAGGGATAATTACAATAGAACCCCTAAGGTTTGGGCTAATTACAAAAAAAAACCCGAGTTCTTTGAAAATTACATAAAAATCCTTGAAGTTTGATCCAATTTACAATTTCCCCTTCATAAGAAAAGAATATTTCAAAAAACCCTTTGACATTTATAAAAACATTACATGTTACCCCCTAAAGACAATCAAACTTAAGGATTTTTTTCTTTTTTTGGGTAATTTTGAACCATATCTGGGTTTTTTGTAATTACCCAAAACTAGGTGTTTTTGTAATTATCCCTATAAAGTATGCAAACTATCTTGATTAAAAAATAGCCAGAAAATATTGTTTTTTTTTTTTTGAGAAAGCAGAAAATATTGTTGTCTGAATGGAGTGAATGAATTTCCAAGCAGGCAGAAAAGGTTCTTGTTAGAAATAAGATTGAATTATTCCTTGGATTTTTTAATTTTTGAAAACCTGCAATAGTTGCCTAGTTGGCAAGTATGTTTTATGTAGTATCATTCCCTTGACTTTATATTTTTCATGAGCGTTTTTATTTAAGCAAAAATATAAATAAAATTGTGGCAAGAATCTCCACAAATGATTATTTACACATGTTGAATCAGTAACATCACATTCAATTATTGTGTACTTAGTATAAGATTATAGACTTACCTAATATATTCTCATGTTCCCACTCTACCAGGTCAATATTCACTAGTTCAGAAGTTGTTCTTTTAAAAATACTAAAATTTAACTAATAATAACAATAATTTCAAGTGAAACCCCTCTCTCTCTCTCTCTCTCTCTCTATATATATATATATATATATGAAATTGCTGGTATAATTATTGGCTATTGCAGATTATTTTCCACATCCATTTTAAAGGGTCTAATGACATGTGTAGTTTGGCCCCCACCATGATTAAAAACAATGTTAAAATAGTGTTGGTTGTTTGGCAATAGTACAACCCACAACTTTTAACAGGTTTAATGTTCTAAGTCAACTTTAAACACTTGGAGTCCTTAATTTTTGTTAATTTCATCCATATCTTAGAGTATCTACTACTAATTCCTCTAAGCATTAAAATTCTAACCAAAAAAGAAAAAAAAAAAAAGAAGGAAAAGATAGAAATAACTGAACTCTTCAGTTCTCACCTAATTTTCTTTCTTTTCTTACAAAATATCGGTGAATAAACACACATCATATATTTTGTATAAGTAATTTCATTTTAATGATTTTAATAATAAAAACATTTTAATTATTATCTCACTTCATATCCAGAAATTTGTGCTTTTGAATGGCCGGCAACGTGGGAAACTATTTTGTCCACATGATGCACTGTCTAAAATTATAGTTTTTTTTTTTTCTTTTGAGAATAAAAAATTATAGGTTTAGGTTCGGTTCAAGCATTGGGAAATTCCAAAATGCATTCACACACAACACACACACTGTGCGTGTGTGTGTTCAATATGTATGTGTGTTAAGCTTTTACAGCGTGAATGGCGTTTCAAATATTTTTTTTCTTGGAGTAATTTTTCTTTTGTATTTTTTGTGTGTGATAATATTAATAAAATAATATTTAAGTACATTGAATAGTAACTGAGTAATATGTGAACGTGATAAACGAATAAAAAAAAGTTCTCACACAGTCACACTCACACCTTGACTATAAATTATCGAATTTTGGTGCTTCATATTCGATTTTTATAAACAAAACTTTGTCTTGAATGACAATAAAATAAGTAACTGAGTAATATGTGAACGTGATAAACGAATAAAAAAAGGTTCTCACACAGTCACACTCACACCTTGACTATAAATTAACGAATTTTGGTGCTTCATATTCGATTTTTATAAACAAAACTTTGTCTTGAATGACAATAAAATAAGTAACTGAGTAATATGTGAACGTGATAAACGAATAAAAAAAGGTTTTCACACAGTCACACTCACACCTTGACTATAAATTATCGAATTTTGGTGCTTCATATTCGATTTTTATAAACAAAACTTTGTCTTGAATGACAATAAAATAAGTTTAAGCGGTGAAATTAAATTTAAATATATGATTTCTATCTCACTAAATTAAAACATAAATGCGGTTGATAATTAATAGTTAATGGTATAGTTTCTTAATCTTTTAATCAGGGGCGGATCTAGGGGGTCACTCTAGCCCCCGACGCACCCATTTTTTTTTTTTATCTCATTTTCTCTAATGGAATTTTTTTTCAAAGAAATTATATGTATTTTTAAGAGAAAATACTTGGGCTAGAAAATAAAAAATTGGTTTAGGGGTAGTTGAACCGGCTGGCTACACATCCGTGCTTTTAATATAATAAAATAAAATGTATTATCCAACTTCACAATTTTGTCATGGAGAAGATGGCACTCGTGTCAAAGACTAGGGAGGTTGCCAATGTGATGGCTTCAAATGAATGGACTTATGCCATCTCCAATCATAAATTCTATTTTAGTGCAACTTTTGCACTAAAATGGTGTAATTTCTGCACCAAACTTCAAATCCACCTCCAACCCATCTATTTCAAATTTTACACTAAAAAGAATATTCTTTGAATATTCCTTACTTTTCAATAATAATAACTATTTTATTTCATTAGATATCTAATTTTTTATGCAATAAAATATCTGTTAACAATTAATATAAATACATATATCAAATTGTATTTTACTATTTTATATTTAATTAATTAAATAATATATTTTAAATATAATATAAATAATAGTAAAAGTAAATAATATGCATAAAAATTTAAATAAATAACAACAAAAACATTCTCGTAGACGTAAAAACATAATATTAGAGTATATAAAATAATTATTTCAATTATCTTATTCCAATTTTGATAACTTATTAGATAATTTATACTAATAAGAATATATATATATATATTTTATTAAGTTTTATTAAAAATAGTTATGTATATATAAAATAATAATAGAAAATCTTATTGAATAAACAACTAGGATAAAGATAGAACTATTATCACAATTTTAAACATAAGAAAAAAAAAATTAAATCTATTAAAAAAAAGAAAAAGAAATAAAATAAAGGAATAGGGATAGCGTTGATGTACAGTGTTGCACCAAATCTGGCGCAACACTGTTGAAGGCACCAATTTGACGCAAGAAATGAAGCTGCGTTGGAGTTGAGATCTTTGCTTCATTTTGGAGGTTTCACCTGGGATAGCGCACGATTGGAGATGCCCTTAGGCCATCTCCAACCGACCGGATTTCTCGCGCCAAATGCCAAATTGAAGCAAAATTTCAGCTCCAATCCAACGCTATTTTTTTTTATAGTTTTATTATATTAGAATATGTTATAAGATTATTTTTTGAAGAGTTATCTACTATTAAATATGTTACAATTTGTATGTATGATTTATTATTAATTAAAAAATATAAATATTACTAAATTTAAATTTGATAGTAAATTGAAAAATTATTTAAAAAGAGTGATAATTAGTATTTTAATTTTATCTAGATGAATGCCACATATTTTTCTCTATTTAAATCTTGTTATTAATTGTTTAGATTCTTTAATGGATAGTATTTAATATATTATAGATTAGTTGTAATAATAAAATATATTCTTTAATTTTCTAAATATGAATTTATAATACTATGTTAAAAATAAAATAGTTATTTATAACAAAATAATTTTTGTATTGAATAATAAAGAATATTCAAGAAATATTTTTTTTAGTGCAAATTTTGAAGTAGATTGGTTGGAGATGAATTTTATGTTTTGTGCAGAAATTATACTATTTTAGTGCAGAAACGGCATTAAAATAGAATTTTGGATTAAAGATGACTTTAATCACTTAAACTGTACACAAGTGCCACACCCGCGTGTGGGGGTACATATTACTATATTAGGGTATATGAGACCACTTTGGATTTTCTGCATTTTGATGTGTCATCTCATTTCCACTTTTATCAATGAATGTTAACTTATTTGATTCACGATAAATTAATATTTATTTAATCTTTATGTGCACTTGGCATGAAGTTGCGAAAATCCAAACTGATTTGAGACAATTAATAGGTGTACTTAAATGGAAAATTAGGCGAAAGGTATAACTAATTTATGGCCACCTTCATAATTTATGGCGGCCAAAATGGAGGAAGTTTTCATTTTTTTTTTTTTGAGGGGAGTATTTGTTTATTTTAAGAGTTCAATGAAACTTGTTGATGACATTTCTGGAGGAATACACCAGGTGTAGCACGTCAAATCGTGTGATTGTGTGTGAATATGTACATATCTATACTAAATCTACGGTTATTATGCACCTGGAGTAGGAGTACTCCTTCAGGTATAACGTGAAATAAACTAAACTAATAGAGTATATATAATTTTTTTTGGATGGGAGAGAGTATATACTCCCTCCGTCCCGAAAAGATAGACCACATTTCCTTTTTTGTACGTCCCAAATTATAGACTTGTTTCCTTATTGAAAGTATTAATTATACAACGATATACTAAATTACCCATATTTAATTCACTTGGAATGATATACCACCATTTAATGCATGGGCAAAATAAGAAGAATCTAGAAAAAAAATTATAATCCAATTACATTTATTATGTTTTCCTTAATCTGTGTGAATTCTTCTACTTATCAATTTTTATGGGACGGAAGGAGTATAATTATGTCTATATATATCTTAATTGACAGGGTAGCAATTAGAAACCAAATTAAACTTGTACATGTGCCCATTTGAAAGAATCCCTTTAATCTCTCCCCACTTTCCTTGTATTTAGACATTCCCACGCAATGTGTCCACATGTCTTCCCTTAACAATAATCACCAAAACGTGTGCACATTCAATCCTCAAACCACAATCACCTATGCCAATTAAAACCCATGACCTAATTCTAATCCTTTTTCATTGGATGTTTTGATATATTTGGTGATTTATTTGTCAACAATACTGATATTATCTTATACACATAATATTTATCTGGTGAATTGAAATATACAATGAAATATTGTACTTGACATCCTAACACCCAAACCCCTCTACGTGTGTGTGTCTTATATATAATTGTAATTATTTAGCCTTTTTTTTATGAAACATATAAATTTAGGCAAAATCATCTGAGTTTAACCAAATTCTTAGTTTTATGATAAGATATTGAAACATTAAATCTAATTCCAACACGAAGAAATAGACTTGATTGATTCTATTTATAAATAGTGAGAAAATAGGCTGGCGGGAGTACCTTTATCCTTAACTCCAAATTTTTTAAAAATCATATGTTAATTAATTAAAAAATTCAAAATTTTGTTACTTCAAATTATTTATTTGTTTAAAAATTCAATTAGCCAATGAAGTTTTTTATTGAGTTTTTTTGGAACTCCTTTTTTTTATTGGGGGAGGGGGTGGGGGTGAGGATAGGTGAAGGATGGGTATAATTAGTTGATAAAGTTAGAAATTAGGAATTGTTTAGTTGAATAATTAGGTGTAAATCGATGGGTTGAGAGCTACAACTGAAGTGAGGTAATGAAACATAAAGCAAGAAACAGCTTAAAAATTTATGTCAATGTTTATATTTTAAATAATAAATAGGAAAAAATATACATACAGGTGGATACACATGGGATTGGCTGTTATCCTGTTACCAACCCATCTTTCTTATCCATTAATTGTTTGTCATTTAATGAAATAGATTGTATTCATCTCCACTTCCTCTTATTTCCAAATTGCGTTTTTACATTATAACTAAGCGTTAAATATACATTCTCTAGACAAACACTTAATTATAAATTATAGTAAAATATGGTGAATTAAGAATCAGTAATTAAAATTTAAAACAATTAATTTAGCTCTTTTTTTGTTAGCTTAATTTTTCCTTATTGAAATCAAAAACAAATAAGAACCTAGGTCTTGTAGATCTTTCTTTCGAAAAAAGTTAATTAGATACTACCCATTCATAGTTGGACCCATGTCAAAATCAGAGGGGACTTGAGTTCTGCCTAATTGGGTAGCATCGAACAAGCCACCACAGAAATACACTAGATGATGTATCAACCTTAAATCGCACACAATACATGATGGACTGTGTGATCTTGTGAATTTTTACACATTTATAATTAATCTACAATTATTATGCACCTAGTGTACGTAGTCGTCCACGTGTAGCGTGAAAACTAGAATAACCTAATCCACAACCAGGTGGCTTAGCCCACCTGACCACCACAAGCAATTGTGGGATGGAGGTCGGGGGTTCAAATCCCTCTTCCACCAAATTGTTTTGTGGGGTGGAGGTCGAGGGTTTATATCATTCTTCCATCAAATTGCTCCCGGGGCGTATATGCGGTAGTGAAGATTTGGTGGGAACTCATCTTGAATAGATCCGTGTGGGTTCGATCCTAGGAGAGATCATTATTAGTAGATTGGGGGTCGAACATAATTGTTCTCTTTACCCTAGGATCTGGTTGTCGTCAGCCAGACCCCCGTTAGAACACCGGCCAAAGTCGCGTGCACATCCATGGTTTACCTTGGCGGCAAGCAAAGAAATGCGCAAAATTGTTATCCTCAAAAGATAGTCGGCGTAGTTCGCAGAAGGCGAGCTTATAAAAAAAAAAAAAAATAGAATAACCTAATCCACCACTTTTAGTTGTGGTGCTAGTTGTCTTTCTCACACACACAACACACACTGAACTTGGAGTGTACCCCACTCCCACTCAACAGAAAAGAACATGAATTAAGACTGCTTACAAATAACAAAAAGGAAAAAGAAAAATACAAAAAGATGTCCTCATATGACATATCACTCACTTTTCGTGAATGAAAGGCAACCATGAATACTAACCACTTAATCACTCAAACAATTCAACTTCAAACACCAAATAAATAAAAAGGTTCCAATAAAATTTTGCTGTTTCAAAGAATTGATGATAACAAATAAACAATTAAGAATGAATAATGAAACTTACAATTTTATAACAGAAACAAAAAAAAAATGTGGTAATCAAAATAAATTATTCACATGGATCATCAAAATGTCAACCACCGTCCTCTCAGTAGTGGCAATCCACCAGCGCTGCGGCGGAGAAGACGAGACGCGGCTGCGGATTGGATGCAAACTGATGAAATTTTGTTTCACGGCGATCACGATCGTCCTCCGGCGGCGCCGGCAGGTTGAGATCCAACTCCAACATGTTTCTCGTCTTCTCACCAGCATCATTAGACGAAGAATCGTTAGCGCTTCTGATAGTATTACTATTACTTGCAGACCTATGTCTTCTCATATGGCCGCCCAACGCTTGCCCCGACGCAAACTCGGATCCACAAATCGAACACTCGTGAATTTTCGATTTGTTTTCGGCATGGAAACTTTTGTTGAGCGATTGTGTTGAAGGTGGCGGAGTAACAGCGTCGGGAGTAGTGAATTTCCGTTCGTCGTCCAGATCATCCGGCGACGGCGCCGCCGTTGGTAATTTCTTCGGATCAAAATCTGCGGTTGGTTTAGGCTTCTTATGGCTAGCCCTGTGGCCGCCTAACGCTTGAAACGACGGAAAAGTCCTGCTGCAAGTTTTGCACTCGTAAACGTAGATTCCTACTTTTCCGTTCGTCGTGGTGGCCATCTCTGTGAATTTCCGGCTACTGAACTTATTCTCCGATCGCTTGATCTCCTCCTCTGTTTCCCCTGAAAAACCGCCTCGCGCTAAAAGGATCAAACAGTTGGCCATATCCTCGTCTTCTTCCGTGCTTGTAGAAGAAGTAGGAGATGAAACCATAGAATTACAATTAAACTCTCCTCCGCCGCCACCGAAACCACATCCACCGCCGCTTGATGACGTGGAGGACGACGATCTCAGCCGCTTGCTCCGCTTCCCTTTAACGACCAATTGATCGTTACTCCCCGAAAATTCTTCCAAAATATCCATATTCATCGTTGCCGAATTCAAATTAATAAAACTTGAGACAGAATTAATAAATTAATTACTTGTATTTTTTCAGGAAATTAAAATGGGGAAAAACAGTTGCAGAGAGTGTGGTAAGTGTGAGAAAGTGAAGAAAGAGTGATGAGAGAATCTGTGAATGGGATAGTGAGGGCTGGTATACCATGTATGTATGTATATATATATGTGAAATGTGTGTGTGTACTAGTGTGTGGAGTTAGAAGCCGCCCTCGTGAACAGTTACCATGTAATAGCTCGCGGCCACCAATTTTCCTTTCCATATTTCCAACTTTACATGCTACTTTGTTTTTTTTTTTTTTCCTTTTTTAATAATATAACTGTTTTTAGTGCTGCAATCGAACCGAACTGAGTCGAGCTTTTGAGAGTTTGAGCTTGACCCATTTATTATCGAGTAGAACTTAAGTTTGAATTTGAATTTTGTTGATGGATGGCGAATTTCTTCGAGCCTAAATGAGCTTAATAAATATCAATTATAAATTAAATTATACTTCGATTTATTACAAAAAAAATCATATATTTCTAAAATGCATATTATATATATAATATATTAAAATTTGTGATTTTATTCAAACAAATAGTTTTATATAAATATTTTTATAATTATCATAAGTAAATATATGAAATTAAAATTGAAGTCAAACTATTAGTGTAATTTATACAAGCTTGTTCATGAGATAACGAGTTGAATATCTTTAAGCTTGAGTTTGGTTCATTTACTTTAACGATCTTCATTAAATAAACTCAAACGAGCTTTTTATCGAAATCGAGCTCGAGTTAAATAGCCACGCTCAACTTTTGTTCATTTGCAGTCGTAACTTTTCCAGACACGTACAACACTAGACTAGCTAGTTAAATGTCATGTCTATAATAATAATATTATCTTACGCACATGATACTGATGGGTTCACCTAACGAATTGAAACACCATATAAGGGCCATGACACATCGTATAAGATTGTATCATTATTATACACGTGACGATTGCTTGTTGTATATTAAAACACAGTTGAGAATAAAAGATCCAGACTATTTTCTGAGCTAGTAACAACAATGCTTTCTTTCCAATAATATGAATGTTATTTTTTTCAAGTATATATAAATATTGTTAACAAAGTAAAAAGTAATATATTTTTGGTATTTAATTATATCAAGAATATTAAAAAGAGTGTAGCATCTTATGTGCAAGTGTCTAAAACTATTTAGGACATGACTTGACAAGCATTGGCTACACTTAATGCACATGTATTGAGTGTTTCATGAATTATACCTTCACATTGATGTTGATGCATCATCCAGGTTTTACGTTAATAATCTTTTGGAGCATATATATATCTATGTAAATTTAATAAGCTCATTGAATGAAACATGAACTCTCCTTTAACTACCCTCACTTAATTTATTTTTTTTAAAAATGCACAAATTCATAGCTAAAGATTTTTTTTTGAAGCAATGAAACTACTTTGGAATAATTAATTAATGTCATAGTATATAATTAATTATATTATAGGAGAAATGCAAAGGAGGATTTCAAAGATAGTGATAACTGAAAATAAATAAATAAAAAAATAAAAAATTCAGGGTGTAATTAATTAGAAGAAAAAGATGAAGTAAGGTTGGAAGTAACGTTTTTAAGTCGGTTTCACATTGTCTTTGTCACATTTTTGCCAGCGAAAGTCACGAATAAACACAACATTAAAGGAAAGGGGTTTGCACGTTAAAAGCGTGCTCCACCTCATTCACTCCATCTATCATCTCTCTTAAACTTAAAGAAAAGTAGGGCTTTAATTGGGGAGAAACCAACAATATTCGGTTGGCTTTCAAGCAAACCCATAACCTCTTTTCATCTACCATATATTCCTTTAACATCACAAAATTGGCTCTCCACTAATTTCCCACTCCACATACATACTTATATTATTATTATTATTATTATTATTATTATTATTATTATTATTATTATTATTATTATTATTATTATTATTATTGGGGACATTGGGGACAAAATTGACTTTTTCCAATATCTCCTATCTTAATTATTTTACACATTACTCCGTAATTACTTTACTAATTATCAAATATTGTTAATCCTTATTGGATCGCATATATGATTATCCGTCCACGCGCCGACCTAATTCTATAAGGCTCATGCGTCCCATCAACCCAAATATAAAAGACTCATTCCTCCCATTTATAAGTATTCTCAGTTAATTACTTTTAATTATTATCTTTTACTTTGGAATTATCCTTATTTTGGTACTGACTTGAGCGTCGAATGCGCCTCTTTGGGACAACCACATAGCCCATCTAACGTTTGTAGAATTATCGCAAACAAGTTCCCAGCTTGAAGAACTATAAGCTCAGAGAAGACTTTTTCAAATTTTTTTTACTTGGAGTGATCTGGAGATTTTGAGCATTAATTGTAATAATTATTATTATTGTCAATTGCATCAACTGATCTAACATTTACTTGAACATTTATGTTTGCTATGACAATCAATGGCGGAGACAGGAGGCTATATTGGGCCCCGATTCAAGTCTGTCTCATTCCAAGCAATGTTAAGAAAGAAACAAATAAAAAATTAGAGAGCTTATATGAGTTTTTTCGCTTTTTAGTCCATCTCGCCCCTTCGTGTGTTGCGGCTTACCCTATATTCGTGTGTTGGCTCTGCCATTGATTACAACCCAATTTAACTAGTCAGCCAGGAGTTGAATAACTATTTTGTAGATATGCAATTGCGCGAATTAATTGGTTACTTAATATTACACATATTTGATATACACACGTATGAAAATATTTTATGTTAAAAGTGTAACTAATGTGTAGTGATCAAAGTAGAATAGCGATGTCCCACATATATACCGAAGTGTTACGGGAATAAAGAGTTGGGTAGGGACACTAATGTCCATTTATCAAGTGGGCTAGGAGTGACATATAGAGTGGAAAGGGATACTAGAGAGAGTGTACACCGCACCTTGCTTGTAACTGTCAATGGACACTTTAAATAATAATAATAAGATCATTAAGTCTCACGTGAGATCGTCTCATGGTTTAAATTTATGAGACGAATTCAACCCATTTTACAAATCAAAGCAAATTTAGATTTAATCTAAATGAGTTATATATGATATGGGTCAATTGAATCCGTCTCATGAAACTAATCCGTGAGACCGTCTCATATGAGTTTTGTCTACTACTACTAC
Source organism: Rehmannia glutinosa (assembly GCA_016081115.2). NCBI lineage: Eukaryota > Viridiplantae > Streptophyta > Magnoliopsida > Lamiales > Orobanchaceae > Rehmannia > Rehmannia glutinosa. The sequence continues at coordinate 137,452 of JABTTQ020000026.1, read as the reverse complement.
TACTAATAATAATAATACAACAATAACAACAACAACAACGACAACAACAACAACAACAACAACAATAATAATAATAATAATAATAATAATAATAATAATTTTCGTATTTTATAATATTAAAATATAAAATATTTGTCAATACAAATTTAGTGAGAATCATATAACTTTAATAAAGATTCAATATACATTTGTAAAAGATTTCAAAACACAAAAAATATACATTTGTAAAATGAATATCACATGAAACACCAAATTAATACAAACGACCTCGAGCAGGGGCATAGCCAGCAGTCGGACTATCCCTAATCCAAACACAATTCTCCCTCTAGTCCAAACACTTATTTTTTTTATTATACAGTTTCGGTTGTGCTAGAGACCCAAGGCTAAAAAAAACCAAACTAATCGATACTCGACTCAAGATCGATCCTTAAAAGCTCATTTGCACTAAGTTCATTAACATAATGAACCAAACTTGAACATATTTTTTCATTCGATAAATTATAAAGCTCGGCTTGAACTCGACTCAATTTGTAAAAAAATAAAATATGTGTAAAATATCAAGCTACACGAGCTCGATTCGTGTTCGGCTCGACTAAAACTCATGATCTGATTAAAACCAAGTTCAAACAAAATTTTTGAAGTTCGATTAAAATTCAAACAAATTTGAACAATTCTATGTTTGACTCGACTCGATTCATTTACACCTCTACAGGGACCAGGGTGCTCCCCTGACTAATTAAGCCCACGTCCTCGAGCCACGTTTGTGACTTATGAGTTGTGATTATTATTTCCTCCATAGCTGTTAGCCTGTTACCACTCTCCCTAAATCTAATCACAACATTAGCTTGAACTTTATTTCCTCCTCCACCCAACACTAATAATCTATTTAGTAGTAATTCGCTGTATTGGCATATTTTTGGAGTTAGTTTCGACAAAACCAACACAGACATGTATGCCTTCTCTTGGAGATATCTCAAATCACCAACATTTTACTATGCCTTTTCATTTATTTATGCCAGTTGCCTTGTTCTTTTCTTTGTTACTTACAACCAGAAACGAGATTAAATTTTATTAAATCAATAACATTTTATTTATTTATTATTGTTATTGGCAAATTAAATTGGGGCTCTAATTATTTTTTTTTTAATGTTTTTGGAAAAGAGAGACAATTCATGCTAGAAACACATGATTAGTAATGACTTATTGTTGTTGGTTGACTTGGCAGGTTTTGGTCTTTGTGTGGAGCAGGTCAATTTCGGGAAGTTAGTAAATCATTTAGAAATTAGGTCATCGGAAATATTTTTTAAAAAATAATTTTGGCGCACATAGAATATGATTGTTTATTTGTATACAGACTTTGATTGGATTTTGTTAGGCATCGTGCTGTCCTTGATCAGCATTATTTACGATATATATGTATACATGGATTAAGAGCTTCAGCCAAAAATGAAAAATTAGATATAAATTTCATGGCAGTTATCTTTAGATAAGACAATATTTATATACTTGCAGTAATGCAATTAGTATCATGAAAATAAGTATACATATCAATCAATAATCATATATACTTGCATAAAATATATATTTTTATGTAATTGAACATATATCGATTTAAAAAATGATTTAGCCTTTTTGCTAGAAATCGATTTAAATCCAACAAACGCGATACCTTTTCCACTCGATCGCTTAAGTTGATTTTATAGTTTTCGACTAAAATTACCTTATAAAATAAATTAATGGAACCTTTATTTTTTTGATAGAGAATTCATAATATGAAATATGAAATTTTGGATATTGTTATCATTGAGCTTTTATGCTTTTATGAAAATTAATTCATGCATTAAACATGGGAAACCAACGGGGAAAAAAACAAATTGACTTTACAAAAAATAATCAATATAATGTTCAAAGACTCAAGAAAAAAATTCAAAAAACAACCTTAATTATTTTAGTAATTTCTTTATCTAATTAAGTTTCAGATGGTTTTCACAATATTAGCGTGCAAATAATACATCAACCTTGGTTTTGTTCATTAAAAGTTACTTGGAATTGATTTTTTTTTTCAGGGTCAAACTTTTAATTGGGATTTTTGGATAGACAATATTATTTCTCAAGGGTTTAGAAAATTTACCTAAATAAATAAATAGAGAAAATTAAAAAAATTGGTCCTTCCCTATGTCTTGTGTTCACAATTATATATTAGTCTACAAAACAATAATATCTTAGACCAATGTGTTATAAGTATGGTATAAATTGATCTAGTAAAGGATCACTAAAATTCAATGTTCAAATTAGGGAAAATTAGAAAATTGGTCCTATAAGTTGGTCTGTTCAGACTTTTGGTCCTCTAAGTTGGCCTGTTTGAAAATTAGTCCTCTAAGTTATGAAATTTCGACTTTTGGTCTTCTAAGTTGGCCTGTTTGAAAATTAGTCCTCTAAGTCCTGAAATTTCAGAAATTTCGTCCGATTTTCACCGGAAATTTTTCAATCCACCGAGAAATTGTGACTAGGATCTAAAACGACGTCGATTTAGCACAATTCTCTTTCAAGTATGCAAAACAACACCTTCCACGCCGCAACCATAACATCTTCTTCCCGGGATTATCAATCGTCGAGAAGTCCGTACTTGCGTGTGGAAAACGAGCACAATTTCCACAAGATTTTACTTCTTGGGCGATAATCCGGAAAAGATTTTATGGTTATCGGCGCATGGAAAGTGATGTTTTGCATACTCTTGAAAGAGAATTATGCTCGCATTTCGACGCCGTTTTTTTTAGATCCTAGTCGGAATTTCCTGATGGATTGAAAAATTTCCTATGAAAATCGGATGGAATTTCAAATTTCATAACTTAGAGGACTAATTTTTAAACAGCCAACTTAGAGGACCAAAAGTCCGAAATTTCATAACTTAGATGACTAATTTTCAAACAGCGGAACTTAGAGGACCAAAAAATCTCAATGCGCCAACTTATAGGACCAATTTTCTAATTTTCCCTTCAAATTAATATGCATTATACATAAATATGGGAAAATTGCAAAATTGGTCCTATAACTATAAGCAGTTTGCAATTTTGGTCCTGTAACTATTGAGTTTGCAAAATTAGTCCTGTAAGTTTGAAAGTTTTTGCAAAATTAGTCTTATATGTTTTATACCTAAGCAATTTCGGTCCTGTAAGTTTCAAGTTGTTGCAAAATTGGTCCCCTGGGGTTATTTCATATTTTTAAAATACCAAAAATACCCTTATGCACATAATTGGCTTATTTGACTAAGTGGTTTGCCTAAAATGATATCAAAGCCCAGATTTATTAAGAACTTTAAGTTATATTTATTATTTTATATAATTAACAATTGGTAAGGAGAATTTTCTCCGAGAAAATGGATCTGGACGAGTGTTCAAGATGTATACCCTACAGGAGATATCGTCAAATTTTGACGATGTATGCACAAAAACACCAGGACAAGATAACATATTGGAATAATCACTATGTTGAAAAGAACTTGCAGGAGCCGATAGAGAACCTTGAGACAATGTGAAAAACAAGCAGCATATTGTCTGGGTATCACTTCCGCCCCGCGAGTACTCGCCCCACCCCGCCTAGAATTTTTAGTTGTAAAATATATTTTAATATATATTTTTCATATATAATATATATTATAATATAATTTTTATATATTCTTATATTATTTATAAATTGATAATAATAAATTTTGTAAATAATATTTTATAAATATATTTTTTTCATTTAAATAATTTAATTTAATTTAAAACGAGGCAGAACGGGTCGACCCGCCTCGCCCCGTTCTAGGCACGGGGTGGGTTTGTGTCCTGGCCAACCCGCCCCGACCCGCTCCATTGCCATCACTATAAAATTGCTAAATTTAGAAAGATAAAGGACCAAAACTGCTATTTAGCCAGAAGGGCAAAATTGTCCAGGACCAAAACTGCAACTTTTAAAGATAAAGGACTAAAATTACAACTACCCCAAAATTACAAGACTAAAATTGCAATTTACCCCATAAATATTGATGTATTCATGCAATAGAAATATTAAAAAACATAGGAATATAAAATGAGAAGAGAGTGTAAAATGAAGTCAAACAAATGAATGAACATAAAGAAAGAGTATATGCTAAAAGAGACATGGCCCAAAATGTCCCATTTCATGTCCATCCATTGCCAATTGGGGTCCTTCACGTATATCCTACTTTCAACTTGTGGTTGTTTCTCTCCTTTTTTCCCCTTTCTTCTTGTTGTTCCTTTTTATTTTCCTATTTAACTTTTAATAAAATATTTGCATTTTTTGAAATTTAACTTCAACTTTGCCCCTTGGGCACCCCATGACTTTGTTTATGTAACTCAATTTTCAACATGTTTTAAGTAAAATTTAAATATTATTTAACCGTTTCAAACTCCAGTTTAACTTTACACGAGTATGAGCTACATTATTGTTCTGGTTGAAAGTTAGAGATATCACATTATTATTTTAACTGAGAGAATTATTATAGAAAATAAAAAATCCAACGTGATAATATTTCAAAAAATAAAATAATAATAAATAATTATTTAGGACAGAAGGAATATACATGCAAATTTTGGGTGAGTGGGAGTAGTATTTTTGAAATCTCAAAACCTAAAAATACTTTGTCCCTTTGAGTCTTTGACATTATTACACCTTAATTATGGTTAGTAGTGTGAAGCACGTAAGGTACGTAAGGTGCTGTTATTGTTCTGGTAGTGGATGCAACCTTAAGCAAAGCATGTATACATATACATACACATATATAGAGAGATATTTTTTAATTTATTAATTTCCACCAATTTCCTTGTCACTGCCAAATTATTTTTGGATAAATGATCCAATGATTTGTTAAGTGACTAACATGTTAGATGGGTTCAAAGACCGACGTCTATATTTTATTGCAAAATCTGCACAGTATTCCATAATATCCCATTTTACTGCCTATAATCATACACTAAAATCATAAAATACTTGTCAAAAAAAATCATTAATATAAAACAAGAAAATAAATTTTTTTAGCGCAAAAACAGTGTTGGTTTATTTGTGGCGCAAAATTATTCACATCTTTAGCGGAAGAAAGAAAAAACTAATCGTGTACTCGAACATATTATATATTGGGCACCAACATTAAACGTATTAAGTATATGTCAAATTTGAGTAGGTACGACGTGACATATCCAAATCCATCTTTTTCAGTTTCGCCGTCACTGAGTATGGAAACTTATTAAAAGCTTGTGATTTGATTGAGCCACTTTCAAAACCGTCTCCTCTGTCACAAACTTGTAAAGTTTTTTTTTTTTTAAATGTCTAATTTTACTAGGAAATATTGAATGACGATGTTCGTTGGATAGATGTATTTTCATCATTAATTTGATATGGGCCAAAATATCGTTTCAGATTTTTGTCGTATTGCTCGTTTTATTTTTATTTTTTGAAAACAAATAAAAACTTTCATTCATCAACAAGTTATATATGTATAGGGAGGGAGTGTAAATAAATTCACAAAACATCATGCTTTAATTCAAGAAATCCATTGCAAAAGCATGCTTCAACAAGATTTCTATCATGATACAAGAGGAAGAAATTTAAAACACGGAAACGTACCTAAATATATTAAGGCTTGAGAATTTTTGATTTGATTTTTAGTTTTCCAAACGAGCGAATCTACCTTTGGGTTTTCTGTATCACGTTCTGTAAGGGAGAGCGAACATTTTCATGGCTTAAAAACTGTCTGAGGATCATAACTGCTTTTGGATAAGTAATCCCATTGACAATTTGCGTGATACCCTTTTAATTTAAAATTAAAACTTTAGTAGATCACTTTAATTGGATTATACCGTAATAAAACTATACACATTTAATTAATGTGTTAGTCCAAATTAAAATGAGAATGTACAAGTCATTTTTAGCAAAAGCATCTACATGATTAAAGCTCACAACTCACAACTCACAACTCACGAGACTATTGTGTTCTTTAAGTTCAAGTGAATATATATCTAGCTTTGGATTTTTTCTTTTTTGCAAATACAATTAACGTGTTGCCGTGCCAATACTAATGAAGTTTAAAAATCAAAATTTTAGTTTTTTTTTTTATATCTTTTTTACTTTAGATATAGAGTTGAACATTATTTTAAATGAATTACATTCTAAGAAATAAAATATTTCCCAATACAAATAATCAAAAAATAGCATCTCATTTTAAAAAAAATAGATATTGCTCGGAAAGTTCCCTCTTCAATTAGTTCGTCAACAATGAATCGATCATTTAGCAAAATAATCATACTAATCATAATAATAAGAAAATAAACCTACTTCAAGAAAAAAATATATAAGAAAGTAAACCAAAAGTCAACCACCGAACCAGAACTGATTTTTGCTCTTAATTGGTCTTATTGCACTTATTAGGTTTTTTTAACAAATTATTATGTTTGTGGGAAATTATTATAGAATTATAATGAATTTTGGAACTCTTAATTTTTTGAGGTTGGTCGTTGATACAAGTTTAGTCGTTGATCACAATCATGACCAAACAAAAAATATATATTTTTTTCAAAACCCACCCCAGTCGTTGATAGCAATAACGACTGGGGAATTTTTTTATTTTTTTTAAAAACCCACCCCAGTCGTTGTTGCAATCAACGACCGGGGAAAAAAAATTATGCGTTGCAACATAACATCCTAATCAAATAACTTAATTATATATACAAGCCACCAAAAAACTTATTTTAAATTTAATGTATTGTTTTTTATTTTTATATGTGGTAGTGGACAATTGTCCACTTATATTTGTAAAAATGAAAAATAGTTATATTTTTGAAAAACGTGTTTTTTAGTCATTTTGACATGGTGGTACCCTTTTTGTGTTCTCAGATGAGGTACTTTATTATATTTCAAAAAACTGATGCGGTACATTTTCCGGTACCGAGTCGTAGGCTGGTCCCTAGAAATAAAAAAAAAGAAAAAAAAGACAAAGGGAAATTTTGAACTCAAAAATAGCTAAAAAAAACATGGTTAAAACCTCTGTTGTAAAAATCCTCGCATAGGACCGATTAATCCCCGCCTAGGCGCTAGGCCCTCCTTGTCCGCCTACGATTTTTTTCCGATTAAGCCCGTCTAATCCCACCCAGATCCTGCCTAACCCCGCCTAAGCGAACTTCGCCTAGGCGCTAGGGCCCAATCTGCCGCCTAGCGAGCGTCTAATGCATTTTACAACATTGGTTAAAACTATTATTATTATTATTATTATTATTATTATTATTATTATTATTATTATTATTATTATTATTATTATTATGCAGAAGTGACCAAAAATTCGGCTGACTCTTTTTATATTAATATTAGTTGGGCCTCCCTAGGCCTACCCAAAATTCCTGACTTCGTCACTGATTGGGATAATCACAAAAACACCCCAGTTGTTTAGTCTAACTACAAAAAAGACCTAATTATGTTTCAAAATTACAAATATCGCATTGACATTTGCTTTTGTCTTAATTAAGAGGGATGTATTTATTTGGTAAATACAAACTTGTATGGATGTTTGTAATTTTGAAATATAATTGATATCTTTTTGTAATTAGACTAAACTTCAGGGTTGTTTTTGTAATTATCCCTTATATATATTTGTGTCATTTTGACTTGGCAACTATTTATAGTAAATTTCTAGAAATTCACTGTAGGAAACTGAAATAAATATTTTTGGTGGCTTGTATATATAATTCAGCATGAGCTCAACATTCAACGGCTGGGAAATGATGATTCCTGTTGCATTTTTTGCTGGAACTGGCAACAGGGTAATGTACACCTGGCTTCATCTCATTTTAAATTTACTCGTTTTTATTTGACTAGGAATAAATTTTTTTTCCCCAGTCGTTGATTGCAACGACGACTGGGGTGGGTTTTTAAGAAAATATATATTTTTTGTTTGGTCGTGATTGTGATCAACGACTAAACTTTAGTCGTTGATACAATCAACGACCAACCTTAAAAAATTAAGAGCTCTAAAATTCATTATAATTCTGTAATAATTTCCCACAAACATAATAATTTGTTAAAAAACCCCACTTATTAAGCTTAAGTCTTACTCAAAGATGTTGATTAAGCTTTTCTTGTTCTTGCATTAACATGCTAGTTACAATAATGCTTTTGATAACTTTCCCCTTCTCTCAAATAAAGATGGGAATCTCAAGTTTTATGTATAAAGACAAAAGCACCAACCAGAAGGTTTAACAGGCCAAAATCCGTTAGACAGATATGGCGTTTTTGTGATATTAACAATCATTTTTGTAGTACTCAGGGATCAATATTAGCAGTTTATCTGAAAAGTAGTACATTGTTCACTTGAAAGTATTGTTTTTGTAATATTGGATAGTGATATAGTATCACGAGACCACTGAAAAGTATTAAGTTTTCACTTGAAAAATATTAGTAGTACATCATAAAATTATTATTACGCAGTTCGTTTGAAAACATTTAACAATCCCCCTAAAAAGTAGTAGTTTTTTTGGTCAAAAGTATTAGTCGTCCTCGTGAAACATATTAGTAGTTCTCCTTAAATATATTAGTTTTTTCCCTGAAAGATTTTTGGTAATTCCCCTGAAAAGTATTAGTTTTTCTAATAAAAAATATTAATAATCCCACTGAAAAATATTAGTAGGTCCCCTAAAAAATATTAGATATTTCGCCGAATCACTGGGTTAGCGGGTCGGGTAGATCCATTAAACTGAATTCGTCTAACCGTTAGACCATCTAACATGAGACTACATGCCTCATGTATAAAATATATGAAATTTAAGATTCTACGCCCTTTAAATTTTCAATTTTGAAAAAAAAAAACCCTTCTACGTGAACCGAATAATGGTATATCGCCAAGTAATACTAAAATTTTAACTTGTTCGTGCTCTCAAGTAGAGGTATTTATATCTTACCCTTGTACGGTTTGTTATCTCTTTCGCGAGTCATTAATTAAAAACTTGCCTAATTGGGTAATGCTCAAGTAATGTCGTGCGATGATATCAGCTTTTTCTTTTATGGTATCGTCACGTATGCGTTCAATAATTCACAAGCTTACATATTTATTTATGTATTGAAAGTACTACTATAGCGAATATTAAGAGGATCAACCATGTGGACTTACTAATGTTAGTGGTGGATAAATTAGAATAAGGGCCATCTCCTAATATTCTCATGATAATTAACATTCATGTCACACCACGAGGTGCATAATGCACATACACTTAATGTGCAATGAACGGCAAGTATTCCATTTTTTGTTAAAAGGGATAATTACAACAATATCTCTAATGTTTGGGGTAACTATGAAAAGAAACCAGAGAAATAGAGATGATAAAATGCCTCAAATCCAACGGGGTAATCCGCTCCTGCCTCGAACATAATGGGGAATCTCCACCCGATTATGTCAATGGAGCGGGGACAAGTTTAGGTCACCCCGCTCCACCCCTGCCCCATCCCCGCACTACAACAAATTAGGGAATTTGAGACGTTTTGTTTTGGGACGCGTCTAAAATCGTCTCAAATAACTCTATTTTAGCAACGTTATTTTGATACCGTCGCAAATAAAATATACGCCCCCTTTCTGATAGGTTTTTAAGTGACATAAAATTTATAATTAAACACGATTTTTTTGTGTCTGAAAAAAAGTTACTGATTAGGGACATATAAAATTCTTCTATGAAGGTTTAAATATGCTATTTGTGACATTTTTATTACGTTTTAAAAGCGTTTATTTTCTTCTGACGTTTCATAAGAGTCTTATAAATGTACTTTTTTATAATATTTTATTCAACTTTCTTAAGTTTACAAGTAAATACGTTTTTTGAAACCAATACAAATAAATATCTTAAATATTGTAAACTACATTAATTTATTTCTGAAAAAATTATTAATTAGAATAAATTAAAATATAATTTCAGTAAAATCGTCACAATATATTACAATTTGAGACGTTTTATTGTGAACGTCACTAATATTTTCGTATCCCGTCATTTCTATTTTCATTCGCGCCGCAGCCGCTCACACTCAGTCTTTTTCTCTCACACAAAATTACGCTTCACGACTCTCTCTCTCTCTCCTAAACTTTCTCCTCCATCTTGAACTATCTCTCTATCCCCCAACACAGTCTAAAATCACACGATTCTATTTCTACCATCGGAGCGCAATTAACGGGTTTAAAAAGTGCTAGCTCTCATCGTTTCTAAGGTTTCTCTCTCTTTCTAAGCCTTCAAATTTGGGGTATATGTTCAACTCGATTTCTAATGTTATTCAGTTGTGACTAAAAAAGAGGAGTAAGAAGCATGAATTTGGGGTTGTGATATTCTAAAAATACAGAGTGCATGTACCAATTTTTCAAATTTGTGTTTTGATTTTATTGTTGGAGTTTTTGTTGTTGAATTTTTTTTTTTTTGATAGCCCTGGTTTCAAGAAAAATACCACGACTCTAAAATTTACAAACCCTAGGTAGAAACAAACTATGAAAAATGCAGTTTTTTTTTTAAGCAAATCTGCTTGTTGTGTACAATCCACCATCTTAGAGATTAATGAAATGAAGACATTGCCCCCAGGGGCATAGCCAAGTGGTAAGGGCTAAGGTGATGTGGGGTGGATTCCTCCGGCGATGCAGGTTCGAATCCCGTGTGGAGCAGATTTTCACTGAAATATTGTGGGGTCCTGCATTGCGGGAGGCGAATCTCGTGACTCTCTCCCTTAGAAACCTGCCACTTGGGCACATCCCTCGATTTACATCATGTTGGGTCAAGGGGCCTCTGACACTAGCAGGTCCAGGATTAGTCAGGTGTAAAAACCTGGATATCTGGATTATCAAAAAAAAAAATGAAATGAAGACATTAGTTTAGATTCTTTGTATGGGCATTTTAGAAATTGATATTTTAATGGTTAATTGTCTTTAGCATTTTTACTAGATTGCCTTCTATCCTGCTCGCATTGTGTGGGACATTACAATTATTCAGTTTTATCTCGATGCTACATTAATTTGTTGAATTAAGAAAAAAAACCATGTAAGATTCTTGGGGTTAATTATTCCAATTCTAACAATAATTTCTTATGTGCTTTCCTAGGTTAGAGGTGGCATTCCTTCGAGCACGACTTGTTTCTTTCTTGCGGTACAAAAGTATATGGGCATCATGGATTAATATTCGGAATTAAATTTATATCTTGTTATTGATTTGTTTCTTATATTGTTCCTCCTTTTATAATGAAGTTCAATAATTTGTTGTTGATCGCCATGTATTACTTTTAATATTTGAGACTGTAAAATAAAATTACTAAAATGAAAATTATGTTTCATCTATAGTTTTTCTTTTTCTTGAAATTTGTAATCCTTTGATCATTCAATTAGAGTCCAGAAAAAAAAGACATGCTTATGGGTAAGCATACATGGAGTGGAATAAGCTTCATTGTTTGGTTTGCAGAACATTGGTGTTGTCATAAACATGTTTGCAATTAATAGGTATGAAATGTAGATTTCAAGGGGGCTTGAGAGGAAGTGGACTTAGTCAATCTACAGATTTCTCAAGCTTGACTAGTTTAACTAGAAGAGCGCCAAAGTTGTATTTAAGTAACCATGCAATGGCGGGAATTGGTTTCGTTGAGCAGAGTCATAGTCATATATTACAAAAGTGCTAAATGTTGGTCCTTGTAATTGTACAGAGAAAAGATAACAGAGGTTTCTAACATGAGTCAATGCACCAATACATCTCTAAGATGGATTATGTTGCTTTTGATTTGACACCATTATTGGTGCTCCACTTGTATATCTAACAATGTATTCATCTTAGTCTAAGAGGTAATAAGCTAATGCCTGATTATTCTTTTATTTAATTTTTTGTCAACTAAATTTAAGGTGTTTTACCCTAGTGTCTTTATGTTGAAACTTAGTTGTGGAACTCAGAACCTTTGCATACCCCTAACCCAAATAACTATGAAGTGGCTTATTTGATATCTCCTTGCAGGCGAAGCAGCTCTCAGCAGACCGCGTTGAGCTAAAGGTACTCCGATTTATTTGATTCGTTCCAATTGGGGGATTCCTTTATTGAGATGCATTTATCTTCTTGATGTAACAAATTAGCTTAAGCCATTAGCAATTGTACTTCATATTTTAGCCTCCAATAGAACATCCACTGGTGCAACTTCAGTTGTAAGTGTTTGAATAGAGTTGGACACTAATAGCATGAAATGTTTGTGAGTAGTTTCACGCTCTATAATATTTTACTAAAAAGTGATTATGAAGTTTTACTAGTTTGACCTTGTAATTAGTAGGGGATTAATGGTATAAAGGAATTTATACTGAAATGTTGTTTTCCAAGAAAAACAGGGCCACTAGATCAGATAATGGAATGAACCAAGCATATATATTTTCTGATAAATTCTTATCATGGTTATAGTGTTGTTACATACATATTTCTCATGGTAATAATGCTTGAATATATGGACTGGTGTGTTTTTGTTGTGATACCCTGCAATTTATCTTTCGACAATTTTATATAAATGTTATTTGTTAGATTTTTTAATTTCTAAAAATTTGTCTTGTATTTGGCTCATACTATCATTGTTTTTTCTGCAGCTCTCCTTTAGTGGAATGAGATATGGCAACAAGTCCATCAGCAAGGAAAATTATTGGTATTATCGAGTTCTCAAAAAAAAATAATTTGGACTATGTAGTTGTCTCCTAGGTGGCAAGTATCAATGTTTTACAAGCATGAGCCTTGTTAGACTCTTTTTAGTTGTCTTATATTTGTTTTGCCTTGTAAAAATAATGTTATTTTATTTTGAAGTACAATTACAAGTAAGATGCTCATATTTTGGATGAATGAAATTATATTGATATTTATGTCTTATTCTTAGGGGAATTTTATTTCATATCTTCTTACAAAGTGTAATGTACAACTACAGGGCATGGTGGGGCCAAAAAGAAAGTTCTTTAGGGATGAAATAAACGTCCCGAGCCAACGTCAAATATATTGACGAATTTGAAATGTACCCATTAATTATTTTAGAGACGAAAATGAATTGTCCCTACGCTAATTATATTTAAAGACAATAAAAAAATGTCTCTAAAATATTATTTAGGGACGAAAAATAATATCCCACAAGTTATTCAGTGACAAATATAGATGTTGCTATACTTATATAACTTTAGAGACGAATGGAAAAACGTCCCTAATTATATCTTAAGAGACGAAACATGTTGTTGCAAAATGTGAGATGGTGCAGCTAGATGATAATATGTGACGTTTTTATTTCGTCTCAAAAATCAAACCTTTAGAGACGTTTTTCTGATTCCATCACTAATAACTTTTAGCGACTGCGATATTGCGACGTTTGTTGTGACGTTTTATTTTCGTCTCAAATGTGTTTTTGTGACGTTTTTGGGACGTTTAGTGATGATTTCATTTCGTCCCAAATTCCCAATTTTCTTGTAGTGCCGCTTTATATATATTAAATATATTTTATATCGTGTGTGTATATATATATATATATATATATATGAAAATATTATTTTAAAAAAAATTATCATCTAATATTCATTTTTTAGTATATTTATGGTACTATATAAAAGTGTTAACAAAATAACACAAATTTAACATAAATATGTATATGTTTTTGTTAAAATATATAAATTGAGAATTAAAAATATTATTTAAATTATGTAAAACACAAATTGGGACCCAAGCCCCGTCCCCAATTCACTCTGCCCCGATCCTTCGTGGGGCGGGGTCGAGAATGCCAAAACCCGGCCCTGACCTGCCCTGTTGCCACTCCTACAAGAAAGTCTAAAAATTACAGAAACATGCTTGAGAATTGTTTCCGTCATATATTTTGTCCCAATGTTAGTTGACCTGACGGCACGAAATCCGGTGATGTCATCAAATATTTTATAATTATATTCCTCAAATTTTCTAAATATTGCACATATGCCCAACTTTTCGTCTGATTTTGTAATATTTATAAAAGTTGAGATACAATTGCAAAACGTAAGACGAAATGTTTCGGCTATTCGTAATATTTGGAAAAAGTTAGGGATTAAATTGTAAAATATTTCTTGACGTCAAACAAATTCATCCAGTTCAACTAACTGTTCGCGTAAAAATATAATACAAAATCAAACATCAATAAGGTTTATGTAATTTTGAAATTTCTCTTTGTTTTTTTGTTGCAATTACCCGAACCTCAAGGTAATTTCGACATTTTGGATTATAGGTGCACGCCAAATATATATACACCATATATATCATCTACACGAACATTTCCTCATAATCCTGATCCACTATAAAATGGCCACCTATAGAGGTTGTAATCAATGCATAAAAATGAAAGCAAAAAAGCAGCTAACTACCTAATGTGCCTATTAAGCTCCTCCTACTTTCATTGATACTGACTTTATGCCAACTTTCACACCAAATTTAAGTTCACACATCACCATGCTTCTACTCAATTCTACTACTCTCCCACACTGCCCCCTTCGTCACTTATCAATTCTTAAACAACCATTAAAACTATATTTCCCCTACTCTCTTATATGTTCCCCATGTGGCTACTCCCATGTGCCCTCATTTTGTCTTAACATGGTTATATGCAACCCATGGTTCACATCAACTAATTATGTTAATGTATGTGAAAGTATACACCTACTGTTATTGCACTACTTATCTAGAATAGAAGGTTAGTGGCTTATTTAATTGTGTGTCGTGGTGGACGCATGATTATATAGTTAGGGGGCGAAACTACAGTTGGGGTAATAAACACATTTATAAATAATTTTGAGGGGTTGAATACGAAATTTACCTTATAAATAATTTTAATATTTAAAATAATAATTAGTAAAAACAATTGATTTTTTTTTTGGGTAGCAGCCCCCCTTGACCCCAGGTCCCCCAGGCCACTGCTTGTGTGGACTTGTAGCGGTAAAAATGAATAAGTGGAGAAGGATCATTCTTTCTAATTTGTCTCCTCATTTTAAGCAATTGGATACTATAATATCTTTTTCTTTTTAAGTAAAATGCATAATCACATAATACAGTGCCATTAAAATCACTTAAGAAATAATTAGTTGAATTTGATGAGTTAGTATAAAAAAGTTAAAAGATGGTAATGGATTAACCACGCGTGCTGTTGAAACTTGAAAGGATTCGAACTCATACATAATTCGGGGTTTAAATGCTTCCAACTTTTGAATTAGTTTGAGAAATGAGTTCTTCTAACATTTAATAAAAGTCTTTGGTTCAATAACATCTTTTGTTACACACGCCAATACTTCACAATGTGTACACAAGAAAAAAAAAACAATTTTGTCATTATAATTTTCTCTCTTATATTACATTCATGTTATTGAACACATATTTGAGGACCCAGAAATGTTTATTTATTCACACCTCAACTTCATACTGTCTAAATATAGTGTCAATAGTTTCTGCCAGAAGCCTGAAATGATGGCTGTAAGTATTTTCTATTCTCAGCTGTGCAAGCAAGAGGGGATTACAATTTTAGTCCTTTAGTTCGTGCGACAAAATGGGTCATTTTTAGGTACTGTTGGGTAAATCACCCTATATCCTTAATAAAGCCTCTGATTTAATATGGGATTAGACGGAAATTTCAAAATTGCTCACATGAGTTGCATGTGAACACACAAAAAAAGGGGATTTTCGAATCTCTTTGCAAAAAGTTGAGTTCTCGCCGATGTAATTGCTAATGTGTTGGGGAAAACCCTAATGATTGGCCAGAAATTGGCCGAAAAACCCTAGACACAATGTATGGATGCATTTCCAAGGCCCAAATTTCATTTTTATACTATTCATAAAAACGGAATTATATTTTTCTGATAAAATTTTCATTGGAAATCGCCATTTTTCTTTTATATTTTTCACATAAAATCTCAAATCTATATTTTCAATCATATACATAACCTTTCATCACTTATCAATCATTATTCCCATATTTTCATCCAAATTATAACAACTATATTTCCTTAATATAGTGTACTATTTCTAGATCGTATTTCCAAATTGTATCTATCAAATGGGGCCCCTACCTACCATCTCACAAATATAATATCATATATTAACATACAAAAGTGGACATCGAAACTACCAATCTTTCAAATTATTATATACATAAAACTAATTCAAAACTACCCAACCAAACATATTTTCATTTCCAAAACTATATAAAATCCAATTCTCATTCCTTTTTCCAAACATAATATCAGTTTTCACATGAAAACTAATAAATTCTCAAAATTCATTTTCCAAAACTAGAACCTTGAAGTGGACTTTGAAAATAACCATATAAGGCCCTATTTTTTTTTACCAAAGATTCGAAAATCCTTATTGTGTTCACGTGCAACTCATGTGAGATTTTCCACGCAATTTTTGAAGTTTCCGGCGAATTGAACACTGAATCTAAGAGTTCTTTTTAAAGATATTGAGTGATTTTGCGAGACGGAATTTACAGTTGACCAATTTTGCCACATCCTTATAGTTACATGACTAAAATTGTAGCTTACCTGTCGTGCACTAACAAGCAAGTGAACTGATAAGCAGCTTTCAGGACTAAAATTTGTCCCCAAAATCATCGATCTGGTCCCTCTTCACCAATATTAGGTGAGAAAGGCGAAGAGAACACTGCCAATGAATGTAGCAATATTGCCAGAGTTTTTGGCTTAGTATGGTATTGCTACTTAGGAACTTCATTAAATTTGAAGCGCATTCTTTAGGTCATTTAACCATAGTTCCCTATTTAATCAAGTCTTATTGAAGCAAAATAGTTCCAATGGTAAATGCGGAACACAAACTTACAGGTGGAGCTTCCATGGTGAAGTATCAACTCTGACAGAATGCTCATACATAGTTTCAATTATTGGTAGACAATGCCAAATAGCAGTTAACTAATACAATGTAAACTCACTGCCACCATTTGGCCTCTATATGAACCACAAAAAGTTACAAAGTGCATACCGGGGTGGTTTCAAACAAGGTGCGACTATTACAGGGGAGTCAAACCAACAACGCCTGCACATTGCACATAAAAGAAGTCTTAAGAATAGAATGGAAGAAAATGGAAAGAACATATAAAGCAGTAGCCTAATTCAATGAACAGATTGAATTTAATAATGGAAACTCCTCAGAACTAATGCAAACTTTTCCTTTAGTGAGTGTGGTTCAACTTCGTTATGTAAAGAGAAATGCAAACAAGCACAACTCAGCCTTCAACGGCCGAAAAAATATCAGTATTTCTTCAGCTCAGTGTATCACTTATATGTAAATAACATAAAACTATGAACAGACATATGAAGGTAATCAGAACTAACGCAAACTTGTCCTTTAGTGAGTGTGGTTCAACTTCGTTATATAAAGAGAAATGCAAAGCACAACTCAGCATTCAACAGCCGAAAAATATCAGAAAAATATCAGTATTTCTTCAGCTCAGCGTATCACTTCCATGTAAATAGCAAAAACTATGAACAGACATGCAGGTAATGGTCTAAGGAATGGTCAAAGGTGTCTGATAGTAAATCTTGAACAACATATTGTGGTGTTAGTTTTTATTAGTTATGTTTTGGTTATGAAAAAAAAAAAGGAAAAATGATAATAGGTGATTAACAGAAAAACAGCAATTGTTAGGAAAGTCTATAGACACTTTTTACACTAAACTTCTCAATGAACATAAAGGTATTTTTCTCCATACTTTACTTTAATCATATAACTATAAGCAATTCTTCTACATACGGAAAATTAGCCATAGTTAGCTCTTTGTAGGTCATCAATTGTGCATCAATTATTTAGGTTTCAATAAACCAAGATAAGATTACCTAGCCATCACCGAAAAACCATAATTTTACTAGGTGTGCTTAAAAGATGACACTGAAGTTAATAATAATCAAGGCTGATTATTTTGAGAGAAAATCAACGGCAAACCCAAGCTCAATATATTCACTTGCAACAAAATAATAATTAAAGAAGTACAGTGTCTGAGGCTGCACAGGATTCAGAAGCAAAATGAGAACAAAAAGATGCATACCACAAGCCAAACGCCCGCCAGCATTACCAGTACTAAGACTAAGTTCATGACCACCTGCATCGAAAAAGTAATTAAGAGTGGATAATAAAATATGGTGACTGGCATTGTTTTAAAACAAATCAAATGACATTCAGACCACAAGTACAAATGGGTATCATTCATAAGCTAGATTTACAAAACTTTACCCTTTCCAAGATCGTCCTCAAGTTCATGAACCACAAAAGCTCTTCCAACAACTGAGTTAGGACCAGTCAACGGTATCTGCACATTTTCAATTACAAAAATCCCATTTATAACAATCATTCAAGTGAAACCTTAATACAAGTATACAACAGACAAATATAGAAGCCTAGCATACAGAAAACTAC
Source organism: Rehmannia glutinosa (assembly GCA_016081115.2). Classification (NCBI taxonomy): domain Eukaryota; kingdom Viridiplantae; phylum Streptophyta; class Magnoliopsida; order Lamiales; family Orobanchaceae; genus Rehmannia; species Rehmannia glutinosa. The sequence continues at coordinate 119,015 of JABTTQ020000026.1, read as the reverse complement.
CTGACTGTCCACGATTGTTGCTTCAGCCACACCTATGTCAACACATTACACTCCATCAAGACGTAAACTGTGAAAAGTACTAAGAGTATGTAAGGAATAATGAAAATGTGCCAACAAAATACCCTCAGCATTAGCAACTATGTTTCCCAGGTCACCCGCATGACGAACTTCGTCTTCAGGAGCTCCATGTGTCAACCCATTTGGGTTAAAATGTGGTCCTATTAGCAAAAAGAGTATCTATGTTTAGTGATATACAGAAAATCCCATAAACCAAAAAAAAAAAAACATTTCAGGTTGTCTAATGTCAAACACAGAACAGAACCCCAACCTGTTGATATACATCCATTTGTAGTGTCACCAAACTCATGCTTCAATGACAAAATACAACAGAATTTAGATTCACAAACTCAGAACGCAAAAGTTTTCCGAATTCATCAGCTCAAAACCAAGTCAACATATTGAAGGGGAAAAAAAACTCACCAGGTGAAACCCGTGTTTGCCTGGAGTGAGTCCAGTAATTCGAACACTCACAGTAGTTGGGCCTAAAACACCCAAAAAACAAGCAACAAAGTAGAAACACAATGTTAGGTCACAAATACACAAGTATGCGTGTTCATAAATAGACAATCACTCATAGAGATGTCGCAAATTCCATTCAAGACAAATGTTGCATTGCAAAAATAACTAATTTCGTAGCCTTGACTTGAATTAGCATAAAAAAGGCGACACAAAACTGAAATAAAACAAGGTGTTCGATGAAAACTGAATGAGTGAGAGAGTTGACCATCGTCTTCCTGTGTCAGAGTGACAACGCCCTCAACACTCGAGGTGCCTTTGAGAACGGCAACAGCCTTCTTGGTGGCGGCGACGACGATGAGCGGCTTGGGAGCGGTGGCAGCAGAGAGAGATAAGAATGGGCGGACGTTTGCCTTAAGAGCGACGCCATGGAAGGAAGAATGAAGTGGGAGTGATGGTGAAGAAACAGAGGATATGTTGGGGAAGAGGAAAGAGTGGTGGGCTGTTGGGACAGCGGCGGAGAGAACTGTGTGTGCGGCCATGACTGCAAGCGCCGCTTGCATCGGATGGGATTGGATTAGGTGATAATGTGAAGTGGGTGGAGAGTCGAGTGTGTGCTAACTGTTTTAAGTGTTTTCTGGTTTCTTCTTTTGTTTGTTTGTTAGTATTTCTCTTGCTAAAAAACACCAGCCCGGTTCTTGAAATGTTAACATTCGGGGCCATGTTTACTTTACAAACAAGCCCAAATTATTTAAGTCCAGTCTAACTGCCTAACTCTAATCAATTCCTTTTTTTTTTTTTTTTCTAGAATAAGATTGAACCGATTCGATACCTTTTTTTTTTTTTTTTATAACTCAGCGCCTTCTAAATTTTTTACGCCTCGACTATCTTGTGTTCGACGGACGATTCTCCTGGTAAAGGGAACAATTATGTTCGACCCCCAATCTACTAATAATGATCTCTTCCCGAATCGAAAGTATGAATACAATTATGTTTGACCCCCCAATCTACTAATAACGATTTCATATGTCCCGGATAGCAATTTGATGGAGCAGAGATTTGAACCCCTGACCTCCACCCCACAATCATGGCGCCTGGTGGCCAGAGCTAAGCCACCTGGTTACTGATTCGATACATTGAACGGTAAACATTAGCAAATCAGTTTGCTCATCACTCACCAGTCCATTTTTAAAAGGTTGCAATTCAGATCGTGTTCGGGTTTGCTTACGGGGTGATAAATGATATTTACATAAATCCCGCCAAATCAAATACCACCCATTTAATTATTCAGGTTAGATTCATCAAATCGAACACAACCTATTTAAAATAGGGGTTCCCTGAATACGACCTGTATACCTTTTTCTGACTACTAGTTATTTGGTTATATGAATTAAGTGGGTCTTTGAGTTAATTTATAGGCTGAAAATTACAAAACAAATTACAAACAAATGGGTTAAATGGGTTATATGGCGGAACCCAAATCTGGCCCGAATCTAATAATGTATCAACTCTAATCCATTTATAATGTGTTAGGTGTGGTATTAGAAATTGCCATTCCTATCCTATAAACCTATTTAAAATGATGATTGTTATAGAGCGGTCCAAAATATTACTATTTGGGCTTACAGGGGAACTAAAATGGCCCATATATGGTTAACAGTCGTAAACATTGTCAAACAACAATTCGATATCAATATCCAACACAATAAATTGGGCTGTATCTGACCCACGTCAAATTGGATCATGCATATGCCCGCTTTCTCTAAAATGACCCGGTTCGGAGGGCCTTCAGTCTTCACCTGCTCGTAGCTTTAATGGCGATGAAATTCTTCTCCAGTTAAAACAAAAACACCGCAGAGCACCGGTCTCCAATTTCAATGGGAACCCATTCCCAGTCCGTCCGAGTGCTCGTCCGCCCTCCCCCTGTCCCCGCCCCCGCCCCTTCCCTCCCTCCACAACCCCCGCCTCCGCCGCCGCCCGACCCGTATTCACACCCTAAAAACGGCGTCGTATGCGTGGATTCATCGGGAGGCGCCACCATGACGTGGCCTACCTCATCAACAAAATCGTCGACTCCCATGTTTTCGGCTCTGGGAATTTAGACACTCCATTTCGCGTTGAACCCGATAAAATGAACCCGGAGATTAGTAAATGGTTCGCGAGCAGGAACTTAAGCTTTTATCATGACGAGGACCAGGCGATTTTGTACTTGCAGTTTTCCTCTGTCTGTTGTCCAGTGACTGATGAGGGTCTTCGGAGACCCGGTTCGGGTTTGAGTCTGTTTTCGAAGACCAGGAGTTCGGGGATCTTCAGGGATTGATGTTTATGTTCTCTGTAAGTTTTATGTATACATTTATTTATGTAGATTTTTTGCTTAGCACTTGATTTTCGCATTTACTGTCGAACTTGAGTTTTATCTCACCTTTCCAGTAGGACTTGAGTGTGTAAAATTGCAATATGCCGTTGGTGTTAAGTTTTATCGTGAAGGAAATCAAAAGGTTTTATAATGGACTTACTAAACTGAGAAATTTGAGGGATCTCATGTAACTTTAAGAAGAAGATATTTTGAGATCAAACTTTCAATAATGCATAAGCCGCTAATATGTTGCAACTCAAAGCTTGAATGCTGGAGTAGCATCTTGACTCCAGTTACAAACTTACAGGATCATTCATCTTTAGTATAATTCCATTTACAATGATCTGCTACTGCAGTCAAGAAGCTGCGGAAATCCAGTTGGATAGCATATATTTGCGTTGACATAAGTACAATATTATTCAGAGAGAATCAGCCATTTTCTAGAATGTAGATATGGAATTGGATCATGTAGTATTAACTCTAGCGATGGTCATCTGCAAATATGACTGGAATGATCATTTATTCTCATTTTTCCTTGAACATAATGGCTGATATGTTTTGAGTATTAATGAGATGGAAACCCCACTTGGATGTTAATTTGCCAAAGATATCAAGATGTTGAGAGACAACTTTGGACTTTTGTTTTCGAATTCTTTAGTGAATCTTATGGATGCATAAGTAACCATAGTTGTTAAAGGCATGCCTTAGGCGCAAGGCACATAAGGCGCTGGCTTGCGCGCCTCATAACCTCTCCGTGCTGCAGTTCACTCAGGTGTGCGCAGAGTGTTGCATGACGCGCACTGAAGTTGCCTCATTTAAGTTAAGGGTTTTTTGAAGAATGGGTTGTGTATTATTAAGTTGGGCCTAAGTTTTCCTAGGGTTTATTAAAGTGAACGATATGTATTAAGTTGGGCCACTTATTAAACATAAGCCCAAGTGAAAAACAATAGGCTAAATAACAGAACCAGAGGTCCAAAAAAGCAATCACTCACTTGAACATCCTTCTTTTTGCTTCTTTTTTGATTATGGACGTCTAAAGTATGAATCTATGCATGTTTATTTCATAAATCTTATTTTCTTTGTTATATATAATTTTTTTTTTCTTTGCCTCACTTCAACAAGGCGCACGCCTCGTCTTGCGCCTTGCTCCTCAGGCTCCAGGAGCCCTTGCGCCTTTAACAACTATGTCTGTAATTGACTACACTTGTTTAATAAGAACTGGTTACTTGATTGGAAATTATCTCATCTAAAGGAAAATTTTGTGCTCTGGCTGAATGCCTGAGTCGGCTTGCTTTGAATGCAATTGGTGAACATTCGAGTGAGTATTGTCCGTGACGAGATTTGGCATTTTAAATTTTGTAGGTCTCATTCTCAGTAAGGAAAATTCCCTGAGAGTGCGAAATGCAATCAATTGTGAAATTTTTATTTTTGAAGTGCATTTAATTACTAAAAACCATCTCAGGGAACTTCTTTTAGCCAAGGATTTATGGTAGTTATGGTATTTTTTTTTTTTTTGTGCTAAGTTGCAGTTTTTGGGGCTCGTCAACAACTAGATTCATCAAACTAAATGTCAAGCATATTCAGATTTGTCTTGCACAAGCAGCTTTTTATGGGGAAAGTTATCTTTCCTATTAGCTATCGGTATCTTTTTAAGATCTTCAAAGTATTAAGTCATTTGATCGTACTTTAGCAATGCAGGTCTGTCACATAATAATACTTATTCAAGAGGGGTCACGATTCGATACTCAAATGTTGAAAAAGTTCCGGATTTTGCAAGCTGCTAAACATACGATGGCTCCGTTTGTAAGATCACAAAGTACGCCACCAGCAAATTCTAGGGCACGTTCTTCAACTCATTCACGAGTATCTATACCTGGAGCATCACCCAAAAATCCTTCTCCGGGTAAAAGCCGAGGGATTTTAAATCGTAATGCTTCAGCCATCACAGTAGGGTCTTATACCTCTTTGTTACCTGGTCAATGTACCCCGGTTGTACTTTTTGTTTTTCTTGATGATTTCAATGAGATTCACCCTAGTGGAAATATGGAAGAGCCTTCAGAGACATCCTCACTTCATAGTTCGTCCAGAGCAGGCCTGCCCACAAAAGGATCTGGTTCCGTCGTCGTGCTTGCACGACCTGCAAACAAATCTGAAGGTGGACTTAGGAAGAAATTACAGTCATCCCTTGAGGCACAAATTCGTTTTTCAATAAAAAAATGTCGAACTCTTTCGGGTTTAGAAAGCAGCCATGCTGGGTCGAGGAGTGGGGGGGCTATTACTGGTTCATCTCCTCTATTTTCTCTTGATGCATCAAAAGCTGTTTCACTTGTGGATGCTTGTTCATGTCAGAGTGGTGAATCTCTTGAGTTTGCAATCGGTCTTGTAGATGAAGTATTAGACGGGAAAGCAACACCAGATTCGCTTTTACTTGAAAGCCACCAACAAAATGTAAACAAAGAGGATATTCTCTCTGTGAAGGAGTTCATCTACAGGCAGTCTGATCTTCTAAGAGGGAGAGGTGGTTTAGTTGCTAACAGCAATAGTGGCTCTGCCGGCGTTGGCATGTTTGCCGCAGCTGCTGCTGCTGCTGCCGCCTCTGCTGGAAAGACGATAACCGCCCTGAGCTCCCAACTTTCGAGATCTGGTCATCGTCTTCTCAGCTAATTCTTCATGGAATTCTCTCTGCAAAACGTGCTCGCACATACGAAACTGAAACCAACAGGATGCATGAACAGGATGCTGTTTTACCACCAGGAGAAAATGAAGCAACTTCTTCTGATTCTTTTGAATCGGCAGTATCTCACCTGGATAGTGGTGTTGGACTAAACACTAGATTTTCAACCATGTGGTGCCAAAAGCCTTTCCAGTTGCGAAGGAGGTTTATTTAGACAATCTGCCTCCTTGCTATCCAAGTTCTCAGCACGAGGACCATTTAACGAAGGCCTTGTGTGTCCTTACCTCAATGGTGAAGGGGCCTGCTGTGCAACTTTATATGAAAAAAATTGAAGGATGAATGCACGCTCTATCTGGATTTCTGGGAGGCAATTGTGCGACGCAGTTAGTCTGACTGGGAAACCTTGCATGCATCAAAGGCACGACACTGAAAGTCTTTCCGCAGATGAGATTAAATCTCATTCAAGTGGATTTGTATATCTCCATGCTTGTGCCTGTGGCCGTTCTAGGCGAATCCGACCAGATCCCTTTGATTATGAAACAGCAAATGTTACCTACAATACTTTTGCCGATTGTGATAAGTTTCTTCCTGCTGTTCAGTTGCCAGAAGGAAGCATTGAGGGACCCATTCGACCTTCATCGTGGAATTTGATCCGTGTTGGGGGTGCAAGGTACTATGATCCTTCAAAAGGTTTACTGCAGAGTGGCTTTTGTACAACTCAGAAGTTTCTTCTCAAGTGGACTATCTTACTTGAGAAGCTAAAAGAAGTAAATCATTCGCTGCTCAATGAATCCCAGAAAGTTTCCTCAGATAGAAACATCAACGTTGAAACTGTTGTGGATGCAGATAGTCAGGCATCTGATGCTGCTTGGTTGGGTTCTGGCAGAACACAGAATGGAGTTGGGATAAAAGTAAGTCTATCTTCAAATATCATTGGAAACAGTAGTAATAATGGAAGTGTTGGCAGAGGGTCATCTAACTTTACAATGAGAAAACCATTTTCTGAAGTCGTTGCTGGACCAGCTGCTGTCAACTCAGGATTTCCCCCGCTCTTATCTAGAAAACAACCTATACCAGATGCTGAAAAAGGCGTTATGCTACATCATGCACGGAATAGGGGTCTGGATAAACAGGGTGAAACTGTCGAAAATCAAGAATCTCGTATTGCTGTGGTTGATAAAACACTGAATAATGGGATTGCTGGCGACATTGGTGATCCATTTCCTCATATCAGCAGCAAGGTAGTTCCTTTAAATATGAATGATAGTGAACAAACTAAGGCTGCCAGTTCCATGAAGCATGTCACAATATATGTGGGGTTTGAACATGAGTGTCCTCATGGCCACAGGTTTATATTAACTCAGGATCATCTTAGTGAACTTGGTTCAGCATATTCCGTTCCCGAAGATAATATTGTCCCTTTGTCAGTGGAAAATTCAGACAAAAAACCAGATCCTACTAAATTGGGTAAATCTGGTGGCCATGGTAGATCCCGACGACAGTCAAATGGATTAATTATGGGTGGTGCTAATGGTAAGGCCAAAAACCTAGAGAAATCAAAAGAAAAATTGGCCAATGGAAACATGTATTCTAACAAATCTATGAAATCGACCAGGCAAGGCAGGGATCAGAATGAGAGAACAAAAGTTACTGATTTTGTGAAAGATCTTGATTCTGACGCTAAATCGACTACTGTTGATGATGGTGGTTGTGCGTTCTCTTTACTCAAGAGAAGTTTGCCGATATATATGAGCTGTCCACATTGTAGGGACTCCAGTACAAAGAATGATGCATCAAACGTTAAATTTGCAAGCACTATTTCACAGCTGCAGAGGATCTTTGTGGTATACATTCGTTGTTCTACTACATTTAAATCCTATGATGATGCTAGCAAATACGTAATGATATTGAGAGATTGCAATGGTATTCAAACCATATATGGCTTTTTCTTTATCTCATCATTTTTTAGCCATTGTCCTTTCTGTCAAATGTCAAAACATATAATATCTGCATCCCATTGCTTGGTATTCTACTGCTTGAACGTTTTAATGTCCCAACAAGTTGTTTGTTTTTTGCATGCCTGCCATTCAAAATATCTCAATTGCTGTTTTTATTGTTTCTTTGGTGGTATACTCATCTAGAGACTAGTCGGCGTTGTTTGTCAATTTAAATGAAAATTGGCATTCCTTTCTGATCTCTTATACACTTTCTCTTTTATGTAACACATAAAGGTGTTAAAAATCATCTTTTGTCAGAACAAGTTATATACAGTCCGACTGCAATGAGCATCTGGAGGAAATTTATATATTTTTGCAGTGTCAAATGTAGTTGTATGTATGAATCTCCTTTGGAAGCAGGCCATTAACATGGCCAATTCTGTTAGCTATTTCATAATATTCATTCTTTGACATCTGTCTTTATTGTAAATTGTCTCAGAACTTGTTACACTTTTACCTGTTTTAATTAGCTCTTATCGTGCAGAGAAACAATTATACAATTCTAAATTGTCTTTTGAATGTGTAGGTAACTCCTTCATTTCCGATCCTGTTAGCTGCAGACCCAATTATACAATTTGAGGTACGTACCAGTAATAGAATTGCTATCTATTGCTACTAAATTTGTTGATGTCTTACTAATTACAAATGTTTATCTTGTCAGGTATGTGATTCTGTGTCTCGTATTTGAATTTATTTGGCGTACCTCTTAGTACATGATTTCTTGTCTTTTAGTTTGCGAATTTTTGTGTTTGCTTTATGATGCTTAATGATATAGGTCTTGTCATTTAGAACTATTGATCGCTAGCATCACTGCCTTTTTGCAACTTCATTGGCACTGGTCGCTGTTCATGTCTCTTTTCTGAGTTTGAAATGTCAGGAATAGAATTGAACTTGCATGCTCATCATGTCTTAAGTTTGTCTTTTCTTTCCTTTCTTTCCCTCCTTTTTAACTGTGGACGAATATATTCTATTGTTGCTCGTAATTATGGTAACAACCTGGAGTGTTTTAGGGCTATCAGGTAAAAGCAAGTTTGGACACTATCTAGGCAAAACATGTTAGGCATTATGTTTTGGCGGTACTTAGAATAACTTCAAGAAGTGTTAGGATGTCTAGAAATCTCTATTGTGAAGACCATCAAAAAAGAATTCCAGGATATCAAAAATAGATCCTAAAGAATACTCTTCATTGAAGGTTCTTAGACGGGACTTTTTCTGTGCTGACCCAGTCTTACACTGGTTTTAAGTCTCATATGCTGTGTCTTTGTCTCATGGTTGATAAAGATTTATGCAAGGTATTTAACTTCATCTTTTTGCCCTCTGATTCTTGTCCTTGACAAGTTTGTGCTAATTGCAGTTATCGTGTCTACCTCCCTCTATTCCTGACCGTGAAAGAAAGCTACAATTCAGCTTGGGTTGTCCCGTGATTCTGCCACCAGAGAGTTTTCTCTCTCTAAGGCTCCCATTTGTTTATGGCGTAGAATTGGAGGATGGAAGTCTACATTCTCTTAAACCTTTTGAAAATCAACCACAACTGACTGCCTATATTGTAAAAGGGACAACTTTGCGGGTAGTGTCAAATACAAACAATCTTGATCCAGCATCAGTCACGTAGTTAAAGTCAAAGGATTTCGACTGTTGTATTGATGATTCACTTTCTCTTGAGTTTCTGGATGCTTGGGAAGTGGAGAGTTCCCCTGGGCATCAGGTAACTTTTAGTGTGGGCTCATTTTTTATGTTTTAAGTAAATTTTTTTCCTTTCTGTTTCTTTTACATGGGATGGCAATATTAAGCTCTTAACAAGGTGATGTCATTCCACATTTCATTTCCCATCAAGTATCTTTAATAATAGATACATAGTATTGGATTTATTATTACTAACATCATGAGAATGGAAAGAAGAAAAACTTTAGTTGAGATTTTATGAATAATATATATATGTTTCTATAGAAGACGTGTATATGATTAGAAAACGAGCAGCAAAAAGTGACTTAATGTTGCTGCATGTAGCTTTTAGTATGTCATTGAAGAACTGTGATGAAGCAACTGAAGTTGGAGCATGGCTTTCTATAAATTACTCTTTACTTGCTCATCTTGAACTTCTTGAAAACAAGGTTAAGATCCTTCAAATGCATGAACATGCTGTAGATGTGGAAATGTTTGAATTAATGCAATCTCTTGCTTTTCTGTAATACCATTTTTTTTATCTTAAATAGAACTGGACACATATATACTTAGTGCACATTAATGAATTGTACTTATGCTAATATCATGTAACTCCCAAGCTCTATTTTTACTCAAATCTTCCCCGATTAGGAAACCAATAGGATATTATAGATACTATAACCAAGTTTCACCAATGAGTCAATGAGTTTCATACTTTCATTGAAAGCCAAGTAACTTTTATGAACTGAAAGTGAGTGAGTCAGTGATACCTCTGCAAACTCTTTATGCTCAAAGTGGCCACCTTAAGAAAGCAATTTCTGCCCATGCTTAACCTAAAGTTGAGTTGCAAGGTTTGCAAAAAGTTCTCTGACTTTTTCTTTTTCTTTTCCCCAAAAGGTTCTACCAAGTTATTTGATCCGAATTGTAAATATTTTTGATAATAAGTGTTGATTTTGGTGGATATATCGCAACCCGGTGATCCTTTTTAAATATATTATGTGTTTAAAAACCAAAGAAACCTTGGGGGTGTTTGCAATCACTAAAAAGGCATTTGCAAATGCCAACTTCTGCTTTCGATTCTGTTTCATTTAATCAGAATCTAAAAGCAGGGATAAGAGTGTTTTAAATTTCTGATTCTACTTTTGGTTCGACTTTTACAAACAAATAAGCACTTTTACAACTTTTTCACCAAACACTCTCAACTTCTTATTCTCAAATTCTAATTATATTTGCAAACACTACCAACTACTGATTCCCAACTACTTTTACTTCTGCTACACTAAATCACTTCTAGTTTTTACAAACACTTCACTTAAATCTTTTGCCTCCTTCTGTGGTAGCCTTCTGAAATCTGAGTGTGAAATGATTGAAGTAACTGTATTAGTTGCTTAATAGCTGAAATTCTTACTAGTGTGGTTGATAATTTTTATATGCAGAAGTTATTCATAATGAACACTGTGCAAGCATGTTGAATTTGCATATCTGTTAATATGCTGTCAGTATCGTAAGCATTATTTAAGTCAATTACGTGTTGATATTTTGGAGATTAACGTTGCATTATTTATGCTTAATTTTGTAGTGTCGGATTGTAACCTTTGGAAACTAAAAATTATTTTTAATTTTCCATTTTTTCAATCATTTGCAACCCAATCACTAATTCTTTCAACATGCCTCTTCTGCTTGAAGCAGGCACTTTCACTGTGTAGGCTAAACATGCTGTTCTTGGAGCTTTTATGGGCTTTGTTTATATAAATCGGTTCTAAATTACGAAGGTTCATTTTTTAGGTGCAAATCTGATATATCTGCAGTGTTATATTGATTTGTAAATTATGTCTTTCCTGCCCACATAGGTAGAGATTTTAAATGGAGATACAAAAAGTGCATATGTCGTTGTTACTTACTCAAGAAGTTACACTCTTATATTTAACGGAGTTCCACGAGAATTTGTACTTTTAATAATAAAAAGCTTTACAAAAGAGTCTTTTTGTGAAACTGACCAGTCACTCCATATCACAATTCACAATGTTTTCATTTCTTCTTTCATTGTAATAATCTGATTGTATAGCTGTAGGAGTCCGATTTCTCATTATATGTATTTTCTTGTTTTGGCAACTGTGGTTTGACAGAACAAGTGGGATCACTTGAAGTTTCCTCTTCTGTGAGATCAGCAAATAGGTAGGCTTGCAGTTTTTGTAGAACAAACTTTTAACACATTGATTCTATATTTTTCCATTGCAAGGAATTGAAAGTTATTGGCTATTGTTTCCAGGTTTCTGCATATGATTGATCCCTGGGGATTGCTGGCCCATAATTTGGAGGGTCCTCATAATGTCCGTATGCTTTTTGATCCTTTAAAATCTCCATTTGGATATATATCTGTGTTTTTTCTCTGACCATTTTATATCTGTTCAGAGTATCCATTGCGTCTCTATTCAGAGTATGTCCTATCCATGAAATGTTTGATTAGTACATAGGAAAAATAAGTTTTAGGTAAACTGAATTCATAAGAAGCGGGGAAGATTATTTTGATGTGAAAATCATGAAGTATGAGGTAATGAAGTAAAAGGAGAAATTAGCTAATGCTGGTCATAATTTTTTGGGTAAATTACAAAAATTACCTCTAAAGTGTAGTCTAATTAAAAAAATCTAGTTATCTTTCAAAGTTACAAATACATTTTACAAAGAACCCGTTGCATCTTATATTTGCTTAACAAATACCCCCGTGTAAAATTGGAAGGGTATTAGTAATTTTGAAAGAAACAGTATATGTTGCTGGCGTATATGATATTCAGCATTCTTGTGAAAATAAAAATAAAATTGTATGTCGATCATTCAGCAGTTTTCCACTTTTAATACCAATAAAAATCAGAACCTCATGTTTATGTTAATGCCATTTGCAGGTGAGTGAATTTTTACGCTGCGTCTGAGGTGGGCCTGTTCGGACCTGATCACACAAGGAGTGGCATGTAAAGAATTTTTTTTCCATCTACTCTGCCATTAATGCTGGACCGTGCCTCATATGTTGATGGACTGGACTTAATGCAATCAAAAGAAGATGTCACTAAGGATTTTGTGGACAAAAACAAGTCTTGGTAAGCGACAATCAATTCAAGTTTGGACGTTGTTATGACTCTACTTTTTATAATTTTATGACTAATGTTGTCAGTCGAGCCGACTTCTATTGAGTTAACATTAGCTTTGCTGGAAAATAGTATGATTAAAATTTTGGACTATAGTCTTGAAATGGAAATTATATCTTCATTTGGACTCCAGCATTTACGTGTTCCATTCACGAGGAGCATTTCTCAACCCTCATTGTCATCAGCAATGATATTTAGCAAATTTTTAAATATTGATATGAATTTTAGCAAATTCTTTGTTAAGAAATACTACTGGGTGGCTTGTAGTTAGGATGTTCTCTTCAGGAATGGAAATCATGAAGGCCATAGGGCTGTAACTTGGTTTTTATCAGGCTTGCCAAATTGTGGTTCAAAGTCGAACCGTATAATGCCTTTTGCACCCATGTAAGGGTTTTTCCTTTTGGCTAAAACTTGTATCAAATTTTATTGCGAAATTTGGTCTTGTACTAGATAAGCTCACACGATAAATTTGTAACTGGTTAAAAGACCAAATAATGAAATAATTGATGTTGTCGTTGGCTTTTTGATTATCCACGTGGTCAAACAAAAACAGGGTCTTGTAAACCCACAGCCTACGAATTTTTGGTTAAGAATGGGAAATAACACATAAATGCAATAGTAACTGCTTAAACGACCTGAATATGTCGGGATTGTGTTCCTTGCGCCCATTTGGATGGAAGGATTTGAGTTATGAATTTTAAATCCTTAGAAGCTATTTTTAGAGTCATTTTGGATTTTTAAATCCTTCCTATTTGGAGTCATTTGAAATTATTCCTTAAATCATCTTCCCAAATCCAAATTCTCCCATCCAAATGCAACCTTAGCTCGGGACAATATTTATTCTCCTAGATGCTTTAAGTACATATGTTGTGAACTATTTTCCAAATCATAAATGAGGGTATTTACGGGAAGAGATTCAATTCTCTTATAGAAGTTCCTATAAGCTTATGTATAGTCATCGACTGTAGGATAACTCGACTGACTCTCTGGTTGTAATGAAAAAGTGTATCAAGGAGGCAATTTGAGTGATCGACTGACTGGGTGCGATGTCTAGTGTCTGACTCCACTAACAAAATTGGAAATTAAATAACCTCAAGAAAACATTTTTCTTTTTGACTTCTCAATGAAAAGTGTATCAAATTTCCCAATACAGTTAATTCATTAGTTGATGATTATGCAGAACATAAATATAATTTCTTGAGCTAACTCTATTAACTAAACTTGTCGATATTATTCCGAATTGAGTGTGATCGGGTCACAATTGAATCATGGATCGATCGGATCTAAGAGTGTAAATAAATATGAGTCGAGTCAAATAATGTATCGTTAAGGCTAGTTTGGAATTTTATCAATCTTCAATCATTGTGTTTGAATTTAGTTTGATTATTAATTGAATTGAGCTTCAATGAGTTTTAGTTGAGTCAATTTGAATCGAGTTTAATTAGTTTTATATTTTATGAATATTTTATTATAGTTTGTTAAACTAATGGAGCAAAAGTGAAGTGTTATATTTTATCATATAAAAATGTGTTCAAACTTGATTCGATAACATAACGAACCGAGCTTAGATGAGCTTTATTTGATCAAGTTCGAGTCAAATATTAAATAGTTTGATTTGATTTTCAAGCCCATATAATAGCTAATTGAATGTTTCAAACTCGGTCATACCAAATTATAATTAACAGGATTTAAATCGATATGAAAAATAAACAGGAGGATCCAAGCAAACATTGAATTTAAATAGCAAACATTATAAATGGACTTTGCATAACGTGCGAATGCGTGTTTGATACTTTAATATGTAAAGCCAATTGATCTATTTTTATTGGCTGGCGAGATGGAAAAATCAACTCTTTGATTCGATTTCATATTATCCCCTGATACGAAAGGCATTGGGATTTTTGACGAAAAAAAATCTTTGACAATTAAATTGGTTGGACAATTAAACTAATGATCAAAAATAAAATTTAATTTGATCACTATATCAATCATGAAACCTCTACTTCATTAACTTGTATTACTGGACACTTCATAATATTATAGAGTCAATGACGGAGTGAGCGCACAAAAGAGGGTTAGCCACCACACAAAATTAGGGTAAACCAGATATATGAAAAATTCTAAACTAAATCATATAAACTATAACTAGTTTTTTTTTTTTAAAATTCTTAACACTGGCGGGTCGGAGACAGAGCAGGACCGGGACCCAATATAACCCCAATAAATGGGTCCACTAAAAACCCTTTGACATGTTTGTGTTCAAACTCAGGCCTTCAAATGCTTTGTGCTTCTCCATAACCTGTCCACTTCTAATTACATTAATCTTAATTCCTCTAATAAATTAATCTCTTTTCCTCTTTGATCACGCGATATGCTACGGATTTGGTGGATCAAATTTCATATTATTTTTATTTTTATATAGATTTTGTGATTATTAAAAAATGATCGTGCGTACTTGCACTAATAATTTATAGTTAAAAAAAAAGATAAATTAAAATATTCTTCCTTCCACAACCCGTTTCATATAATTGAATCTTCAATCATTTATTCGTGATGAGAATTTAATTTTAGATTAGTTGTCAATGACGTAAATACAGATGAGTGCCCAAAATAAATTAAGATATATTTTGTGTAAGAGCATATTATTTACACCGGAGTTGACCAATCATTGTAATTTTTAAAGATTAATTACCAGAAGATGAAAGAGGAGAATATTGATCATCCTCTTAGATCTTGGAATTTATGGAAGATGTGACATTGGCCTTGATCTAAATATTTATTAGGAGCCAAGATTGGAAAATTAACCATGATGACACACTTCCTTTAATTAGAAAGTAATAATTTCATTGACATGTAAATACCAACATTGGGTTGTGATCCAATCACTCTAGGACATCAAAAACATATAGCCTCCTATTAAAATCCTCCATGGTTAAGTTAAAACTCAAGAAATCAAGAGCAAGATATACAATATAATCACAAAAACTACCCCTTAGGTTTGACATAATTACAAAAAACCTAGCTAATTTTAAAAAGTACAAAAACATCCATTAAGGTTTGCATTTGTCTTACATTTTGCTCTAACCGTTAATTGACATAATAGAATTTGCTGACATCATCAAATATTTCATAATTACACACCTCAAATTTTCAAAATATAACAAATAGCCCCAACTTTTCTTCTGACTAGTTGTAAAAAAATTTGATGGCATCAATAATTTTTGTTAGCTAATTTAGTAACGACCGGTGAAAAATGTAAGACTAAGGTGGTTTTTGTAGTTCTAAAATTTAGTTCGGTTATTTCGTAATTAGGTCAAACCCTAATGGTAGTTTTTGTAATTATTCCAAATATTTCATGCTTAACTTTAATGTTATTGTAGAAGGTGTATTAATAGTCTTTTGTTTTTGAGGAAAATAATCTTTTTTTTTAGAGGAATGTATTAATAATCTTGAAGTCCGTATACATGATTGTTAAACATTTGTGTTAGTGCCCAAATATCTGGCGCCATATTTTAATGGACATATTTGTCTTTTCAAAATTTTCATTTAATTGCCTAATTAGATTGATCATTTTAATTCTATAGATGCAAGAATGGGTGAAAAAAACCTTGAGACCCACAACTGCAACTTTATGACTGAGATCTCAACTTATCAATTATATCCAATTATTATGAAAAAATGCAGAAAAAATAATTATTCTAGGCTAGGATAATTATTTTTTACCCATGGCCATGACACTTATTATTGATCAGATTTTCCTTATAATTATCTGCCCTATAATATATTGAAGGATGCTGCACATTCAAACGTTGATAATTAAGTATTTTCCCGTTAATATCCGTACACATTTCTTGGTCAAACAAACTAGTGATTTTAAAAATACATTTGACAATTATATTAAATTTGTTTGAAGAAATCATGCTCCCTTCATCCCAAATATATGTTTTCCTCTTTTTATTGAGACATTCAAGTATAAATTTTGTTTTCCTAAAATGATTTGTTTTTCAAAATAAAAGAAGACACCATCATACTATTGCGTTTAGTAGTAGTAGTAATAATAATAATAATAATAATAATATTTACATAAATAAATTAGAGTTGTATTTAGAGTTGGCAGATGGGCCAGTTCGGTGCTAGTCCTTCGGGTCAAAGAGAAAACTAGGATGGGCCGATCAAGTCCGGGCCAATCATAAAAATACACATGAAAAGTCAGGTCGGTCGAGATTTCAGGCTTAATGGCCGGGCCAAATAGACGCAGCTCTTTTCGGGTTTACAATATTACAATTCGGCCTAGTCTTATCATTGGGTCGGTCATGCTTGTCCACCTAACTGGGCTAGTTTTAACCGTTCTAGTCATATTGTTGGACGGATTGAGAAGGTTGTTTGCATAGCTTCACTGCATTTACTAAAAGTACGATGATTTTTTTGGGCTTTAATGGAGATCTTGTCCCCGAGAGAATCTCTTTATTATTGATAATTGTTTGTCCTATTGAAGTTACTAATAGTATATATGTTCGAATTTGGACAGAGTAACATATCTCTCAGGTCTCATCAAGAATTGTTTCTTTCGATCTTCCCACTATTTATTAATATGTTGCATTTTCCATTGAATAAAAGATCTTGATTTTTGATTGTATTTACACTACGGCACTACCCTATAATTTTGTTACATTTTTTTCGTAATGCCAAGTAATATGATCCAAGAGGATTGGAGATTTTGTCTAAGGAACGATGGAATGGAACTTTTAATTTATTCAGAAGATTATTACAATCTAAACACTAAGGTCTGATTCAAAGTAAATGTATCTGATGCTACTTGAAATCGACAAATCACTTTAAGTGAATGATTTTGAATAATGGTCTAACTTTTTTTCCGGAGCTCGTAGTTTTTCGAGTTGGGAACTTGCTGTTGGGTAAAAATATATAGTGAAAGGTTTTTGTTTTCGGAAAATGGCAAGTTTGAGTGTATAGTCTAAGTCGAGGCCTGAATTGGATTCATTCTCCGCAACACGAAAATGCCCCGTATACCGAGTGCTTACGGTTCCTGCTCGCCTCTAAGATACAACGACTTTTTACAATCCCGGTTAGCAGCACTAGCAAAATCAGAACAACAACGAATAACAAAATGTTCGACAACTTTCAAGCTTTTCAAGGAGGAAACGGGACAATATGCAATATGCAATGCTCGATTTTTAGGTTGCTGATTATTTCGTATAGGTATTCAAACACCAGGGGTCAAATAATATAGGTCTTGTTGGGTAAATTTATGTGGAAAAGTTTCTGTTTTCAGAAAATGGCAGGGATCGTGTATAGGCTTAAGTCGATGCCAGAATTAGATTCTGTCTCCGCAAGACGAAAAACGCCCGTATACTAGTGCTTACTGCCTCGCGCCGCCTCTAAGATAAACGAGCTTTAATTGATTCCTAGGTTAGCAAGACAAAGAAACCGAACAACAAATGAACAAGACAAGTGTTTGATTACTTTCAAGCTTTCAAGGAGGAAAATGGGCAAGATGCAAAATGCAATGCTCGATTTTATGTTTTCTGATTAATTTCGTGTATTATTTCATCAGTAGGGGCTCCATTAATATAGGCAACGAAATGCCCGTGACGGAAAATCGCGTCAGTAGGCTCGAAAAGGCACATTTTCGCCGAACGCACGCACTGCTGCAGAGAGCACGGCCAGACGCGACGGGGCGTGCGCCGCGTCGCGTGCGGTGCTCGGACCTTCGGCACCAAGACGACCCGGGCGCACGGGCGTGCGCACCGCCGTCTTGCGTAGGCGCAGACTCGACAGTAACATGACCCGACCGCACGGCCGTGCTCCCCGCTTGTGAGCGGGGCAAACATTTTCCCAGTTGAACTCTTTTAATAAATTACGAAAATTAATTAAATCTATTTAATTAATTACAAAAATTAATTAAATGTTTAATTTTAAAGATTTTTGGTCCAAAAGAATAAGGGCCTTGAAGCCCAAGCCCGCGACCCACGACCCGGACCGGGCCGGGCCGAGCCGAGCCGGCCGGGATGGCGCCGCTGCAGCGTGTGCTTTGACCAAACCCACAAGCATGTAGGTCCTCTCCCTTTAAAAACTTGGGTGCCCCCAAGGGCCCAAACCCATTTGTCCAACTTATGATAAATAAAGTGTGCAACTTTACCTCCTTTTTCCTATGTGGGATGGAGCATCTCTCCTCCCCCACATTTTCCATTTTCCATACCATTTATTTGTATTAAGTGGCTAACTTCTAGCATTAATTTCTCATTCACCCTAATCGATTTTGAGAAATTCCAAATGCTATTCTCATCTACTCTCAGAGAATTTTTACAATTAATTTAATTCCATTTTTCACAAATGGAAACCACTTAATTAATTGGTCAAAATCGGTCAACACCCCATTTATCAAAGACCAATTCCAACAATCCCCCACATGAATGAAATTAATGCATGCGTGTATGCGATTCGCTTGAAAGTCTCGGCGAATCGTTATCGCATCGAGGATAGGTAGCTTGTGGCTTTGAACCTTCCTTAGTAAGGTACTATCGGATTTACTAGTTGCTTAGTGACGCGATGTCTTGAACTACTTAGCCGTTTGTGTAAACCAAGACAACAATACTTACACAATAACAACTCTAACACTTGTTGTTCTCACGTTGTGTCCATTTCGGCCCTGGACCATATCTTAGATTCATAAGTGTTTCATTCGAAGCGGCCATTACTTCTCACTTATATAGGTGATCTCCTATTGAAGAGTATCCTGCCATACTCCACCTTTCGGTATAGGAATCATTAAAAGTCTTAAACTTAACCTCACCACATTCAGCAAGTTTAAATACACTTGGATGTATCGAGAATGAGCTAACACATTTTCCAAGTGTTCAGCTGAACATTCATAACTTAGTTGTTCCATTGAACCAAGGTCTTGGGATCTCCAATTCACAAGGTTGGGTTACCGCTATGAACATTCTTTAAGTTGTGGATTTTAAACCCATTCCCCTTAACAATTTATACATTGATCTCGATTAATGCCTTTCGTAAGCGGATCTCAAGGTTTTCCTTTGACTTCACGTAGTCAACCGAAATAACCCCATTCGAAATCAACCGTTTATTGGTATTGTGTCTAAGACAAAAAATGTTTAGACTTACCTCTTTCCTTTACTCGAAAGGACACTTTAATAAATACAACATTTCATGATTCAATGATCGTACCATCACTTATATCATAAATGCTGAATTTTTTTTTTGAAAACACCCCCACATTTTAAGGCAATCTCCTTTATGTGGGTTGCTTAAAAGTCAAGCTCCCCTTTCAACTTCCGGTATCTTGTTTAACACAAGATCATCTAGAGTTCTTATGGCTCTCGGCCATTTTTTTTTTATGTTATATTGTTAGAACATTGTTCCGACAATCCAGTTAGAATCTCGTTCTACCAGATTTCAGATCTTAGTTCCAACAACTCCATCTTTTACAAGGTGTGTAACCTTTGATGTTATCACATTTTTAGTAAGACTTCAGATTTAACTTGTTACGGTGTCTGCCTTTAGTGTTACAACACTTTTGACAACACCTCATGCAAATGTGGTTTCGGTGTTTACAACACTTTTGGCAACACCTTCTGTTACATTTCAAAATGCAACATAAACTCCACTGGTGTTCCACAAAGTATGATCATACCCCCACATTTGCCGATTTCCATTCGGAATCCCGATTGTCTTCCTCAATCCGAAGTCGAACTATCAAATCCTCAAGCCCCATTTCCTTCCGCTTGTGCTTAAGGTAGTTCTTAAAATCTTTCCACGGCGGCAATTTTTCGATAATCGCAGCCACTTGAAAGACTCGTTGAAATCATCCCTTCGCACACTAAGTCGAAGTATGATTTGAATTTCTTGTACTTGGCTAATCACCATCTTGGTGTCAACCATCTTATAATCCGTAAATTTACCGACTACAAATTTCTTTGCACCGATCTTCTGCTTTATATTTCTTCTCCAAAGAGTCCCACAACTCTTTGGACGTTTTTGAACGAACTATAGACGTTGTAAAGGGTGTCGTCTAGTCCGCTTCAAAATATAATTCGACAAAGGAAATCACCGTTATGCCAAGCATCCACAAAGGTGATTCTCCGCTCATTGTCGGATTCTTTATCACCAAGGGCGGGGGTTCCTCCTTCACGAAACGAGATGCCCCAAGGTTGTCACGTAGAACAACATCTTCTTTGCCATCTCTTGAAGTCGGTGACGAGAACTTCGCCGCTTTCTGAGCAGAGCAAAGAACCTTCGAATCGGTGAACGATCCTCAAGCCATCGTCTTCAAAAAACAAAACACAATCGGATATTTTTCGCCTCTTGCGATTGTTGGGTAAATTTATGTGGAAAGGTTTCGCTTTTTAAAATGGCAGGGATCGTGTATAGGCTTAAGTCGAGGCCGAATTAGATTCTGTCTCCGCAAGACGAAAAACGCCCGTATACTAGTGCTTACGCCCCGCGCGCCTAAGATACAACGACTTTAACAGATTC
Organism: Rehmannia glutinosa; assembly: GCA_016081115.2. Lineage (NCBI taxonomy): Eukaryota > Viridiplantae > Streptophyta > Magnoliopsida > Lamiales > Orobanchaceae > Rehmannia > Rehmannia glutinosa. Next base: position 98,156 of record JABTTQ020000026.1, on the reverse strand, counting down.
GGTTAAAGACAACAAAATCTGGAACAACAACAACAAGACAAGTGTTCGATTTTATGTTTTCTCGATTAATTTCGTGTATTATTTCATCAAGAGGGCTCCATTAATATAGGCAACGAAATGCCCGTGACGGAAAATCGCGTCAGTAGGCTCGAAAAGGCACATTTTCGCCGAACAGACGCACTTTCTGCAGAGAGCACGGCTGACAGACGCAAGGGGCGTGCGCGCGCTTGCGTGCCAAGCGCTCAGGACGCTTCGACCCAAAGACGACTCCGATCGACGGTCGTGCTCCCCCGTCTTGTGAGGCCAAACATTTTCCCAATTGAACTCTTTTAATTAATTACGAAAATTAATTAAATCTATTTAATTAATTACAAAAATTAAACCCATTTTTAATTTTAAAGGTTTTTGGTCCAAAAAGAATAAGGGCCTTGAAGCCCAAGCCCACGCCCCGCGACCCACGGCCCCGAACCCGGACCGGCCGAGCCGGGCGGGCGGCGGCGCATTGTGCTGCAAGCAAGATGTGCTTTGACCAAACCCACAAGCATGTAGGTCCTCTCCCTTTAAAAACTTGGGTGCCCCCAAGGGCCCAAACCCATTTGTCCAACTTAGGATAAATAAAGTGTGCAACTTTACCTCCTTTTTTCCTATGTGGGATGGAGCATCTCTCCTCCCCCACATTTTCCATTTTCCATACCATTTATTTGTATTAAGTGGCTAACTTAGATTAATTTCTCATTCACCCTAATCGGTTTTGAGAAATTCCAAATGCTATTCTCATCTACTCTCTTAGTAGAATTTTTACAATTAATTTAATTCCATTTTTCACAAATGGAAACCATTTAATTAATTGGTCAAAATCGGGTCAACACCCCATTTATCAAAGACCAATTCCAACAGGTCTGAGGTGCCTCGTATGGAAAGATCGCGTCTTTTGGCTCGAAAATACATATTTTGCACTGACAGACGCATCTATTCAGAGGCGCACGACCAGACGCACGGGCCGTGCGCTGGTGCGCAAAAGTTCGGCATGGCGCACGACCCTGATGCACGGGCCATGCGCTTGCCCATGCGTGCAGGCGCAAAACTTCGGCACCTAGCACGACCCAACCGCATGGGTCGTGCGTCCGCCCGTGCGCGGGTCCGAACTTCTTCCCAGTTTAATTAATTAATTACATAAATTAATTAATTATTTTAAAGGTATTTGGTCCAAAAAGAATAATGGCCTTGAAGCCCAAGCCCAAGCCCAGGCCCACGACCCGGGCTGCGATCGGCGGCGCGCGCGCGGGTGTGCTTTGAACCAAACCCACAAGCATGTAGGTCCTCACCCCTCTAAAAACTTGGGTGCCCCCAAGGACCCAAACCCATATGTCCAACTTGGGATATATTAAGTGTGCAAACTTATCCTCATTTTCCTATGTGGGATGGAGCATCTCTCCTTCCCCACATTTTTTATTTTCCATACCATTTATTTGTATTAAGTGGCTAACTTCTAGCATTAATTTCTCATTCACCCGGAATCGGTTTGAGAAATTCCAAATGTTATTCTCATCTACTCTCTTAGTAGAATTTTTACAAATAATTTAATTCCATTTTTTACTAATGGAAACCACTTAATTATTTGATCAAAATCGGGTCAATACCCATTTCTCAAGACCAAAATTCCAACAATTCCCCACATGAATGAAATTAATGCATGCGTGTATGCAAATTCGCTTGAAAGTCTCGGCAAATCGTTATTGCATCAGGATAGGTAGTTTGTGGCTTTGAACCTTCCTTAATAAAATACTATCGGATTTCTTCGTCGCTTAGTGACGTGATGTCTTGAACTACTCGACTGTTCATGTAAAACCAAGACAACAAGATTACACAATAACAACTCTAACACTTGTTGTTCTCACGTTGTATCCATTTCTACCCCTGACCATATCATAGATTCATAAGTGTTTCTTTTGAAGCGGCCATTACTTCTCGCTTATATAGGTGATCTCCTATTGAAGAGTATTCGCCATACTCCACCTTTCGGTATAGGAATCATTAAAAGTCTTAAACTTAACCTCACCACATTCATCGTTTACGTTCACTTGATGTATCGAGAATGAGCTAACACATTTTCCAAGTGTTCACCAACATTCATAACTTAGTTGTCCCATTGAACCAAGGTCTTGGGATCTCCAATTCACAAGGTCGGGTTACCGCTATGAACATTCTTTAAGTTGTGGATTTTAAACCCATTCCCCTTAACAGTTTATACAGTTGATCTCGATTCATGCCTTTCATAAGCGGATCCGCAAGGTTTTCCTTTGACTTCACGTAGTCAACCAAAATAACCTCATTCGAAATCAACTGTTTATTGGTATTATGTCTACGACACAAATGTCTAGACTTACCTCTTTCCTTTCCAAGAAAAGACACCTTCAATAAATACAACATTTATTGATTTTAATCATCGTACCATCAGTTATATCATAAATGCTGAATTTATTTCATTGGATACTTCTACTTTTTTCCAAAGCACCCCCACATTTCAAGGCAATCTCCTTTATGTGGTTTGCTAAAAAGTAAAGCTCCCCTTTCAACTTATAATATATTGTTTAACACAAGATCATCCAGAATTCTTATGGCACTCGGCCACTTTTATTTTATTTTGTTAGAACATTGTCCCGACAATCCAGTTAGAATCTCGTTCTACTAGATTTCAGATCTTAGTTCCATCAACTTCATCTTTTACAAGGTGTGTAACCTTTGATGTTATCACATCTTTAAAAACACTTCAGATTCAACTTGTTACGATGTTTGCCTTTATCACACAACACTCTCGCCAACACCTCATGCAAATGTGGTTTCGGTGTTTACAACACTTTTGGCAACACCTTCATTACATTTAAAAATGCAAATGTAAACTCCATTGTGTTCCACAAAGTATGATCATACCCCCACATTTGCCGATTTCCATTCGAAATCCTGATTATCTTCCTCAATCCGAAGTCGAACTATCAAATCCTCAAGCCCTAATTCCTTCCACTTGTGCTTGAGGTAGTTCTTAAAATCTTTGCACGATGGCAACAATTTTTCGATAATCGCACCACTTGAAAGGACTCGCTCGTAATCATCCCTTCGCACACTTAAGTCGTGAAATATGATCTGAATTTCTTGAACTTGGCTAATCACCGTCTTGGTGTCAACCATCTTATAATCCAGAAATTTACCGACTACAAATTTCTTTGCACCGCATCTTCTTTTATATTTCTTCTCCAAAGAGTACCACAACTCTTTGGACGCTTTGAACGAACTATGACGCTTGTACAAGGTATCGCTAGCCCATTCAAAACATAATTCCGACACAGGAAATCTCTGTTATACCAAGCATCCACAGCGATTTTCCGTTGGTTGTCAGATTCATCATCGCCAATGGTAGGGGGATCCTCCTTCAGAAAACAGGAGTCGTCACGTAGAACTGCATCTTTTGATGCCATCTCTTGAAGTCGGCACCGGAGAACTTCGCCGGTTTCTCGCCACGAGCAGGAGCAACAACCACCTGAGTTAACGATCTCGAAGCCATCGTCTTAAACAGAAACAAAATAATTTTCGAAACAAAAAAAAAAATATTTTCGTCTTGCGATTGTTGGGTAAAAATATATAGTGAAAGGTTTATGTTTTCGGAAAATGGCAAGTTTGAGTGTATAGTTTAAGTCGAGGCCTGAATTGGATTTAGTCTCCGCAAGACGAAAACGCCCCGTATACCGAGTGCTTATGGTTCCGACGCTCGTCTATAAGATACAATGACTTTTTACAATCCCGGTTAGCAGCACTAGCAAAACCAGAACAACAATGAACAACAAAACGTTCGACAACTTTCAAACTTTTCAAGGAGGAAATGGGATAATATACAATATACAATGCTCGATTTTTAGGTTGCTGATTGTTTCGTACATGTATTCAAATAGCAGGGGTCGAATAATATAGGTCTGAGGTGCCTCGTATGGAAAGATCGCATCTTTTGGCTCGAAAAGACACATTTTGCACTGACAGACGCATCTATTCAGAGGCGCATGACACGACTGGGCGCACGGGCCGTCGGGCGCTACCGTCGCGGCGCAGCGCAAAAGTTCGGATGGCGCATGACCCGATGCACGGGCCGTGGCGCCGCGCGTGCGTGCAGGCGCAAAACTTTGGCACCTAGCACGACCCGATCGCACGGGCCGTGCGTACGCCCGTGCGCGGGTCTGAATTTCTTCCCAATTTAATTAATTAATTACAAAGATTAATTAATTATTTTAAAGGTTTTTGGGCCAAAAAGAATAAGGGCCTTGAAGCCCAAGCCCAAGGCCAACCCACAAGCATGTAGGTCCTCACCCCTTTAAAAACTTGGGTGCCCCCAAGGGCCCAAACCCATATGTCCAACTTGAGATATATTAAGTGTGCAAACTTATCCTCATTTTCCTATGTGGGATGGAGCATTTCTCATTCCCCACATTTTTCATTTTCCATACCATTTATTTGTATTAAATGGCAGGACCGGCCCTGACTTTTCGGGGGCCCTTGGCGATAAGAAAAAAAGGGGCCCCTATAAAAAAATACAATAAAAAAGTTCAAGTTCCACAGTGAACATCTTTTTCGACATCTAGAATATTCAAGAAGTGCAATACCTACAAAGACAAAAAAATCTAAAATAATCGTTGAATTTTTTTTCATCTTCTAGCATTTTGAGAAACAAAATTATCAATAAGATCATCGAAATCAATATTTTCCAATACCTTATTTTTAATACATAAAATTGTTAATCCGTTTAATCTTTCTTGAGACATAGTTGAATGCAAGTATAATTTTTATCAATTTTAGTTTTGAAAAACTTCTCTATGCTGATGCTACAGTAACTGGTATAGTTAACAAAACTCTATAAGCAATAGAAGTATTTGGAAAATAATCCAACACTTTCCCATATTGTTGTTGACAATGGGTTTAAAGTCAAGTGATAAACATGATCTTGTAAAACCTTCCTCTTTTTCGTAGAACTAGCAAATAAAGTATACATACGTTGCACAACTCCGAAAAATAACACAACTTTAAGATAAGAATTTCCCATATCACAAAATATTTTCGTATCTTTTTTAATTAAAACAAAACCACTTTGTTTTTAAGTAGAATGAGAACACGTCATAACCATATAGTATTTTTAAAGATATGAAAGAAAAATATTTTTATTTTATTTTGAATTAGAAGTTAGATTAATTATTTTAGTACAATTTTAAAGAAAATGGTCATTTGGTATTTTTAAATTTTTGCCATTTGATACTTTTTAATTTTTGGGGGCCCTTATATATATTTTTTAATAAAACATGTTATATATTTTTTAATAAAATATGTTATATATTTTTTTAATAAAACATGTATACATATATATAAAGGCCTATGTAAAATCGGGGCCCTCAAAATCGGGGGCCCTAGGCGGTCGCCCTCGACGACTACCCTCAGGACCGGCCCTGTTAAGTGGCTAACTTCTAGCATTAATTTCTCATTCATCCGGAATCGGTTTTGAGAAATTCCAAATGCTATTCTCATCTACTCTCTTAGTAGAATTTTTATAAATAATTTAATTCCATTTTTCACTAATGAAAATCACTTAATTATTTGGTCAAAATCGGGTCAACACCCATTTTTCAAGACCAAAATTCCAACACTTGAGTGCAACAAAATCAACAAGACTCTGGGATAGTCCCATAGAGGCCCCTCCGACACTTAAGTCAGTCCCAATATGAGAGAAAATATAGAGCAAAGGACAGTTAATGATTGAGATTACTTACAAATGATGAGGATGAACCTTTTTATATACCTGGGTTGATGGGCAGCATGAGCATCGCAGGAGAAAACGAGTGTATGGGTCGTATACGGGCCGCGTAGACCAAATAATTATATTTGCGATCCAATAATAATTAATAATATTGGATGACTAATTAAGTAGACTTGGAATTAAATAATGCGTAAAATAATTAAAAAACTAATATTTTGGAAAAAAATCAATTTTGTCCCCTATAGTATCTATTATATATATTTTTAAATTGGATGGGATCTTCTATATTACAAAATGGTGTTTTATCTCCTAATCCACCGCACAGATGATTGCCACGTGTCGAAAAACGAATGTGATTTTCTATTCCAAAATCGCGTTTCATCTCTTATTCCAACCGTGTGGATGATTAACACGTGTATTACACTTATCATGTTAATTTTCAAGCATAAATCAAGCAGAAATTGTGGGGTTCTAATATGGTAAGTATTTATTATACACATGTCAATCATTCGTTTGGAATTGTGGGATTTTGGAAGGTAGTTTTTAAATACATAGCAATCATCCGTGCTGTGGACAAGGGCGGAGCCAGGACGCTTTACCAGGGTGGGCCGATACACGAAAATGGGGTGGACCGGATAGAAAATCCAAGAAAAATTAATACAAATTATAACTAAATTTTTTGTTTAAAAAAAATCCTCACTAAATTTTTTTTTTTAAAAAAAAATGGGCTGGGCCAGGGCCAGATCGCCCTCGCCCTCGTCTCCGCCTGGGTCGTGGAATAGAAAATAAAAACTATTTTCAATAGAAGATCCCATCCATTTTTTAATAATATAAATAAGATCATAGTAATATATTTTGATTTGGAAATTATTCGTTAACTCTTGAAATTCGAAATAATAAGATTTTACTCATGATAAATTGGCTAATTTAACATAATAGGGTTAATTTAAAATCAATTTAAACAAATAATGCAAAAAAATTTAAAAATTGGGTGAAAACAACGTGGAAACGCCGTTTTCACTTTTTGTCGAAAAACAGAGAAAACAATTCTAACGCCGTTTTTTTCTTTTTTTTTTTAAAAAATAGTTTAAAATAGCATTTTTAGTTTTAGGATATTGTTTTGTAAAAACAATATCAAAATTATTTTGTGTGATTTTAATTTTTCAAAATCAGCAATTTTTTTTAATTTTAATTCTCAAAATGTATTGAATCTCTATTTTCACAAATTATTTTTTAATTTTAGGATATTGTTTTGTAAAAAATAAAAAATGCATATACAATTTTTTCGAATATAAAAATGAACTTCTACAACCCGGTTACCACGCGTGATGATGCGGGTCCGTCCACTTCAGCATGTCATGACTGATATTTATTGTTCCGGTTGTTGTACGATTTTAAATTGTGTGATTTTCAGTTGTTTTTAAATTATGTCATTTCTATGTTTTTAAATTGTGTAATCGGCTTCTAGGATTGAATATGTAACCGGGTTGTAGAAGTTCATTTTTATATTCCAAAAAATTGTGTATGCATTTTTTATTTTTTACAAAATAATATCCTAAAATTAAAAATTAAAAAAATAATTTGTGAAAATAGAGATTCAATACATGTTTTCAGAACTAAAATTAAAACGAAAAATTGCTAATTTTGAAAAATTAAAATCACACAACAAATTTGATATTGTTTTTACAAAATAATATCCTAAAACTAAAAATGCTATTTTAAACTAATTTGTGTAAAAAACGCTGTTTTCTGACAAAAACCGTTTCACCCACTTTTTTAGAAAAAAAATTGCATTATTTGTTTAAATTGATTTTAAATTAACCCTATTATATTAAATTAGCCTGATAAATTGGAAAAATACTGACATAAGTCCTGAACACAGTAAAATCATTATAACCCGCAACTAGCTTTCCCCCCAAAAAAAAAAACCCGAAATTAGCTTCAAAATGTGTCAACATAATATTTCTAATTATTTTATTAAAACATTGAATTTATGTGCGAAGATCGTCAAATATATAACATATATTATTAGTAAACTATATATATATAGGTATTGGATCATATGTGGCAAGCCCCTTAATATGTGGCAGTGTGGACAGATCTAGACCATTAACATGTTTGATCCAAAGGCCTGATTTTTTTTCCTTTTTTAAAAAAAAATCGAAATCAGCCCATTTAAGGGCAAAATAGGCAAATTACAAACATTATGTAACGTCCTATATGGTAACTGCACACATTTCCTATTTTTTTGGGATTCAATCACCAAAAATTTCTCCCGCTTATTTGCCCGGTTTTTTTCTCACAATATTCTCAAAGATTTCGTCCCCCCAACAAACCCCACTATCACACGTCTTCAATTAGTTCATCTCTCCCAAAATTCCTTCTCACAAACTGCCGGCCACACCATTTTTTTTTTTCAAAAAATCGCCCTGCAGGACTCATCTGTGTACGGGCGCAATTGTGTTGGGTATAAAACCTCCAAAAAGCTTCTAGCAATTTACATCAAGGTATGTCCTGCTTCCATTTTTGTGTGACCTAGTTGTATTTCACATTTGTTTTTAGTTTTTTTTTAGTTTTTTAGTTATATCAATTGAAGAGGTTTATTTATGGGTTTTCTTTAGTTTTTGTGTGACCTAGTTGTGCTTTTGGTATATACATAATCAATTTGTTGTGCATATTTTGTCACAATGTCTGCAATTTGTATTTTTTCATTCATATTTTGGTGTTTTTTTTGTTAAATTTGGTATATAAGTACACATGGTATTGTGTTATTGCACTAGTACACATTAAGTTTACATTTGGTTTTCATAAATCAATTTTGTTGTGCATATTTTGCACAATGACCAAGTTTTGTGTTTTTTCATTCATATTTTGGTGTTTTGTTTGTTAATTTTGGCATATAAGTACACAGGTATCAGTGTTTTTGTGCCCGATATTCTATCCATCTTCGTATTATGTACGCTCATGTGATGTGTTATTTAACTTTTGTAAATTACGGGTTAGATGGCAAGAGGAAATAGGAAGAGGCATGCCTCCCCAGGGCCCCCGAACAAGGGTCCGAGTGACGTTAACCCGAGGAGAAAGAGCGTAAAATCTGCGCTCAAAGATTCGTTGCCCAAACTGAGGACCAGATCCGTCCCCAATGTTATATCGGGCGCATTGATTCGGCTCAATAATTATCAGACAAGAGCAGTTATTGAAATGGGATTCGGGAGCCTGCTGGGGATAAACATGAAGAACTTCCGGGGAGATTTATCAGTTGATGTTTTAACGAATCGTGTGTATGCATAATTATTAAGCGCTTTGTGTTCAAGTACTATAATTACTTTTATTCGAACTCAATGTAACAATGTACTTCAATGTCACACTTATCATGAAATGTCAAACCAATGTATACCAAAATAAGAGTTTATTATACTATAATATAATTATGTGTACACCATAATTTACTGCTTATAAACCACCAAAGTATTCATATATATATACATCACAATATGCCACAAATTAATATATTTTTTGATTTTTAGTTGAAGCACTACAATTATTTTTACTATTTGGAAGTCATCGTAATCCTTTGAAAAGTTGTGTATCATCAATGATAGCGATTACAACATAAAAGTGTTTAGGTTACTGAGGTATTTTTTTATTTAAAGTCAAATGGACTAAAAACGGTGTAAAACTAGAATATAAATGGTATTCAGTTATAATATAAATGACATTCAATTACAATATAAATGACATTCATTTAATATAAGTCAAATCTTATAACAGTTTTTTGGACTCTATGAAATTTGAAAATGCTGGGAAAAGTGTAGTTGTATTATGTAGGTTGTTCGGACATGTTCGATCACAGAGATGCAATTTTGCCACACGTTCCACAATTCCTCTTTAGTTTCTTGCTTGCACACGCATTGCCCATAAAACTCCACACCCTTGTCCCAACTCGCAAATTGCATGCCCACTCATGGTATTTTATCTTGTTCAACTTCAGGTATCCAATATTTGGTGTTGCCGGGTAATATTACCAGGCGCTCTAGTATTTCGACGTGCTGGAACATTTCATCACTTGTATCTGCAAAGTATATGCACACCGAATAAGTGAAACGTATACACAAAAAAAAATTCAAAATGCACAATAGTTTCAATATTAGCGTACATTTTCATAAATAAAAAATCTTACAATTTACACTGAATGTTTATACTAATCATACCAATATTGAAGCATATGTATACGAAAATAAGATGTTTTTACACTACTACAGAATTATTCGAATACCATTATTTGTTCTCATTCTAAATCACCAAAGTTTTCGTATATATACACCATAATATGTTGCAAATACACAAGTTTGTCGATTGTTGTACACAACTATATATGTTAATGTATAGCTTCAAATAAACATTCAAACACATATCACATTTTAAATCAACACAAAAACATAAATATCTATACACCAAACATTGTTATACATGCATATATTTTGCAATATGTGTATACAACGATTTCACATAAAAGATTCATCATCACCCCAGCCATCCCACAACATATACTGCATGCTTACATGTACACAATATTAAATATATATGTACACCAATCTTATATCTAATGTATACATCTCTGTACATTTCTTTACACTAACATAACAATCAATTATGATTCCATATTTCTAAATAAAACATCTACAGGATGAATAAGGATATTGCGCGATTTTTCGAAACATAAACACACATACCAGGAAAAAAAGAGTCTGAAACCCAGCTTTCATCAGGCTTGTCCGCCATCACTTCATCATGTTGTGATTCATCGAACTCGTCGCCCATTTTCGAAAGGTTTTTGTACTCTTTTTTTTCGACTGTAGGTTTTCTTTTCTGTGTTTTTGGGGCGTCAAAATTGGTCTGGTTGCTGAATTTTGGATGGAGGAAGAATGAAGAAGATGATAGAGAACGCCTGTTTCTGTTCCTAAATTAACGTTTAGTTTGTTTTGGCATGCCCACTCACGGTATTTTATCTTGTTCAACTTCAGGAATCCAATATTTGGTGTTGCCGGGTAATATTACCAGGCGCTCTAGTATTTCGACGTGCTGGAACATTTCATCACTTGTATCTGCAAAGTATATGCACACCGAATAAGTGAAACGTATACACAAAAAAAAATTCAAAATGCACAATAGTTTCAATATTAGCGTACATTTTCATAAATAAAAAATCTTACAATTTACACTGAATGTTTATACTAATCACACCAATATTGAAGCATATGTATACGAAAATAAGATGTTTTTACCCTACTACAGAATTATTCGAACACCATTGTTTGTTCTCATTCTAAATCACCAAAGTTTTCGTATATATACACCATAATATGTCGCAAATACACAAGTTTGCCGATTGTTGTACACAACTATATATGTTAATCTATAGCTTCAAATAAACATTCAAACACATATCACATTTTAAATTAACACAAAAACATAAATATCTATACACCAAACATTGTTATACATGCATATATTTTGCAATATGTGTATACAACGATTTCACATAAAAGATTCATCATCACCCCAACCATCCCACAACATATACTGCATGCTTACATGTACACAATATTAAATATATGTGTAAACCAATCTTATATCTAATGTATACATCTCTGTACATTTCTTTACACTAACATAACCATCAATTATGATTCCATATTCCTAAATAAAACATCTACAGATGAATAAGGATATTGCGCGATTTTTCAAACATAAACACACATACCAGGAAAAAAGAGTCTCAAACCCAAATTTTCATCGTGAGCTTGTCCGCCATCACTTCATCATGTTGTGATTCATCGAACTCGCCGCCCATTTTCGAAAGGTTTTTGTACTCTTTTTTTCGATTTGTAGGTTTTCTTTTTCAGTGTTTTTGGGACGCCAAAATTGGTCCGGTTCTTTGAATTTTGGATGGAGGAAGAATGAAGAAGATGATGATAGAGAACGCTGTTTACGTTCCTAAATTAACGTTTAGTTTGTTTTGGCAAGATTGCAATCAAGAGGATCCTTGATTTTAGGTTCTTAATTATGGTATTAATTTAGGCATTTTTGTAAATTCTTGAAATGCCCTTTTGGTATTAAAATTAATTATAAAATGGTGTTTTGAAGGGCTAATCTAAGCCATTGATTTTTAGGATGTAGGGATGGGATCTGTCACCGCTACTTACATGGTAAGAGTGCCGTGAGATCCATCCCTATATATATATATATATATATATATATATATGTATATATTTACAAACTTAGTTTGATGGCATTTTTGTCAATGTAAAAATATAAGTATTTGAAACTACCACCCTATCGCACTTTATTCTAATACCTCATATGAAGAGCTAATTAGTGGTGTATTATGGTATGTTCTTGAGTCGAAAATTTCAAAATCAAATTCCCAACTTGCATCACTTGGTCGAGTTTTACCCGTGTGGCTTACTTAAGTTGTCTAGTTTGCTGTTTGCAGGCTATTATCGCGTCAAACTCGGTGCACACCAAAAAAATAATGACGGCATATTTCCTTATTATAAAAAAGGGATAATAACAAAAACATTCATGAGGTTTGGATTAATTACAAAAAAAAATCAGAGATGTATTAAAATTACAAAATAAAACCTCAAGTTTGATCCTATCTTAATTTTAAAGGAATAAATGTAATATATTTATAAATGTTAGGGGATTTTTAAAATATTTTTCATATGAAGAGACAAATGTAAAATTAGAAGAGAACTCAGCAGAATTTTTATGATTTTTAAAAAGATTTTTTTTTCTTCTAAATAGTCCGAATCTCATGGATTTTTTTCTTTATTTCTAATTATACAAATAAAAAGATTAAAAAAATAAAAGCACCATGGACTGAATTTTCACGTGATAAAATTACAATCACCCCCGACAAAATTATGAAATACCAACTATTGGTAGTTTTGTCCGTGTGAATCAAAAAGTTTGCAGTACGTGGAACTCCTTTGAAATTAAAGATTTGAATTTGAATTTATTGTTAATCAGGTTCATCCAAATAATAAGACAAAAGTCAAAAATAAGTTTATGTTTAAATTTCATTAGTTTATTTGCATAGTAACAAATTTATTATAAATTTCATCTTTCGATAAAAAAATAATATCTTAATTATCTATAATCAACAGACTTAAAATTCAATTATAATGATTAACAATATGTCTTCGATAATTTCCTTAAGAAATGTCTCTTTTTTTAATAATAAAAATGCAGAAATAATAAACATTTATTTTAAAATATCTTTTTCCCCCTTTTACAGCTAGTATCTTCACTTTAAGATACTGATGTCATGATTCACCAATTTTCTTATCTACTTTTTTAATTAGAAGAAAATTAATTTTAATTTTCCATCCATTGTATTTTTTTGATCTTTAAATAAAAAATAATATTTTAAAATAAAAAATAAATATTTAGTACTAAAAATTAATATTTTAAAATAAATATAAAATAATTAATTGAGTTTTAAAAAATTTGGAGGGCTTATGGACAAAGAAGGAAACGCCCGGGCTGCATGAAAATACTATTAGTAAGTATGAAAGTAGATGTATGAATTAAAAAATGTATAATAATGTGAAATTAAAAATTAAATAAATTTCCCATTTTCAATTTCCTTCAAAAATATTTCCACCTATTTAAAAATCCAAATTCAATATATTTGTACCTATAATTATTTTTTTACCATCCATGTTAATAATACCTGGAGTTCTAGAGTATTCCAGCTAAACATAATGAATGATTGGAGTGTGACCGAAAGAGGTAAGCAAGGGCCACCCGCTCCATTGGTCACCATCACACAGTCCATGTGACATGGCTCTTATCCATTAATCCACGTGTCATTCAATTATTCGTCTAAGCTCATTGCTTAGCTGTATGAAGTACTGTCTATGGTCCCCCACCCGCACACTACTATTCCCTCCACATTTTTTTTTTCCTTTGGACATAATGTTGTGATAATAATGCAGAGCAAAATTCCCTATTGCCAGAGCAGGATTTTGCTTTTGGACAATCATATCCTTGCATTAAGTTATTTCTTTTTAAATGCTTCTCTTTTCTTTACCTCCCTATAAATTATTGTTATGGATGAAATTTTCCATTTTTAGTGAGTCGTGACCACGTGGATATTTTTAGAGCTCTAAACTATATTGAATGACCATTGATTTAAAAGTTTAACTTGTTAAAAAGGTGATGCATTTAATTACCCTAACAAGAATTCAATAATATAATTGTTGATAGTTCATAAAAATTAGAGCTGTCAAATCAGTCAAACCCGTTGAAAATATCAAGATGGACTGCAATTTAATAGACCCAAAAGAGACCAACCTTATATGGCCCGATAAGCCGGTCGGGCCAATCATTTTATTTTACGTGTATTTATAACGCATGTCGCTTTGGAATTTTGGGTCGCCTTGATCCTGCCCGAATTTTCTCTTTATCCTGGTGGGCCAATGTCGGTCGTGCCCGGCCTGACACATAATAAAAACTGCGTATTTCTGTACGCTTTAAGTTATTTCTTTCATAATAACACGATTTGTTATCCGGCGAATGAATATTTTTATTTATTATTATTATTATTATTTTGATGAGGTGTGAGCACCCATGAAAACCCAGTGCCATCATCTTTGGCTTTGATACAATATATTAGTCCAATTATAATCATTTTCAATCGTATATTAAAAATTACTTTTTGATCCATATAACATACGACGCACTTCTAATTTAAATAAATGTTTCAATTTCTAATTTTTCTATAAAAAATAGAAAATTAACATGAATTTACTTTTAAGATCGATATGATAATCATGAAAATAATAATGCCCACTATCAACGTGGAGTGGGTGATGGTTTTGGTAAATTTTGAAGCTGCCACTAACGCCCATGGTTAATGTGCATTTTGGGGTTTAAAATGCAGTCAATTCCATGTTATCCAAATGGATATATATCCAACTGGGTGCATCACTATTGAAATAACACACATGCATACACAATATATGTGTGTTGAAACTTGATCCAATGGCGATGTACTCAATTGAATACATGTCCACTTGAGCAATTGTACCCGAATCAATACACATGCACATACACCATATATGTATGTTGATCCAAAAGTTCATCCAATTGGATATATATGCCTATTTGAGCGGCATTGTACAATCCCTAAAATATTATTTTGGGTTGAGAATGATCAGAGAAATACTATTGATCAAGGCATTGAACATAAGTGTTTAATAGCAATTCGGATTTCTTATAGTTTTAAATTTTATATTTTAGAAGTATAATAGTGATATCAAACTTATACACAAAATATTCCTTATATACTAATATTTCAAATTTTATGTGGTATAATAGTCATTGATCAGTTTGTTTCAGGACTAGATTTTCTATTCCGCATTTGTATTGCATTTCTTATTCTCTTTGTTGAATGAATAACAATTAACATTTTATGAAATAAACATTTGTTGATTGTTATTTGAATGAATTTACACGTGTCATTCATCGAGCCATAAAATAGAAAGTAAAATACAAAAAAATAGAATAAAAATTATGAATAGCTTAGCTCTGGCAATAGAGAAAAAACTGTGGTAGCATTATCACCGGCCATAATTATACCCCACACACCGGCAACCGGATACACCAGTTCCCACACCACCAAAACCATGCAGAATTTTCCAATATAAGTACACTACCGCATGCACTCATCCATCACACTTTTAATACCTTTGTAACCACCTAACCCCCTCCATACCCGATCTTCATTTTTTCCGATCATGCCGGGCCCTAACGAATACTTCAACGTCCCCTCAGCCGCGTCGCCATCGGCAACCACGACGAGTTCCGCCAGCCCGGCGCCGTCAAGGCGGCGGTGGCTGAGTTCATCAGTACCCTCATCTTCGTCTTCGCCGGCTCCGGCTCCGGCATTGCCTACAACAAACTCACCGGAAATGGTCCCAGCTCACCGCCCGGCCTCATCGCCGCCTCCATCGCTCATGCTTTCGGACTGTTCGTCGCCGTCGCCGTCGGAGCTAACATTTCCGGCGGACATGTCAACCCAGCTGTCACTTTCGGTTTGTTCGTTGGTGGAAACATCACTCTGTTTCGCGGTATTCTGTACATCATCGCTCAGTTGCTTGGATCCGTCGTTGCTTGCCTTCTCCTCTCCTTCACCACCGGCGGCCTGGTAAGATTTTGATCCTGCAAAACTTTTTCCGATCTCTGATTTACCTGTATATTGTAATTAATTAATTATAATTATTATTTTCTGTTATTATAGTTAATTAATTTCCCTTTGAAAAGGTCGTCGAACCGTATTCGCACTTTCGCAGTCCTTAGATCAATAGATCCATGTTTCTCTCTCTCTCTCTCTCCAGCCCTGACATGACATGAACCAACCGAAACTATTGAGAGAAACTCAAAAACGAAAAGATACGAACATACATTTAACACGAATTTTAACACAATGTTACCAATTTATTTAAAGATATAATATTTAATATTTTATATAGTTTTTGATGCATTTTGAATGTAGCTGAAATTGACCTGAAACTAAATACGAAAACAATTCGATGACCCCAATTGCGGTCCCTAGTCATAACTATGGTTTTACTATGCTTTAAACATGAATATTTAATGAAAGAATATATTTTTTGGGGTTTTAACTTGAACTATTTGAAGATTTAAGCCCTCCAAATATTCAAACTTTAAATTTTGGTCCATTATCTTTAAAAAATGTGAACATTTAGTCCAATTTTGATCAGGATTATATAATTTTACTATAATTGCTAATTATGATTGATGAGTACTACTGTGTCGAAAATCCTAAAGATTTTCGTGATTCGACACAAAAATTGAAATGTAAAATCACCAAAAAAAAATGACAAAATTTGGGGATTTTAGTATTTAATGCGAGTAGATTTTTATTTAAATCACCAAAAAAACTCCAAATTTTTTTGACATATTTGCCCTTAACCGGTCATAATCAACAATTTTTTTATAAAATTATACAATTTCAGACTAAATATACAAATTTTTAAAAACTAAAATTTAAAATTTGATTATTTAGAAACATAAATCTCAAACGAGACTAAAAAAATTATTTTCCCTTACATAGAGTTTATATTTGTAATTCCATCATGATTTCACCAAGGATGTTAATCTGTACCAACAAAAGTTTATTAATTCAAAAATCACGAATTAAATGCAGGAAATTCCAGCATTCGCCCTCTCAGGCGTATCAGTATGGAGCGCGTTCGTATTCGAGATCGTGATGACTTTCGGGCTTGTCTACACCGTCTACGCCACCGCCGTCGACCCCAAGAAGGGCGAAATTGGCGTCGTCGCACCCATCGCAATCGGTTTCATCGTCGGAGCAAACATCCTCGCCGGCGGTGCCTTCACCGGAGCATCCATGAACCCTGCCGTTTCATTCGGGCCTGCTTTGGTGAGCTTCACATGGACCCACCACTGGGTTTACTGGGCCGGCCCGCTCGTCGGAGGTGGGCTCGCCGGTATTGTCTATGAGGTCTTCTTCATCAACCACTCCCACGAGCCGTTGTCGGAGTTCTGAGAAAATTTGATTTGAGACGGCTGTTTTTATTTTTTGTTTTTTCACGTATTGTGTTTTATGTAATTTATTAATGAGGAGTTTAATTGTAATTTGGTAATTTTCATTTCTCATTTGTGGTTAATTTGAACTTTTGAATTGGATTATGTGAAATGTGTGTTCTGGATTTGCACGGCCTGTCTGTTTCCCAACCCGGTTTTATTTTTTATTCATCTTTTGTTATTTTCTTCAAAGTCAATTATTTTTTCTACTATTAGAAATATTCGTGGGCATCAGAATTTTCAGAATGTTCTTTTTTTTTATTTAAAAAACTCGTAAAATAGTAATCGTTTCTTTCATAAATAATAAATGATGGGCGTTATTCATTTTTAATCATTATTTTTATGAGATTTTAAAGATGTATAAATTTGTGCTAATTTTTTTTTCTTATTTAACTATGAATGTTTCTATTTGGATTTTTGGATAGTAGTGTCATAGTTGCGCGAATACAATTGATCACTGTTTTAAAAATCTCCGCCTAGTCTCGATTAGTCGTGTTAAGGCGATAGACATCTCTTAGCTGGCATTGCCAATAATTAATAGTTGAAAGGTTCGATTCTCATCATCCATCCCCTTTAAGATATATACTAAACGATTGAATAGAATTTAACTTAACGGTCCAATATATATTATAATTTCATTGACTATAGCATCTCAAGCATCTTTGCCCACTATGCTTGATTACTTGTAGGGACGGACCCAAGGGGGGGCTGGTGGCGGCAACCGCCCCGTCTCAATTGACAACCCCTATAATATATTATTTAATAAATTAATATAGTATATAAAAATGTAAGCCAACATATTTTGCCCCCTCCCCCAAATTTTCATGTAATTTTGTTATAAAAGTTGTATGTTTTATTTTTATTTATATTAGATTTGATTTTGCTGGAGCCTTCCAAGGTTTCGAGGACCAGAAAGAATAAATAATATATATACAATCGTGGAGATAAGAGGAGGCCAATCCGGACTCTCCTGCACCCTTTTTAAAAAATAAGGTATTTTTAAAAAAAAATTAGTTAATATTTATGTGTATTTTTAGTTTTTATTCATTTCCACTCCACGATTTAGATCGACCTACCAGTAATAATTCCTAGATATGCCATTATATAATGGCGTATCTAGGAATATTACTGGGTGGGGTGACAAGAAATCAAAACCGATAAAAATACAAATAAATATTAACTAAAAAGAAATTTGAAAAATTTTACCTAGTAATTTTTTTAAAAAGAAAAAGGAAGGGGCCCGAGTTGGCCCCTATCTCCGCCATTGATTGTATATATACATATATAAAAAAACTTCGGGGTCCTCATCGGAGGCTCCTCTGTCTTGTGGACCATCTCAAGGCCTCAAGACCGCCGACTTTCGCCCCAACGAATTTCTGCGTCCGTCCCTGATTACTTGTTCAATGTTTTCAACTTTTCATTATGTCCTTATTTTCCTCGATGTTTTCTCAAGATAGATTATTCTTGATTACTTGTTCAATGTTTTCAACTTTTCATTATGTCCTTATTTTCCTCGATGTTTTCTCAAGATAGATTATTTTCGTCCGATTCTAAAATCACTTGATCATAACATTAAAGACTGTGACAGTATGATAAAGACATATTTTGTCTAGTTTTATGATATGGTTCATTTAAATTTTAATCCAGCTAGGGAAAGTAATGTCATTGTAATACTTCTGAATAAAAAAACTATTTTTTATAATTAAAAATTGCATTGAATATGATATGAGTGTTGTTTTAGTCTTGGTGGTAACAACTGGAGGTCCCAATTAAGGAAAAACAAAAAATTAGGCTTAATTATCGCGCCAATCCATTTTTTCCACTTTCCACCAACCAATCACCCTTTTCCTAGTGGGGCCTAGGAACAAAAAAATACGATGCTGTGTATATATTTATTTGAGCAAAGTGTGGGAAATACCCACTTAAGATAGGATAAAGATTTTTCTGATATGTGAGATAAAAAAACTAAGTTTTTTTTACCCATTTTTGTGGTTTTTTTACCCAAATACTCTTATGTTTTAAATGCAAAAGTAGATGGGGCCTTATCTCTTTATTTTTTCTCTCTCTACTCCATTTTTGGATTTTATAACAAATCTGATTTTTTGGTAATTTTTTTTCGAAAGCCTTCAATAATTTTCATTTTTAATCCACTTTTCATGTTGTTGAACAATTTTTGAGACTTTTAAATAAATTTTCATATTTTAAATAATGGCAAATGTTTAAAAAAAGTGTATTTATTTTTTAATTTTCATATTTAAAATAAATTATAAATTTTAATATTTAGATTTTAAAATAATTATAGATCATAGATTTTTTTTCGATTCTTTTTTTATTTTTAAAATAAATTATAGATTTTAATATTGTTAGATTTTAAAATAATTTTGTGGATTTTTGACATTTTTTTAATAAATTGCAAATATTTTTAAATTTTATTGAAATAATTTTCAAAATTAATAGTCAATTTTTTAGAATATATACATATACATAAAAAAAGGCACAATTTATTTTAACTTAGGCACGATATATCGTGCCTCAGTTAAAATTAGGCACGATAAATCGTGCCTCAGTTAAAATTAGGCACGATATATCGTGCCTGAAATAAAATTAAAAACGATATCGTGCTTGTGCCAAATATAGGCACGATATCGTGCCTCAATTAAATTTAGGCACGATATCGTGCCTACTTTAAGTGGAGGAACGATATATTCCCAATAGCACGATATTTGGTTCCTTTTTCAAAGCAAAAAGTTAAAGATATGAGGCACGATATTTGGTTCCTATTTCAAAGCAAAACGTTAAAGAAAAAGAGGATTGACATGCACTTTTTTTGTTGGGGTTATGGGCTAAAGGCAATCTCAATAATAAAAAAATAGTTTAATAAAGGCAATGGGGAATAGGCGTGTGGTTTGGGCACATTTAACAAGGTATCCATCACCCTGGCATGTTTATTTTATAGGCACGATATCGTGCCTCATTTTCCTGCCCAATTTTAAATGAGGCACGATATCGTGTCTAATATTAAATGAGGCACGATATGTATCGGCACGATATAGATTGACACGATATGCGTGATATGCATGATATTACACAATTTGGGCACGATATGTATATATATGTACATGGGGTTGTCACGATATTGGCACGATATGTGTATACGATTTTATACATAGGTGTGTGTATTTGGAAGGAAATGTGCACGATTTTCAAGGAAAATATTAATTGCACCAATTTCAAAATTCAAAATATTCAAATTAAATGAGGGGCATTTTTGTCAAATTGGGTAGAAAAGAGTTTTCTTATGTCTATGGATAGAAAACAATATCCACTATCAATAGTGGGTACTTTAAAAATTCCCTCTATTTATTTCAACAAATAAAGTAGTTGATTAAACAGAAGGATAGTAGAGTATTGAGTAAAAAGTGGGGGATCCCCCTTCTCTCTCTAACCTTTTTTCTCTTCTCTTTCATTTTGAAAATTTTCATTTTGCTAGATAATAGTAGTGGAAAAATTTTTGAGAGAAAAAAGATGAATTTTGAGAGTGTGATTGGATGTGAGATGAAAAAGTAATGATGAAGGTTGATTTGATGTGAAAATAGTAAAATAATGATTGGATGTGATTGGTAGATAGAAATGTGTGAGTGAATGAATAGTGAAATTTGTGGGATAATGTATAATAATGATTAGTTTTTTGTGAAAAAATGTGTAGATGTGATTGGTGAAAGAAAAAGTGAGAAAAAGTGAAAGTGAGAGAATAGTATATTTTCTGAAAATTTTCATAAACAATCACATGTTTGGTCAAAAAAAAATTCTCCAGCGGAACGAAAATGGATTCTCGCTCACATCCAATCGCAACCCTAGTTTTTTTCCCCCTCCCTCTCCCTTTTACAGCCGCCCTCCTCTCCCCCTCCCCTCCCCCCTCCTCCCCCTCCCCTCCACGTTTTCTATTGGAGGATACCAAATGGCGGTCCCTTGGGTGTGAAGGTGGCCGGAATTTTTGGTCCAGGGCCATAGCGGGTAGGAGCTTCACGGAGGTGTCTCGGAACGGAGAAGACGATAGGCTGCGGCAGTAGATTTAGGAGAGGGAGAGACAATTTTTTGTTTTTTCTCTCTAGTTGGTTAGTATAACTGTTGCTTTCTTTTTTTGTTTGTGTTTTCTTTCCTCGGTTGATTTGCGAAACTCGTAGGCGGATCAGTTTTTTCTGTTCTGCAGTATGTAGTAGTTGCTCATGCCCGATTTAGTTTTTTGGTGTGTTACAGTCTCCTTTAAGGAGTGCTGAAGTCTCTCGGCGTGGAGTTGTTAGTTTGGGGTGGGTAGTTTTTTTAGTCCATGTGAATCTGAATTGGTTTTACCAATTCCTCGCTTGGCTCTTAGTTAGTCTTGTCGGCTCTTAGTCCGTTGGCTACGATTGTAGTTGTAATTTTAGTTTTTGAGTTGTTATAATAAATTCTATCGTTTGACAAAAAAAACAGAAGGATAGTAAACAGTTTTTCTTTTTTTAAGTATAAATCCTCTATGGATAGAAACTGTTGGAATTTGGTCTTTGAGAAATGGGTGTTGACCCAATTTTGACCAAATAATTAAGTGGTTTCCATTAGTGAAAAATATAATTAAATTATTTGTAAAAATTCTACTAAGAGAGTAGATGAAAATATCATTTGGAATTTCTCAAAACCGATTCTGGGTGAATGAGAAATTAATGCTAGAAGTTAGCCACTTAATACAAATAAATGGTATGGAAAATGAAAAATGTGGGAAGGAGAAATGCTCCATTAATTAATTTTTGTAATTAATTAAACGGATTTCAACCTGGGAAGAGGTTCGCACCCAACCACGGGCGGACGCACGACCCGTGCGTCGGGTCGTGCGTCATGCCGTACCTGCGCACGGGCCGTGCGTCGATGAACAGGTGTGTCTGTCAGTACAAAATGTGTCTTTTCGAGCCAAAAGACGTGATCTTTCCATACGGGGCACCAGATGCCTATATTATTCGACCCCTGCTGACTGAATTAACACACGAAAATCATCAGAAACATAAAATCGGTCATTGCATTCTGCATATTAACTTATTTTCCTCCTTAATAGCTTGAAAGTCAGAAACTCTTGTTGTTCGTTATAGTTCCGGTTTTGCTGGTGCTGCTAACCGAAACAGTAAAAGTCGTTGTATCTTAGAGACGAGCGCCAGAACCGTAAGCACTCGGTATATGGGGTGTATTTCATGTTGCGGAGACTGAATACAATTCAGGCATCGACTTAGCCATACACTTATACACTTGCCATTTTCCTAAACAGAAACCATACACTTTAACCTACATTCACAAGACGAAATATCTGTTTCTGTTGAAGACGATGGCATCAACTTCAATCTCGCTCACACCAATGGCTGCTGCTCCCGCTCACGGCAAAAAGTTGCCCAAGTTCTCCGGCGCCGACTTCAAACGTTGGCAACAAAAGATGTTGTTCTACCTTACCACCTTGGGGTTGTCTCGTTTTCTGAAAGACGACCCCCCTACCGCCGTTGGAGATGAAGAAGTCGACAACAATCAGAGAATCGTTGTGGATGCTTGGCATAACATCGATTTTCTGTGTCGCAACTATGTTTTCAACGCGCTAGACGACACCATCTATAATGTCTATAACATGTTCGAAACATCCAAGGAATTATGGGATTCTTTGGAGAAGAAGTACAAGACGGAAGATGCTGGTACAAAAAAATTTGTTGTTGGCAAATTCCTCGAGTACAAGATGGTTGACACCAAGATGGTGATCAGCCAAGTTCACGAGATTCAAATCACACTCCACGACTTAGTGTCTGAATGGATGATTTTGAATGAATCCTTTCAAGTGGCTGCAATTAGGGGTGTAAAAGAAGCGAATCTTTTTGATTCGATTCGACATTCGAATTCGTATATTGATATTCGAATTCAAAAAATTAGAATATGAATCCAAATAAGAATATTTATTTAGATTCGTATATTATGCGAATACGAATATGAATATAATGATATTCGATTCAAGTATTCAAAAGAATATTCGAATAATATTATATATATTTATATTTTCACAAATCACTTATAAATAATCTTTATGGATATAAGTATATATTTATTTATGTAGATTATTAATATATAATAAACCATATATTAACTTAAAAAAGATCCAAACTAATTGGCACATATATAATTATATTCTTGTAGTATATTCTTGACGGACTCGACAATATATTATTTTTTTGTTGATGCATTTGGCTATTAATATGTTGTTGACTTATTTGACAAATTATTTTTGCAAATTTATCAGATATTGTTGGGAAAAAAATATATATATGTTAGTCCAAGTGGCTACGATAATCTAGAGGGGGGGTGAATAGATTATGCCGATTTTTCGCAAATCACCCTCTTTTTCGAATCAACAAGTAAATGACAAAAATGTAAATGCAAAAATTAAACAACACTCGTTGATTTAAAGAGGTTCAACCCACCTAGGGCCTAATCCTCTACCACCCCAGTATCTCCGGGATGGATTTCAAAAACAAAAAAGATTTTATTAATTACCACAATTAATACAACACCTTGAGGATCACCACAATCCTCTTACAACACCTTCAAGGAGATTACCACAATCTTCCTTCACCACCTTTGAAGAGTACCACACTCTTCAAACACCTATCACCTAAATCACCCAAGTGTATTCTTACCACAGAATACTCACAAGGATGTCTTGTGTTGAATGATGGACAAAATTCAAGATTACAACTCTATGAAACCAATACAAAGATTGAGTGCAAGTGTAATCAAGAATCAAAAAGCCTAGACCTCAAAGATGTGCAAGTGAAAGTACTTGAGGCTATTACAACAAGAATGTAAAAATGAAAGCTTGAACAATTTGCGATTTCTTGTTGTGTATTTTGCTTGTATGTGTTGTCTCTTGTGTCTTCAATTCATCCTCTATTTATAGGAAACTTCACCAACATAGGCTCCTCTATCTTCACTTTTGTCTACAAAAGAAGATCACAAGATGTAGAAATATTGTACAAAATTGAAAAGCAAATCTTGTCATCACAGTTACAGCGGTTGGAATTTTGTTGTCAAAAATAACATAGGGCGACCGGTTGCCACTGTTGAAGATTTCGACCGTTTTTAAAAAATAGTGCGACCCGGGTAGGGGTTGTAGGGGGTGCGACCGGTCGAGGTGGGGTGCGGCCGGGCATCGCCCTAGGGTGCGGCCGACCTCACCCTTGACCGGTCCCCCTCCCTCTTTTTCAAGACCTGTAAGTTACTTTTTCGAGTTTCTAATCTTCAGGTACCGGTCGACCACTTTGGACGACCAGTCGACCTCCCCTTTGAAATGTTGTCCGATTTTTTTCAAAAATAAACTTCAAGAAATACTCCAGAAAATTAGTAAAAACATTTTAAATCATTTGGGAGTATTTAGACAACATTTATAAACATAGTTTTGGTGTAAAAACCAATTTAAACAAAACCATCAAAGGTGTTGTCCAATTTTTATCAAATTAAAAACTCTAAGAAATACTCCAAAAATTAGTAAAAATATTTTAAATCATTTAGGAATATTTGGACAACATATAAAAATATTGTTTTGGTATAAAAACTTATTAAAACAAAATCATCAAAATCTTGATAAAAAACATTTATCTAACAATATATAGGTTAGGAATTTCTAACATGAATATTCAAATTGATTCGTATATAATCGAATATATTTTCAAATAAGAATAAGAATTAGTTTTTCGATTCAAACATTAAAAGAATATGAATAAGAATATTTCCAAATAAGTCGAATAAGAATAGAATACCTAGATATTTGACTCGATTCGATTCGTTTACACCCCTAGCTGCAATAATCGAAAAGTTGCGGCCATTGTGGAAGGATTTCAATAATTACCTCAAGCACAAGCGTAAAGAGATCGGACTTGAGGATCTGATTGTTAGGCTTCGGATCAAAAAAGACAACCAAAAATCAGATGTAAAATCCAGTAAGTCTGGAATGGAGGCTAAGGCCAATCTTGCTGAATTGAGCATTAGCAAGAAACGCAAGCACTCCGAGAAAGAGAAAGGAAAGGCCAAAAAATTCAAGGGTAATTGCTACAACTGTGGCAAACCGAACCACATGGCAAAAGATTGCCAACACCCGAAAAAGGGTAATCAAGCTGACAACCAACTGTTAGATAAATGTTTTTATCATGATTTTGGTGATTTTGTTCGATTTTGTTCAAATGAGTTTTTAAACCAAAACAATATCCCTAAATGTTGTCTAAATACTTCCGATCGTCTTAAAATGTTTTTACTATTTTTCGAAGTATTTTTTGGAGTTTATTTTCGATAAAAAATTGGACAACACATTTGTTTCAGTTTCGACCGGTCGCCCTATAGGGCAACCCGTACTGAGTTGAGTTTTGAAACAGAAAAATGGGGCGTAAGAAAAATGGGGAGGCGGCCAGTCGACCAGGTGGTCGGCCGGTGAGGGTGACCGGTCGACCCACAGGCGGCCGTGCACAGGAGCGACCCTTTTGATTCGACTTCTCTGTTTACGTAATTTCTTCAACCCCAACCATCCATGACTAAGGGCGACCGATCGCACCCTCCGACCGGTCCCCCATGTAAAAATTCACAGATATTCAAATTCAATCTTATATGTGCGCGACCAAATGGCCGCACCCTTTTATCGAAAACTATCCGTTGCGTTTTTCAGAATGATTTTTCCTATTTTGTGGGATTGATTTCTAACAGCTATATTGATCATTTTAAATGGTTTCTTTTGCACAAGTAAGCAATCTTGCCCTTTTTCAAAAACAAAGAGAGTTGTATCAACTTTACCCCTTATAAAACCATTTTGCAAAAGAAAAGAGCTAAGTCTATCATACCATGCACGGGGTGCTTGCTTTAAACCATACAAGGCCTTTTTAAGTTTATAAACATCATTAGGCACAGAAAATTTCAAACCCCTGGAGGTTGTTTTACATAGACTTCTTCTTGAATAATACCATTTAAGAAAGCAGATTTAACATCCATTTGATAAAGTTTGAAATTTTTAAAACAAGAATAGGCAAGTAAAATACGAATAGCTTCTAAACGTGCTACGGGTACAAAAGTTTCATCATAGTCAATATCTTCTTCTTGACAATACCCTTGAGCTACTAACCTTGCCTTATTTCGAACAAAATCGAACAAAATCATCAAAATCATGACAAAAATATTTATCTAACAAACTCCCCCTTTTTGATGATTACAAACCAAAACAATTTACTCGAGGACGATTTTGAAAACAAATAAATTTTCCGGTTTTATGAGTGAACTATCCGTTTAAAACATTTCATACAAAGCTCCCCCTATTTATGAGCATATCAACAAGAGATATTTCATAAGCAAGAAGCACAAGCTATAACAAGTTTATATAAGATGGCTATAAACATCATAGGCTAAGAAGCTCCTCCTATCACAATACTTATAATCTTTTGCAATTGAGTCTATAATACAAACCATGGACTAGGTATTCTTGGCTTTAGGAAACCATAGCTTATAGCTTTTATTGCAAGCTTTTATTAGCTTCTTTTGGCTAACGAGCCAATTTCCTGTTTCTCCCCCTTTGGAATCATCAAAAAGAATGTTAGGATGATAAAAACATCATACAATTATATCAAAGTGCGCAAAAGAGACGGTTTTCCAACCGTTTAGCAATTTAGGCTTAAAAATCCAAGGAAAATGGGAGAAATGTGTCATGAAGAGTTCATACGTTCATTTTATTTGCCAAAACATGATCTCAATAAGAATTGAAAACTTTTGGAAGCAAGAGAGTCATGTAGAAGTTGAAATTTTCATTGCGACATTTTATCGAACACTTTGTGGGCGTGAAAATTAAAAGAAGTTGTATATAGCCCTTGTAAATGATTCAAGCCAAAAAAATTCATCACCAATTTTCATCAAGCATCATACAATACAACATAATAAGTAAGCTCATCAAGATCATATGCAAAAAATATCAAGAAATATACAATAAGGTCATAAACTCAAGGGTTTAACCCAATTGAGCAAAGGAAGAAAAATTCTTACCATTTGATCGGAAAAGATGAGCCATGATGATGATAATCATGCTATATAAGGTCCAAGTTGAGAATTGAATGCATGAAAACAAATTTTGAGTGAAATTTGTGTGAATTTAAAAAGGGACAAAAAGAGGGCAAAATCTGAAAAACCGGATAATCTATTCACCCCCTCTAGATTATTGTAGCCACTTGGACTTACAAGTGGTATCGAGCCAAACTCTTTGGCTAGCTCGTTCGAGTAAAGAGGAAAGATCCATGGCTACAAATGATGCTCATCTCACCACCGGCGCCTCCACCAACAGGCCACCACTATTCGACGCCAACAACTACGCATTTTGGAAAGACCGTATGGAGTGCTTCCTACAAGGGTGCGGGTTCGACATTTGGAATGTGGTCATTGAAGGAGTTGATCAACCAACCAAAAAATCAGAGGATGGCACCTTGGCTCCTAAACCTTTCAAGGAGTTTGATGAAAACAACAAAAAGGCTTTCTCTCTAAACGGTAAGGCCTTAAATATTTTGCATTGTTCTCTTACCGCCACCGAATACAATCGCATAAGAGGCATAAGGTCGACACATGAAGTTTGGAAAAAATTGGAGACAATCTATGAAGGAACTAAGAAAGTCAAGCAAGCAAGAAAGACCATGCTTGTTAAAGACTTTGAAAACTTTAACATGTATGATGGTGAAAGCATCTCCAAAATGGTGGAAAGGCTTGACAACATTGTTAATCCTCTTGTGGCCCTCGGTAAAATCATTTCCGAAGAAGACAAGGTGACCAAGGTATTGAATGCTCTTCCCGGCTCATGGTCCGAAAAAGTAACGGCAATCACGGAGGCACAAAATCTTGAGACACTCAAGTTTGACGAGCTTATTGGAAATCTCCTCATCTATGAAGTCTATCTCAAGGAGAGGAAAAATTCCAAACCATCCATAAATCAATCGGGTATGCAAACTATTCCTAAAGGTCTTGCTTCTTCTTCTAATAATGCATACTATGATAATGATGATGATGATGAGGAGACGGCCGCACTTGTTCGAAAGTTTGCAAAATTTGTGAACAAAAATAAAGCAAGAAAACCAAGAGATAATGCTTGCTTCAAATCACGGAAAACCGGGCACTTCATTGCCGATTGCCCAAAGCTCGATGAAGAGGAGCAAAAGAAAAAGAAGCCTTTCACGAAAAAGAAGGCTCTAAATGCGGAGGTCAAAACGTGGGATAAACTACTCGAAACAACCGACGAGGAGGAAGAAACCGAACATGATCTCATGGCCATAGACGATGAAAATAATGAGGTATGCTCTAATTTTTCTACTTCCTCCATAGTCGATGACTTGCAATGTGATTTTGATGAATTGCAAATTGAGTTTCAAAATTTAATTGTTAAATACAATAATTTAAAAAAGGAGCATAAGGAGCTTAAGGTTGAAAAAGAAAAATTATTTACATCTTATGAATCTCTAGACAAAGCTCATGCTCTTACTCTAAATAGAGTTCACTCTCTTGAAACCGAAAAGGAATTGCTCACAAAAGATATTGAATGTTTGAAAAATGATGTGCATCGCTTCATCATAAGCACGGATAAAGTCACAAAAATTTTAGATGCACAAAGAGACGAGCATTCCAAATTGGGACTTGGTTATAAACCATTTCAAATTGTCTTTAAGAAAAATAACCAAGGTCCAACTTTTGTACGTGCTAGTAATTCTAATACTCCTACATGTTTTTATTGTGGCAAAGTTGGACATTATGCTAATAATTGCAAATTGAGAAATATTTCTAGACATGTTTGGAGACCCAAAGGTCTCAAGACTAACCCCCATGGACCCCAAAATTATAGGGTACCTAAAAGAAATTCTTTTGTAGGTAATAGGGGCTATAACTACAATGGAAGATTCAAAATGGCTCGTGGACAGCGGATGTTCACGCCATATGACTGGGAGGAGAGAACTTTTTACTAACATCAAGCTCCAAGAAGAGGGTATGGTCATGTTCGGCAATGGCAAAGGAAAAATTCTTGGAAATGGAGAAATTGGTAACTCTTCTTTCTCTCTTAGTAATGTTCTTTTAGTTGAAGGGCTTAAGTTTAATTTGATAAGTGTTAGCCAACTTTGTGATTCAAATTATAATGTTTCCTTTAATAAAGAAAAATGCCTTATACTTAAAAATGGTGAAATTATTTGTGAATCAAATAGAAAAGGCAATCTTTACAAAATTTGTACAAGTGATTTGGTTAGTCAAAATATTTCTTGTTTAGTCGCCAATAATGATTTAACTAGTTTATGGCATAGGCGACTTGGACATGTTGGATACAAGAATTTGAAAAATATTTACAAAAAGCAACATGTGAAAGGACTACCCAAATTGAATTTTGAAAATCTTGGCTTATGTGACACTTGTGAAAAGAACAAATTAGTTAAAAGTAGTTTTAAGCCCAAAAATGAAATTTCCACAACCAAACCCCTACAATTGCTTCACCTTGATTTGTATGGGGATATTGGTACGACAAGTCTAAGTGGAAAACATTACACTTTCGTTATTGTTGATGATTTTTCTAGATATACTTGGGCTATTTTTCTTACCAATAAAAGTGATGCCGTTAATGAGTTTGTTAAGTTGTGTAGACTTATTGAGAATGAAAAGGAAGACACTATCAAATCTATTCGAAGCGATCGAGGTGGAGAATTTGATGGTGAATTTAGAGTATTTTATGAAACCAAAGGATATGCTCATAATTTTTCGGCCCCAAGGACACCTCAACAAAATGGAGTAGCCGAAAGGAAAAATCGGACACTACAAGAGATGAGTCGGTCCATGCTCAATGAATTCTCACTTCCAAAATATTTTTGGGCCAAAGCCGTAAATACCGCTTGCTATGTCATTAATCGAGTTTATATTCGTCCTAAAATGAATAAAACTCCATATGAGCTTTGGAAAGGTAGAACTCCAAATATTAGTTATTTCAAGATATTTGGTTGTAAATGCTTTATTTTGAATACCAAGGATCAATTGGACAAACTTGATCCTAAGGCCGATGAAGGAATATTTATGGGATATTCAACAAAAAGCAAAGCATATCGGGTTTACAATAAGACTAGTGAAGTTGTTGAAGAATCCATCCATGTCAAATTTAATGAAGCTTCGGGTGTTGAAAGAATACATAATGATGAAAGTGATGAAGAGGATATTATTGAACAAATTGTTCAAGTTGATGGTCAACCGTCTACATCAAACGATCAACCGTTCACTTCAAATGGTCCTCAAGAAGATAGAGGTGATACCTCGGGTCTTCCCGTTGCATTGAAATTTAAGGGAGATCACCCAAAAGATCTTATTATTGGTGATCCCCTTGACAAAGTGATGACCCGGAGAAAATTTGCCGAGAAAGCTCTTATTTCTCAAAAAGAGCCTAAGAATGCTAAGGAGGCCATTGAGGATGAGTATTGGTTCCTAGAGATGCAAGAGGAGTTAAATCAATTTAAAAGAAATGATGTATGGGAATTGGTACCTTATCCTCCATCTCAAACTATTATTGGTACAAAATGGGTATTCTGGAACAAACTTGATGATCAAGGCAACACCAACAAGCCAATGTGACGGAGGACAAGTCAGTTCCAATCGACATGTCGGAGCTCAATCTCACCATTGTTGTGTTTGAAGCCAATATGGTGGATAACCCAAGAGAGTGGTGGATAGATCCCGGGGCTATTTGTCACATTTGTGTCGACAAGGAAATATTCTCCTCCAACACTCCGATTAATGGAATGAAATTGTTTATGGGGAACTCTTCTACTTCCAACATCGTTGGGCTTGGAAAGGTGGTGCTCAAGATGACTTCCGGAAAGTAACTTACGCTTGTAGATGTGCTGCATGTCCTGGACATCCGCAGGAATTTTGTTTCTGGTCCTTTGCTTAGTAAGGCCGGGTTTAGACTAGTGTTTGAGTCCGATAAGTTTGTAATGACCAAGAATGGTTAGTTTCTATGTAAAGGTTACCTTGATAAGGGCATGTTTAAGATGTCTGTAATGTCTGTTTTCCGCCAAGAGGCGAAGAATAAAACTATTACTTCTGTTTAATTGTTGGATTGTTCTAATTAATGGCATGATAGATAAGGACACGTAAACTTCAACACAATTAAAAGGTTAATGAATCTGGAATTAAAACCTCGTTTAAAACCGATTCACAAGACAAATGCGAAATTTGTGTTGAAGCAAAGTTGGCCAAAGCCCCATTTCATTCGGTAACGAGAAGTACCAAACCACTCGAGTTAATTCATACAGATGTGTATGATTTAAAACTTGTGCAAACTCGAGGTGGGAAAAAGTACTTCATAACGTTTATAGATGATTGCACAAGATATTGCTATGTGTATCTTTTGAAAAGCAAAGATGAAGCTTTAGTAGCTTTTAAAACTTATAAGAATGAAGTTGAAAATCAGCTTAATTTGAAAATTAAGATGATTCGAAGTGATAGAGGCGGAGAGTATGTTGCTCCATTTGAAGAATTTTGCTCGGAAGCGGGTATAATTCATCAAACGACTGCACCTTACTCACCTCAATCAAATGGTGTTGCAAATCGCAAAAATCGTACTCTTAAGGGGATGATGAATGCGATGTTGTTAAGTTAAACTTACCCCCAAAACTTGTGGGGAAGCCATACTTTCTCGCAAACTACATTCTTAATAAGATCCCACAAAAAGGTAAAAACGAAACTCCATATGAGTTATGGAAGGGACGTAAACCGTCATATAAATACCTCAAAGTGTGGGGGTGTTTGTTAGATAAATGTTTTTATCAAGATTTTGATGATTTTGTTTCAATGAGTTTTTATACCAAAACAATGTTTATAAAAGTTGTCCAAATACTCCCAATTGATTTAAAATATTTTTACTAATTTTTTGGAGTATTTTTTGAAGTTTATTTTTGACAAAAATTGGATAACATTTCAAGTTGGAGGTCGACCGGTCGAGCAAAAGATCGACCAGTACCTAGAGAAATGAAAAATGAGAACAGAACACTCCATACTTGAAAAACTGAAGAAGGGAACCGGTCGACCCCCCTCTGAACGGTACCTGGATCGCACTAATTCTGTCTAACGTTCAAAATTTTCTATAGGGTGACCGGTCGCCCTGTGTATTATTTTGACAGCAAAAGTTCTACCGTTGGAATCCTTATCAGCAAGATTTGCTTTTCAATTTTGTACAATATTTCTACATCTTGTGATCCTATGTCTATGAAGACTCTCCTATAAATAGAGGATGATTTGAAGACACAAGACACAACGCACAAGCATACAATACAACAAGAAATCTGCAAAATTCCCCAAGCTTTCATTTTTACATTCTTGTTGTAATAGCCCAAGTTCTTGCACTTGCACAATCTTGAGGTCTAGGCTTTTTGTTCTTGATTACACTTGCACTCAAAGTTTGTATACTTCATTTATTGAGTTGTAATCTTGAATTTTTCTATCATCCAAAACAAGATATCCTTGTTAGTGTTCTTGTGGTAAGAATACACTTGGGTGATCTTAGGTGTTGAAGAGTGTGGTACTCTTTATAGGTGTTGAAGGAAGATTGTGGTAATCTCCTTGAAGGTGTTGTAAGAAGATTGTGGTAATCTTCAAAGGTGGTGTTGTATTAATTGTGGTAATTAATAAAATCTTTTTTCTTTTTGAAATCCATCCCTGGAGATCTTTGGGGTGGTAGAGGATTAGGCCCTAGGTGGGTTGAACCTCTATAAATCGAAGAGTGTTGTTTATTTTGCGCACTTACATTCTTGTCATTTATTTGCTCATTCGAAAAAGAGGACGATTTGCGAAAAATCGGCATAATCTATTCACCCCCTCTAGATTATCGTAGCCACTTGGACTCACAAGTGGTATCAGAACCAAACTCTTTGGCTAGCTCGTTCCGAGTAAAGAGGAAAGATCCTTGGCTACAAATGAAGCTTATCTCACCACCGGCGCCTCCACCAATAAGCCACCACTATTCGACGCCAACAACTACGCATTTTGGAAAGAGCGTATGGAGTGTTTTCTACAAGGGTGCGGATTTGACATTTGTAATGTGGTTATTGAAGGAGTTGCTCAACCAACAAAAAAATTGGAGGATGGCACCACGACTCCCAAACCGTTCAAGGAGTTCGATGAAAATGACAAGAAGGCTTCTCTCTAAACGGTAAGGCCTTAAATATTTTACATTGCTCTATTACCGCCACCGAGTATAATCGCATAAGAGGCATAAGGTCGGCACATGAAGTTTGGGAAAAATTAGAAACCATCTATAAGGGCACAAAGAAAGTGAAGCAAGCAAGAAAAACAATGCTTGTGATAGACTTTGAAAATTTCAATATGCATGATGGTGAAATCATATCAAAAATGGTGGAGAGGCTTGACAACATTGTCAAGCCTCTTGTGGCTCTTGGAATGGTCATCTCCGAAGAAGACAAGGTGACCAAGGTATTGAACGCTCTTCCCGGCTCATGGTCCGAAAAGGTGACGGCTATCACGGAAGCACAAAATCTTGAGACACTCAAATTCGATGAGCTCATCGGGAACCTCCTCACCTACGAAGTCTATCTCAAGGAGAGAAAAAATTCCAAACCATCCATCAATCAATTGGGTATGCAAAATATTCCTAAAGGTCTTGCATCTTCTTCTAATAATGCATACTATGATATTGATGAGGATGATGAGGAGACGGCCGCACTTGTTCATAAATTTGCAAAATTTGTGAATAAAAATAAGGCGAGAAAACCAAGAGACAACTCGTGTTTTAAATGCGAAAAATTCGGGCACTTCATAGCCGATTGCCCAAAACTCGAGGAGAAGGAACAAAAGAAGAAGAAGCCTTTTTCGAAAAAGAAGCCTCTAAATGCGGAAGTCAAAACTTGGGATGAGCTACTTGAAACAACCGACGAAGAAGGAGATTCCGAACATGATCTTATGGCCATAGACGACGAAAACAACGAGGTACGCTCTAATGCTTCATCCTCTTCCTTAGTTGATGAATTGCAATGTGATTTTGATGAATTGCAAATTGAATTTCAAAATTTGATTGTTAAATACAAGACTTTGAAAAAGGAGCATAAAGAGCTTAAAATTGAAAAGGAAAAATTATTTACTTCTTATTCTCATGCTATTACTCTTACTAGAGTTCATACTCTTGAAACCGAAAAAGAATCGCTCACCAAAGATATTAAATGTTTGAAAAAAGATGTGCATCGTTTTAACTTAAGTACGGATAAAGTTACAAAAATTTTAGATGCACAAAGAGGTGAACATTCTAAATTAGGACTTGGCTATAAACCTTTTCAACCTCTTTCAAAGAAAAAAGACTAAGGTCCGACTTTTGTACGTGCTAGTAGTGCCCATAATCTTATTTGTTTTTATTGTAGTAAAGTTGGTCACTATGTTAGTCATTGTAAATTGAAGAATAATTTTAGCTTTGTTTGGAGACCCAAAGGTCTCAAGGCTAACCCCCATTGACCCCAAAACTATAGGGTACCTAAAAATAATTCTTTTGTGGGTCATAGGGGCTATAACAACTATGGACGATTCAAAATGGCTCGTGGACAGCGGGTGTTCACGCCATATGACCAGAAAGAGAGAATGTTTTACCAACATCAAGCTCCAAGAAGAGGGTATGGTCATGTTCGACAATGGCAAAGGAAGAATTCTTGGAAATGGAGAAATTAGTAACTCTTCTTTCTCTCCTAGTAATGTTCTTTTAGTAGAAGGGCTTAAGTTTAATTTGATAAGTGTTAGCCAACTTTGCGATTCAAATTATATTGTTATTTTTAATAAACAAAAATGCCTTATTTCCAAAAATGATAAAATTATTTGTGAAGCAAATAGAAAAGACAATCTTTACAAAATTTGTACAAGTGATTTGGTTAGTCAAAATGTTTCTTGTCTTGTCGCCAATAATGATTTAACTAGTTTATGGCATAGGCGACTTGGACATGTTGGATACAAAAATTTGCAAACTATTTACAAAAACCAACATGTAAAAGGACTACCCAAATTGAATTTTGAAAATCTTGGCTTATGTGACACTTGTCAAAAGAACAAATTAGTTAAGAGTAGTTTTAAGCCCAAAAATGAAATTTCCACTACCAAACCCCTACAAATGCTTCATCTTGATTTGTATGGGGATATTGGTACGACAAGTCTAAGTGGAAAACATTACACTTTTTTTTATAGTTGATGATTTTTCTAGATATACTTGGACTTTTTTTCTTGCAAATAAAAACGATTCCGTTAATGAGTTTGTTAAGTTGTGTAGACTTATTGAGAATAAAAGGAAGATACTATTAAGTCTATTCGAAGTGACCGAGGTGGAGAATTTAGAGTCTTTTGTGAAACCAAGGGATATAGTCACAATTTTTCGACTCCAAGGACACCTCAACAAAATGGAGTAGCCGAAAGGAAGAATCGGACACTTCAAGAAATGAGTCGGTCCATGCTCAATGAATTTTCACTTCCAAAATATTTTTGGGCCGAAGCCATAAGTACCGCTTGCTATGTCATTAATCGAGTTTATATTCGTCCTAAAATGAATAAAAATACATTGAGCTTTGGAAAGGAAGAACTCCAAATATTAGTTATTTCAAAATATTTGGATGTAAGTGTTTTATTTTGAATACTAAAGATCAATTGGACAAAGTTGATCCTAAAGCCGATGAAGGAATATTTATGGGGTATTCAACCAAGAGCAAAGCATATCGGGTTTACAATAAGACTAGTGGGGTTGTTGAAGAATCCATCCATGTCAAATTCAATGAAGCTTCGGGTGTTGAAAGGATACCCAATGATGAAAGTGATGAAGAGGATATTGTTGGACCCATTGTTCAAGATAATACTCAAAATGATCAACCTTCAAGCTCAAATGTTCCTCAAGAAGACCAAGGTGATACTTCGGATCTTCCCGTAGCATTGAAATTTAAGGGAGATCACCCAAAAGATCTTATTATTGGTGATCCCCTTGATAAAGTAATGACTCGAGGAAAATTTGCCGAGAAAACTCTTATATCTCAAAAAGAGCCTAAAAATGCTAAAGAAGCTATTGAAGATGATGATTTATTTTTAGAAATGCAAGAGGAGTTGAATCAATTTGAAAGGAATGATGTATGGGAACTAGTACCTTGTCCTCCATCTCAAATAATTATAGGCACAAAATGGGTATTTCGGAACAAGCTCGATGACTAAGGCAATATTATTCGAAACAAAGGAAGGTTAGTAGCTCAAGGTTATCGTCAAGAAGAATGTATTGATTATGATGAAACATTTGCACCCGTAGCACGTTTAGAAGCTATTCGTATTTTACTTTGCTATTCTTGTTTTAAAAATTTCAAGCTTTACCAAATGGATGTTAAATCCGCATTTTTAAATGGTCTAATTCAAGAAGAAGTCTATGTAAAATAACCTCCGGGGTTCGAAAATTTTTCTAGGCCTAATGATGTTTATAAACTGAAAAAGGCCTTGTATGGTTTGAAACAAGCACCCCGTGCATGGTATGATAGACTTAGCTCTTTTCTTTTGCAAAATGGTTTTATAAGAGGTAAAGTTGATACTACTCTCTTTGTTTTTGAAAAAGGGCAAGATTGCTTATTAGTGCAAATTTATGTTGATGATATTATTTTTGGTGCTACTAATGAATCCTTGTGCAAGAAATTTTCTAAGTTAATGCAATGTGAATTTGAAATAAGCATGATGGGGTGTAGGTCCCAAGGGGTGTGAGTGTAAGGTTTAGAAGGGGGGATTGAATAAACCTTACCAACTTTTCGATTTAGTCCTTTTTAAAATGTTCGAGTTAATACTTCACGGTGAGTCCTTGGTGACAAATGACTAAGTTAGTTAATCAGAGAGTTAGTCACTCAACGCACTCGACCGAGCCGCTGATGATAACTAACTCGATTGTTTTGACTAACTCGACTCGTGTGATATGTTTTCATTGGAAGACTTAACACCCTTGAATCAGTTAAGTTTATTTTAATATTTGGTTTTAGCACTTGGTTGATTATCAATTGGATAGCAAATTTATCAAATGAGATATAAAAGTAATATGCAGAAATTAAAGTAATCTTGAAATGTAAATGACATAATAAGTTTTTATAGAGGTTCAAGATGTGGTAATTCTTCTACTCCTCTCTTCTCCAACTCCTGGAGGAATCCACTAAGTATTGATCAATATACGAGTGGTTAACGAGTCCCGATACAAGTCTTGATCACACACAGTGACTTGATCCTTTGGGACTCGATCCCTAGAGATGCATTGGTCACACAGCTAGCTTCTCGTACGACTCAGCTTCTCCACAGGCCAGGTGCCTTGCTACGACTCAGCTTTTTGGAGTATTTTTTGAAGTTTATTTTTGACAAAAATCGGAAAACATTTCAAGTTGGAGGTAGACCGGTCGAGCAAAAGATCGACCAGTACCTAGAGAAATGAAAAACGAGAACAGAACACTCCAGACTTGAAAAACTGAAGAGGGGAACCGGTCGACCCCCCCTCTGAACGGTACCTGGATCGCACTAATTCTGTCTAACGTTCAAAATTTTCTATAGGGTGACCGGTCGCCCTGTGTATTGTTTTGACAGCAAAAGTTCTACTGTTGGAATCCTTATCAGCAAGATTTGCTTTTCAATTTTGTACAATATTTCTACATTTTGTGATCCTATGTCTATGAAGACTCTCCTATAAATAGAGGATGATTTGAAGACACAAGACACAACACACAAGCATACAATACAACAAGAAATCAGCAAAATTCTCCAAGCTTTCATTTTTACATTCTTGTTGTAATAGCCTAAGTTCTTGCACTTGCACAATCTTGAGGTCTACGCTTTTTGTTCTTGATTACACTTGCACTCAATGTTTGTATACTTCATTTATTGAGTTGTAATCTTGAATTTTTCTATCATCCAAAACAAGATATCCTTGTTAGTGTTCTTATGGTAAGAACACACTTGGGTGATCTTGGGTGTTGAAGTGTGTGGTACTCTTCATAGGTGTTGAAGGAAGATTGTGGTAATCTCCTTAAAGGTGTTGTAAGAAGATTGTGGTAATCTTCAAAGGTGATGTTGTATTAATTGTGGTAATTAATAAAATCTTTTTTTCTTTTTGAAATCCATCCCGGATATACTGGAGTGGTAGAGGATTAGACCCTAGGTGGGTTGAACCTCTATAAATCGAAGAGTGTTATTTATTTTGCGCACTTACATTCTTGTCATTTATTTGCTCA
The DNA here is from genome assembly GCA_016081115.2 of Rehmannia glutinosa. NCBI lineage: Eukaryota > Viridiplantae > Streptophyta > Magnoliopsida > Lamiales > Orobanchaceae > Rehmannia > Rehmannia glutinosa. The sequence continues at coordinate 59,423 of JABTTQ020000026.1, read as the reverse complement.
TTCGAAAAAGAGTGGGATTTGCGAAAAATTGGCATAACCTATTCACCCCCCTCTAGATTATCGTAGCCACTTGGACTAACAGTGTTTGGCTAAAGTCGAAGTACCTAAGCCGAAACAAGTTAGAATTTGTCCGAAGATGATCAATTGTGCTTTCATTGGATATGCTAACAATAGTAGTGCATATCGCTTTTTAGTGCACAAGTCAGCAATTTCTGATATAAATTAAGGTATGATCATTGAATCAAGGAATGTTGTATTCTTAGAGAATATCTTTCCGAACAAAGAACGGAAAGAAGAAAGTTTGATTAAACGAACTTATGAAACTGCAAGGTTACCTCAAAGTGATGATGAAGATGAAACAAGACGCACTAAAAGGACAAAAGTAGCTAAGTCTTTTGGTCCTGGTTTTCTAACTTATATGTTAGAAAACGAACTCCGAACTATTCAAGAAACATTGTCTAGTCCAGAAGCTCCTCTCTGGAGAGAAGCTATCAATAATGAGATAGATTCCATCATGCAAAATCACACTTGGGAGTTAGTTGATCTCCCACTGGGTTGCAAACCTTTGAGATGCAAGTGGATCCTTAAAAATAAGTATAAAGCAGATGGATCTATTGATAAGTATAAAGCTCGTTTGGTAGCTAAAGGGTTTAGACAAAATAAGGAATATGACTTCTTCGATACATATTCTCCTGTCACGAGGATTACATCCATTTGTGTTCTCATTGCTATTGCAGTCTTGCATAATCTTGGGATACATCAAATGGACGTTAAGACTGCCTTCTTGAATGGTGAGCTTGAAGAGGAGATCTATATGGAACAACCCGAGGAGTACGTTGCACCCGGTCAAGAACGAAAGATGTGTAAACTTGTTAAGTCACTTTATGGACTAAAACAAACACCTAAGCAATGGCACAGAAAGTTTGACTAGACTATGAAGTCAAACGGTTTCAAGATCAATGAATGTGACAAGTGTGTCTACATTAAAGGTGCTACAAATGATTACGTCATAATATGCCTTTATGTGGATGATATGTTGATTATGGGTAGTAGTTATGATTTAATCATGAATACTAAGAACATGTTGAAGAAGAACTTTGACATGAAGGATATGAGATTATCGATGTTATATTAGGATTAAAATCTCTATGACTTGAGATGGAATTGTCTTGTCACAAATCCCATTATGCCGAAAGCATACTTAGAAGGTTTAATGTTTTTGATAGTCCTCCCATTAAGACACTGTAGATCTAAGTCTACACTTGGCCAAGAATAGAGGCGAACCGTTTCTCACCGGAATATGTAAGGGTAATTGATCGATCGATGTACTTAATGAATTGTACACGTCCGGACATTGCATAATCGGTGAGTAAACTAAGTAGGTTCACAAGTAACTCCGAGTACGAGATCACCGGAAAGCCGTGACGAGGGTACTTAGATATTTAAAGTATACCATGAACTATGGAATACTTTATATGAGATATCCAACAATTAGAAGGATCTTTGTGATGCCAATCGATATCAAACACAAAAGACTCCAAGTCCACAAGTGGATTTGTTTTCACAATAGGTGGATGAGCGGTGTCGTGGAAGTCTTCTAAGAAGACGTGCATAGCTCGATACACTATGGAATCTGAGTTCATTGCTTTGGATAAAGCTGGAGAAGAAGCTGAATGGCTTAAAAACTTCTTAGAGGATATTCCTTGTTGGAATAAGTCCGCGTACTCTTTGTGATGATACTCGTGATAGTCAATCAAAGAATTGGAAGGGCACAAAGCGGATGTATAATGGTAAGTCTAGACATATACGTCGGAGACACAATACCATTAGACAGTTGATTTTGAATGGAGTTATTTCGGTTGACTACGTGAAGTCAAAGGAAAATCTTAGGGATCCGCTTACAAAAGGCATAAATCGAGATCAACTGCATAAACTCTTAAGGGGAATGGGTTTAAAATCCACAACTTAAAGAATGTTCATAGCTGTAACCCAACCTTGTGAATTGGAGATCCCAAGACCTTGGTTCAATGAGACAACTAAGTTATGAATGTTCAGCTGAACACTTGGAAAACGTGTTAGCTCATTCTTGATACATCCAAGTGAATGTAAACCTGCTGAATGTGGTGAGGTTAAGTTTAAGACTTTTAATGATTCCTATACCGAAAGGTGGAGTATGGCAGGATACTCTTCAATAGGAGATCACCTATATAAGTGAGAAGTAATGGCCTCTTCAAAGAAACATTTATGAATCTAAGATATGGTCCAGTATTTAAATGGACACAACGTGAGAACAACAAGTGTTAAAGTTGTTATTGTGTAAATCTTGTTGTCTCGGTTTACACAAACGGTACAGTATTCAAGACATCGCGTCACTAAGCGCGAGAACTCAGATAGTATTTTACTAAGGAAGGTTCAAAGCCACAATCTACCTATTCTGATGCAATAATGATTCGCCGAGACTTTCAAGCGAATCTGCATACACGCATGCATTAATTTCATTCATGTGGGGGAATGTTGGAATTTGGTCTTTGAGAAATGAGTGTTGACCCGATTTTGACCAAATAATTCCATTAGTGAAAAATAGAATTAAATTATTTGTAAAAATTCTACTAAGAGAGTAGATGAAAATAACATTTGGAATTTCTCAAAACTGATTCCGGGTGAATGAAAAATTAATGCTAGAAGTTAGCCACTTAATACAAATAAATGTATGGAAAATGAAAAAAGTGGGGAAGGAGAAATGCTCCATCCCACATAGGAAAAGGATGAACAGTTTGCACACATAATATATCTCAAGTTGGACTTATGGGTTTGGGCCCTTGGGGGCACCCAAGTTTTTAAAAGGGTGAGGACCTACATGTTTGTGGGTTTGGTTCAAAGCACACACGCGCGCGCGCCGCCGCCCGCCGGCCGGCCGACCCGGGTCCGGTTCGTGGGCCGTGGGCCTGGGCTTGGGCCCTTATTCTTTTTGGATAAAAAACCTTTAAAATAAATATTTAATTAATATTTGTAATTAATTAAACGAATTTAATTAATTTTTGTAATTAATTAAAACAGATTTCAACCTGGGAAGAGGTTCGCACCCAAGCACGGGCGGACGCACGGCCCGTGCGTCCTACCGTACCTGCGCAAGTCCATGCGCGGTCAGCGCGTCGGGTCGTGCGTCATCATGCCGCACTGCGCACGGCGGCGTCGACGGTCGTCGCGTCGAGTTGTCGTCTGTCGATCTGAAAAAATGTGTCTTTTCGAGCCAAAAGACGTGATCTTTCCATATGGGGCACCAGAGGCCTATATTATTCGACCTCTGCTGACTGAATTAACACACGAAAATCATCAGAAACATAAAACCGGTCATTGCATTCTGCATATTAACTTATTTTCCTCCTTCATAGCTTGAAAGTGAGAAACTCTTGTTGTTCACTGTAGTTTCGATTTTGCTGGTGCTGCTAACCGGAACAGTAAAAGTCGTTGTATCTTAGAGACGAGCGCCGGAACCATAAGCGCTCGGTATACGGGGCGTATTCCGTCTTGCGGAGACTGAATACAATTCAGGCCTCGACTTAGCCATACACTTATACACTAGCCATTTTCCTAAACCGAAACCATACACTTTTTTAACCTACAGAAACTAAAATGGGGTGGGGATCAAACCCCTGATCTGACTACTATCTGATTCCCTTTTAAACAGTTCTAATAATGTAAAAAGATGACTACAATTGATGTTTAAAAAAGTTAGTGATTTTCAAAGAAGAAAATAGTGTAATTTATGTTTCAGAATGAATGTAGGATAAAAAGAAACATAAAAAATGCATCCGAAATTTTAGGTTAAAATCGAACCAAATTACTCAATACTCAACTTGAAAGTTGTCGTTAATAGCTTGTTAATTTGACACATTTTTTTCTAATATATAAAACTTTGTTCGAGTTCGACTAAAATAGTAAAAAAAATTAATATAATATGTGTAAAAATATCAAGTTACTCAAGCTTGATTCCTGTTCCGTTCAACTAAAGTTTGTTCAAGCTCAATTTGATTAATAATCAAATCAAGCCCAAACACAATTTTAAACCTCGATAATAATTTAAACAAACTTGAACTATACTATGTTTCAACTCTACTCTATTCATTTATATATCTACCAAAACATAGCATTGAAAAATGGCATGCACTACAAAACTAATTTGAATATAATCTGATAATCATAACTAATATTTAGCAATTAAGATGATTCAAATACAAATTGTTTAATTCCTTTTTTAGTACAAGGTGAATAAAAGAAGATGGGACACATGCATTTAATGAGATCGAACTCGAGTCAATTATCGTCCTGACAATACAATTCTCAATTACTGGAACACAAGTTTGATATATCCCACAAATTGTTTAAATATGTGAAAGCATTCTTTTGTAAATCTTTTTTATCTTCTTAAAATACAGTTTGAATTTTATAAATTATATTTAATGAACTTAATTGTACTATATTAAAATCTAAAATGACATAATTGAACTTTATCCTAAAAAATCGACAATTCAAGTGAAGATATCTCAATGTTATAATGGCTAATTTTACTTTCACCCATAGGCACTGTGCATTTGGCAAAAGACAGGAGAATCAACATAAGGATATGCTTCTACCGTTTCAACTATTTCCTTTGTTTTTCTACACATTCTTTGGATGGATACATTTTAGGCTGTGAATCTGTGATTGATAATGATCTCCGAAAAATTCATTTCACATAGTTATTTTTTTTCATTAATATATGTTTATTTATGAGTTTTTTCTTTTAAAATATTTGTCTACTTTATATAATCAAACACAATGTAACCATTGCATTTCTATTTTTATTTATGTAATATTTTCAAAGTATATTTTATATTTTAGTACATATAGAAAAACAGATATATTACATTAAATGTAACCATATTATTTTTTTAATTTTACATCCAAATATAATCTCAAAAAACATTTGTCTTCTCTCTTTTCATTTTTATTATCTAAAATAACATTGTTTCTAAAAGCAGAAACAATCACATCATTACCGTCAATCGCAATAATGTGAAATTTGAAGGAGTTGAGGCTGAAAAATTCAACCATCATTGAATTTTTCTGGCATCTTTTTAACATGGTGACTATACGTTTTGTTGGGGGATAAAAAAAACTTTTCCCAATATTCCTTATTTTTATTATTTCTCGTATTGTTTAATTAATCATTCAATAATATTAATCTCCATAAGATCCATATATAATTATCCGGCCAATGCGGCTCATCAAGGTATAAAAAAGGTCCATCAAGGCCTATGCGGTCCATCAAGGTATAAAAGAGGTTTGTCCTTATTATTTGTAAGTAATTCTCACAATCTGAGTTATTGCAATTAATTATTGTGTTTTACGTACTCTGATATTCTCCTACTTCCGATACAAACTTGAGCTCGGAGGGATCTCTTTAGGATAACTCCAAAACTCGTCTAACGTTATCAGCTCCGGAGAAAAAGTTGGATCATTGCTGACTTAGCTAGAATAATCTAACGATTTTAAGCAACGTGTAGAAAAATCCAACTCTGTTTACATGAAGTACCAACAAAAAAAGGAAGTTCCAAAATATCTTTATACAAGTTTGAAGTAGCTTCATAAAATTTAATCTTACAAATTTACAACGAGTTTAAAACTATACTACGAGCACACGAGGGGCAATATAATATTAATTTTTGTGTCTTTTGGTAATCGTTATATTTTAATTAATTATAATCAATTATCATGAAAATAAACAAATACATACAACTAAAATTTAAATCAAATACAACTTGAAGTATTTTGAATTCTAGATCTAATCATCTGATGAGATAAAAAATATTATTACGGATATAGAAGTCCATTAAGAATTGGTTCTTTTGACAAACCACGTGACAGTATTTATTATGTTTCATTTTTTAGATAATGATTTCATGTTGAAGTATTACTTAAAATATTAAAAAAGAAAGTGATCAAGCTGGAATGATTACGATATTATAAATTGGACTAACTAATAAAATATTTTGCAGCTAAAATAAAGTTGGGTGACTTTTTATCTACTTCAATGATTTTGTAGATCTATTTATCATACTATTTTTTCCACTTAAATTAATGTTAAATTTAACCGTATTTTTTGTGTTGACATTAACAAAAGAATTAAAATGATATTTAGAGAAATTTATTTTAAAATGTACGGGTATTTTAATAAATTTACGCGATCAAAAGCTTTAACACTTCTATAAATGAAGGTACAGACGTGACTGCTTTATGAAAGAACAACAAATAGTACTCATGATCAATTAATTTGTACTTGGATCGTATACATTTGAATACGAACACTTTTCCATATTGAGTGGAAGCACCAAGGACATGGACAAAAAGACTTTTTGGATTTAAATCACATTGGAAGGCTCATTAATTTTTAATGATGTCGTATAAAACGTCGTCTACCAAATCCAAGAAATTATTACTCATATTCAACCTCCTAAAAAACTAATAGAAAAAAAAAAAAAAACTAATACTATAAACTCTTGACTCTTCCACTATTTTACATGGATTTGAACTTTCACTTGATCCATCTTATGCTTTAAGAATGCGTCACGATTTCTGCAACAAATTAATAAGACAATTTTATGCCTTTGTATTAAAACGGCGAAAAATATTTTGCCATCTAAACGTTGTCGTTTTTGGTATTTTTAGGAAAACAATTGTTACACTTTGCTATCTGTAGCATGCTAATTGTTGAATCTTTTGTCGAGATTCTGTCATCAGCATGACCGCCTCTTGTTTGTGCACTTTTTTTTTTAATTACAGGTTGTTTGAGTTGCTAAGTTCAATTTTGTTGACCGCTGAAAAGTTAAATTATTATTTTGCCCACATAAAATAAACTGGAAATAATCAAAACGTGCACAAACAAGAAGCGTGTCATGCATGTGACAAAATTACATCATAAAGCTCCACAAATTGAGGGGCTCTAGATAGCAAAATGCAGAACTCGTGTAATTGAGATGACAAAATGTAACAATGAAAAAAAAGTTTAGCTCCCAAAATGCAAAAGTTGTTATAATTTGGACCAGCATTTTTACACCTATAAATTTTTTTAACCTATCTATACATTTGTTGCTCAAATTAATTCAAGCAAGATACGTTTTAACCAATGACTCAGGCTCATCACAACCCCACATTTCTCATTGTAATCATGAATTAAGATCAGGGTCGTTCCTATAATTTAAGAGGCCTAGTGCGAAACGAAAAGGGAGTTCTTTATATTCATATAAAAAGTTAAAAAAAAACTAATAAAAATAAAATAATGAGCATTATATTTTCATTTGGACATTTCTACTACTACAAAAAAAGATACTTTAATATCATTACATCATAAATTTAAAGGAGAAAAGTTATCAATACAGATCTCCTTGCATTTTGAAACTGATTCTGCCGCTGCTTAGGTAAAAAAAAAATTAACTTTGTATCTGTGGAGAATTGAACAAGCATCCTCGATTAAGCAAGAGAGAGCACAAAGCACTGCGCCTAAGAGTTCTTTTGTCATAATTAATATTATTATTTTACTTTATGTTTTATTCCGTCCTGCCTAGGTAAAATCGGGGCTCGGGGGCCCTCGTCGGAGGGGGGCCCTGCGGTGCCGCCGCCTTGGCCGCCCCTAGGACGGCTCTGATTAAAGAAAAAAAAACTAGAACCACAAAATCCCAAAAAAATCTCACAATAAATGAACCAATTTATCTATTCATGAGGAATGTTAGAAACAGAAAAAAGTGGGTGTCAATATCTTGGACGATTATTACATCATGTGCAATTTGGAAAAGCAAACAAAGATCAAAACTGGGGAAAAGGGACATGGGATTGTTTATCACATGGTGTGAGGATAAGAAACAAAAATGTACCTCTCCATTCTGTCTCTTTAATGCTCATAAAAGTCGGTAGGTCGGCAATGCGTGAAAGAGAAATGTTGGCCCATCCATGTTTTTTTTTTTTTTGAGGAAGGCCCATCCATGTTTTTGCTATTTGTTTGAACATGCAAAAAAAGTGCTACAAATGTTCAAGAGACTGTAAGAAAATTCCAATTTATCGACAGAAATTACGAACATAAATAATTTTGTTATTAAATTTTACAATTACCTACAGATACCAACAAAATAAAAAATATTATATTTCTCAAAAATATACTGACAAATTAGCGACAAATTACCGACAGAAATATTGTTGGTATTTACCAACAGTTTTATATTATGTAGGTAAGTTTTTTTTATCTACAATGATTTTACCCACAACAATTTTACATACACTTTACATTTATCTTAATACTTATCTACATAATTTTTCTATAGGTAAACTGATTTTCTCTTGTAGTGAGAATACAATTTTTTTTTTTTGTTTTCTGCTATTTTGTAATACAAAATACCGATCAATTTTCAATTCTACTTTACACGATTAAATTAAGGTAAAAAAACAAATTACCAGGGATAATTTATATAGTAATTATTTACATATTAATTAAAAGTTGTTAGGTGACTAGCTACCCAAGAAATGACATAATGATAACTTGCACGAGTTAGAAAGACAAATGAAAATTGTAGTACAAAAATTTTGAAATCAGTGGATGGATCTCAAATTGTTTTGGTTTTGGAGTTTTGGCAATTCAAGGACCACTATTCTTTTCTCCTTTTAGAGGTGTCATAATGTTTCAAAATATATTTATCATGAATTTTTTTGAAGGTAATTTTAAAATTCTGGTTTCATGAAAAATGAACGAAATTTCAAAAATGGAGTTTGCTTGAATTTGAGACACTGATCAGTAGTAGCGTCTGAGAAGAAGGATACACCATGCTGAATTTTTTTAAGGACTTATTACTTATTGGGGAGCGTTATTAACACCCCCAAAACCTATCAATACACTCTTATTCTTAATACACATTCACTCATTTTTAAATATAATATATTTACTTTATACACCCCCAAATCTTTTCCTAATTTACCATTTCTCAATTAAAAACCTAATAGAATTGTACATTTTTATCTACACCTCAATTAAAAAACTAATAAGATTATGCATCTTTATCTATACCTCAATATTATATTTCCATGATACTCATTATGATTATTGATCGTGCTAATGTCGTTCTTGTCCGTAAATGTTGGTACCATTAATGGCTGCTTCATTTCTAACACTACATAAGAATCTGCAAATGTTTATGGTACTATTGTATTTTCTTGAATTTTATGAAATTATCGCTATGACGTATAACGTTTTATTTTGTAAAGTTGGTACGGCGATATAGCATAATTAAATTTGAAAAAAAAAAAAAAAAAACAGGTGGAAATAGACTCTTGTTCATATTTCTAAATAATTGATAAACTTTTTGCCGCATTGACTTGGTCCACAGGTTTTAGGCCTTTTCTCTTCTGAGTATTGTGGAAATATAATATTGAGGTATAGATAAAGATGTATAATTCTATTAGTTTTTTAATTGGGGAAGGATAAATTGGGAAAATGTTTGAGAGTGTATTAAGTAAATATATTATATTTAAAAAGGATTAGGGGTATTTTAAGAATGGGGGTGCATTGATAGATTTTGGTGGTGTTAATAGCATCTCCCTTACTTATTAGACCCACTAAACTCGTTTTATAAACTGAAAAGTATTTAGAATTGTATATTTTATGCTTTTAAAACTTTTTAAAAGAATATACCTTTCATATGATAAATCATAATATATTATATAAATACAAAAATTAAAAAAAAAGTAAATGGACAGGAAAAAGCCCAATTAATGCTCATTTATACTATTAAAACTTCCCCCAATTAGGGTGGCCCAGAGTCCGGGTCAAAGCAAACCCATTGCAATCCAAAGTTATCGTTTAGTTGGTAAAACAGACATAGGAGCTGACGGCCCCATTTGGTGGCTCAGAATGTCCCCTATAGGCCCATTTTCCTGTCTCAAGAAATCGGTTAGTCCTTATTTATTACCCAAATTGAATGTATAAACAACGGGTCCCAAATTCCAATTTAAGTAACATGCCCTTCCAGCCCAAAAGCCACCTAATGGGCTTCGAAATTCGATATCTGTTATATATCCAATCTTTGTTTACTGGGCTTTTACTGGATTTTAAATTGAAATGATTACATGTGGTTACATTTTAGAATTAATATACTCTATATACTAAAAGAAAAAATAAATATGCCACATATCATTCTCCCATATCCACGTGGCAAATTCATATTTATCCATATAATAATCCTAAATATATATTTTTCAAATATAATCTAAATATATAATCTAAAAAATAACAATTAACCCAACAATCAAGAACTCTATCGATATAATCTAATTTTTCTGGTAAATCAAAGATTTTGTAGGTTGTTTTTTTTAATCTAAAAGATAAAAAAATAGATAATAAAATGAAGGATTATATTTATACAATCTTTTTTTCCACGTACATGATATGATGATATATATTGACAAGTCAAAACTCAAATAAATAAATGTTCAAATTTATTAATAATAAATTTGTTTGTTGCTTATCAAATATCCTGCAAGTTTGAAGGAAACAATTAATATGATACTATTCTAAATTCTGTATTTTTTTTTGGTATTTCACTATTTCTAATCGTATTTTGAATATCCTATAACTATCACAACAAATTTGTAACACCAAGACTTTGTCTTTTAACAATCCAGTGCAACACACCGTTGTTGTTCTAGTAATTCATTAATAAAAAAATCATCAAAAATTAATCAATAAGCAATAAATGATATCATTACAATATGCGACTGCTTTCAGTTGTAGTTGAAATTCATAAACTTTCATAATTTTAGGATCCCTGTTATGGATTAAACTGTAGACATTCTAATTTGACTAAAACCCAATCCAAACTAAATTCAGGAATTAATATCATTAGAACTGAAGTGAATTTAACATTTTAAAATTTTGATATATTAATTCATGATAGGCTATACAAACCCAGTTAGGGATGGCAATGGGTCCGGGTAAGACCCGGACCCGAACAAGATCCGCCTTCTTTGGGGCGGGTATGAGTCCAATAAATGGGTATGGGGCGGGTAACGGGTATTGAGTTTTAGACCTGGGCGAGTATGGGTCGGGTAAGGGGTATGACAGGACCCGACCCAGACTCGACCCATATAATTTTTATTTTATTTTATTTATTTTTTATATATAATGAATATATTATATTATTCTTGTTGAAGGACTCTTGATTTATATATGTTGGTGTTTATTTCATAATTTATATAATATCTACAAAATTATATAAATAACATAAATTTTGAGTGTATTTATATTTTGAGTAAAAATCGTAAAAAATTGGCCAAATATATGAAGTTGGCGGGTCTAATGGGTCTTACCCGCAAGACACGGGTATGGGTCTAGATGAGACGGGGCGGGTATGGGTAATGTATTTTCTTAACGGGCCGGGTCCCGGGCCTAGGCGGACCCGACCCAGACCCGACCCATTGACATCCCTAAACCCAGTGATTGCCTATTATATGTATACCTCGTAATTTGGTTATTCAATTCTGAAATTTTATTTAACAATTTTGTTGTTACAACTTAATTCAATATTTTTTTTTAAATCAATTGCCTCAATATATAATAACGTACTGTTAAAATTCTGACCTTGGTCTAGGTTTTTGTCTAAGATTTTACAACCTTTTTTGTCTTGGTGTGTTGGTACTTGTTTCACTCTATATATATTGTTTAATTTAGATGAACCTTGTTCTCTCATTACTAGGTATAATCTTAATTGGATATTATTGATCATATTGAACTATTGAAGTATTGAACTACTTTCTGTTTAATTAATTGTTTCGAAAGTAAAATAAAATTCAGATTTGGGCCTTCCGTCCATACTATTTTTTTGTGACAATTTTTTGTTTTTGTTTTTGTTTTCCCACAATCATGATTTTCTCAATATAATTATGAGAAGAGTTGTGTGTAACTTTTTTTTTTATTGTTGCCAAATTAGTGACAACATGAATAATATTGTCAAATAGTGATTGTGGCAATTATTGTATCACTGAATCGCCACTATAGTCAATAGTGCAACTTATAAATAACTTTTGAATAAAAAAAATCAAATAATGACAACTCATTTATATGCAGTGCGTCATGATCAAATTGTAAAAAATATTCTCATGACATAATTAGAAAACTATTGATCTTGCTAAGTATAAATCAGTAGTGATTAATTTAATATATATTATATCGATTTGGACATCATGTCACTATAACTTCTTATATTGTAATGAATAGGTATCAACAACCAGCTATATATTTTTTTTTTAAGAAAAGAGCAGTAGTATTCAATAATTTAAAAGTGTTGGAAATCGTCCAACAACGATTGACAAATAGTGTTGGGAATGCTATCCCAAATAAAAAGATCAGACGACATGTTTTTTGCGAAACAAGCCATGAAATGGGCTACAAAATTCTTGTGACGCCTAACCCACGAAACATGAGACGTGGAGACTTGAGATTTGATATGAATTATGTCATCTCCTATGCCTGCACAAGAGCTCGGGAAGGCGGCTTCCTCATTTGCCGCAAGGATGATTGAAGTTGCATCTCCGAAAAAGTCGATTGATGCAAGGTTGAGGCTGCGGCCAAGGAGAAGAGCTTCGCGGAGGGCCAGAGCCTCTGAGACTTCTGCTGAAGAGATGTCATGAAACTTTTTGGAGAGTCCACTAATGAACTTTCCCGTGTCATCAAATGTTGCAACGCCAATGCCTGCGCATGTTAAAGAGATGGCACCGTCGAAAAAGATGCGAGGTCCGCTCGATGTTTTCTCCGTGAGACATTTTGAAATAAGGCTCGACGAGGGTCGTTTGGCCAGTTGTGGGCCGCATTGAAATCCAAGAGCTTATTGTTCGCTGATAGGACCACCGAATGTGGATGTGGGTCGATGTTTTCAATTTTTTTCATGTTTCGAGAATACCAAATGAAGTCACAAATGGCTGAAAAAAGTTCACATGCCTCTTGGTTGAGTTCAAGCAGGATATCACGGATCCAGATAGTGAAGCATTGTTGCTCAAACGTCATGATACAATTCCACATCCCGGCCATCTTCCAGGCGGTAGTAAGCAAAATCACAAGTGAAGAAAATGTGGGTAGTCAGAATCGGGGGGAAGTCACAAAACATGCAAATCTCTCGAATTTGTGATGTTTCAAGGTGTAGGAATTCGCTAGTAGCTATTGCTCCGGAGAGACATCGCCAGAGAAAAAGTTTTGTGCGTGGAGGAATACGTAAATTCCACAATTTCTTCCACGCCGAATTATGCGAGGGGTAGGAAGATGATTGAGCCAGGGTGGCGTTGTGGAAATACTCTGATTGTAAAATCGCGTGGTATGCCGTACGAACCGTAAATCAACCATTCTTTGAGAAGTGCCAACCCCGGATGTCTGGAAATTGGTTCAAACCAATTGGGATTGAGAGAATGGCTGAGGCTTCCTCTGTTGTGAAAAGTTCGCTGACTAAATTAACATTCCAGAAGTTTGTGTCATGGTTAATGAGTGAGGAGACAAAGTGATGGGTATTGTGGGTAGGAGGTTCACTGTGCACGCAAAAATCATGAGATCTAGGAATCCACGGATCACACCATATTCGCGTAGATGAGCCAGATTTTATTATTCTTCGACAACCCAATTTCAAGAACCGCACGCTACTCACTATGCTACGCCATGACCACGAAGGCCTATGCCCGAGTTGCGCTTGTAAAATAGTAGTCCCCGGAAAATATTTTGCTTTTAGAATTTGGGAGAGTAAGGCAGATGGGCATGTCAAAATTCTCCATGCTTGCTTGCAAAGAAGTGCTTGATTGAATGCTTTTAGGTTGCGAAGCCCCAGGCCGCCGGAGGTTTTGTCGAGACAGATTTTGCTCCAACTTTTCCAGTGAATGGTTCTCTTTTCTGGATCTTTCCCCCATAAAAAGGAAGCTGACATTGAATGAATCTTGTCTATAATAGCATCTGGGATTTTAAAACATGACATGGCGAACGTCGGAATGGATTGAATTATGGACTGTATAAGAACAACCTGTCCTGCTTGTGATAAAGTCTTTTCTTTCCACCCTTGTAATTTGGCCCAAAAACGGTCAAGAATGTGGTTGAAAATTTGCTTCTTGCTTGCGCCAATCACTGATGGCAATCCGAGGTATTTACCGTGACTCGAGACTTCGGGGATGTGAAGGAGTTGCGAAATGGAAAAGCGTGTATCAACGGAAGTATTTGGACTGAATAGGATTCCCGATTTCTCGTAATTAATTCTTTGACCAGAAACCTCTTCAAATAAATGGATGGCAAATTGGAAGTTGGTTGCTTCTTCAATCGTGGCTTGACCGAAAAGGAGGGTGTCGTCGGCGAAAAAGAGATGAGATATGGATGGGGCATTTTTGTTGATCGCGATCCCATGGAGGCGTCTGGAGGCCTGTAAATCCTGCAAAATGAGAGAAAATACCTTAGAGCATAAGATAAATAAGTATGGCGAAAGAGGATCTCCTTGTCTAATCCCCCGTTGAGGGTGAATGGAACCAAACTGATGACCATTTAAAAGGAAAGCGAACGAGGGGGTAGTGATACAAGTTCGAATGAGGGCAACAAAATGGTGGGGGAAGCCAAAAGCAGTGAGGACATTGAGGAGGAAGGTCCATTAAATACGGTCAAATGCTTTGCTCATGTCGAGTTTGATAGACATTAAACATGTTTTCCCATGGGTGCGCATTTTCATAGAATGGTGGGTTTCATATGCCACAAGGATATTATGAGTAATTAATCTGCCAGAGACGAAAGCTGATTGAGATTCTGAGATTATGGACGGCAATATACTCCTAAGACGCATGGTAAGGACTTTTGAGGCAATCTTATAGACAACATTGCAAAGACTGATGGGACGAAATTGCGTGACTAAACCAGTGTGTTTGATTTTTGGGATCAAAACAATATGGGTGAAGTTGTAATCCGACAGAAGGACGTTGTTATTCAGAAAATTCAAGACAAAATTTGTAATATCTTTTTTAACAATGTGCCAGAATTTCTGAAAAAATACGGGACTCATGCCATCGGGGCCAGGGGATTTAAAAGGGTGCATGTGTTTAAGAGCGCGGGTTACCTCATCGCCGGTGAATGGTTGAGCCAGAGATTCCGCCATCGCTTCAGTTACCTTTCGGTTGATTCGACTTAAAGCCCTCTTAATGTCCGAACTGAATGGGGAAGAAGAGGAGAATATGTTGGAGTAGTAAGTACCAATGATCTGCTAGATTTTTTTGGGGTCAGAGTGAGGGATACCGTTTTCATCTTTGAGTGAGGTGATTTGGTTGATATCCTGACGGATGGAGGACATAGCATGGAAAATTTTTGTGTTTCTATCCCCTTCCTTGAGCCAGTACTGTTGCTTGGCTCTTTGTTTCCATTTCAAGTCTTGAAGAGATAAGAGAGCTTCGAGTTGCGAATTGAGTTGGTGGATATTGTTCCGAATATCAGGAGTTATAGTTTTCCTAATGGAGGAAGAAATTTGATTTGATAACACCAATTTTGAGTGGAAGGTTACTGAAATCAGATTTGCTCCAGTTGAGAAGACCAACTTTGCATTTGTCAATTTTCTTCCCTACTTCCTCTAGATCAGAGTTCCAATTTTCGGCTATAATTCTTTCGCAGTCGGAAGATCGAATCCACATAGCTTCAAAACGGAAAGGCTTGCGCGTGCGGCCGGGATTGAATTGGCATGGTGAGTGTCTTGATAGATGGGTGAAGACAAAGGTGTGGTCCGATGAGTAAGAGTCGATATGTTGACTGACCATACAGGAAATAATGCGCGACAAGAGTTGTTGCAAACACTACGGTCTAGATGAGCTTGTTGGGTGAATGGGTGTATCGCAAGTCTCTGCCAAGTGAACCAACTTCCTTTATAACCCATATCTTGAAGTTCACAGAATTCGAGTGCCTCTCTAAAGGAGTCAATTTGCCATGTTGCTCTAGGGCCGCGCCCTTTAAATTCCGATTGGGTGAGAACTTCATTAAAATCTCCAAAGCATATCCAAGGTGTAGGTTGAGGGTTGTAAAGAGTTTTAAAATTCTGCTAGAATCGACGACGTAATGAGACATTTGGTTGCTCGTATATGCATGTGGCACGAAGAAGCGTATCGGCATAAGAGATATCTACATCGATGAAACGGTCGCTGAAATTACGAAGAGAGACATTAAGAGATTTCCTCCAGAGGAGGGCAAGTCCACCGGCTCTCCCGGTAGAAGGTGAAGCAATGCCAAAGAAACCAAGTGATGCTTTTATTTTTTCGATGACTGTGGTGTTGCATTTCGTCTCACAGAGAAACACAACGTTGGGCAACTTTGTGCGGATGATGTCCCGCAATTCTTGAACTGTGCGAGGGTTCCCAAGCCCCCGACAGTTCCAACTTAGGATATTCATGGTGATTGGCGGAGTTGGCTCGTGCCAATCTCCGCCGGAATATTTGAATCTTCAATTTTCTGTTTCTTATTGATCACCGTTAATTTCACCTTAGTTCTAATCAACTATTAGAATCAATTCATTTATATAATAAGTAACTTAGAAATTTCAAAGGAGAGGCCAAAAAATGGTGAATATAAAATAACACAATATTCTTAATCGACGATAAACACGATTATCGGCATATTTCAACGAAAATGATGTTCATAATACACAAATTATTAGTAAAATTTAAATGTATTACAAAAAAGACAACCAAGATTGGAAGGGGATTAGTGTGTGGCATCGATCCATGTACGTATGAACAAAATAATCATACACACGGATTCCTAATTTGGCATTTAAAAGAGAGCCTAAACGAGATAAGTTCGGCACTAGCTATCCTCAAAAATAAAAACTAGAATATTAATTAATGATTACGATGATCAGACAAAAATGGATAATTATAGGATGCAATTAATAAGATTCCATGGATGTCTTGATCATGTGGATGCTAATTAATTGAGACAGCTGATTGTGATGCCTCAAACTCAAATCCCTGATTAAGAAAAATACTAGCAATCCACAGCTCCAAGTTGTGTAGGTTTACATCCATTTCCTCTTCCATAACCTGCTTATTTCATTCAAAGATAATAAATAAATAAATAAATAATTTCATCAGATTCGGTAAGCTGAAAAGGAGCTGATTAAATTAAGAATTAATTACAAAAACTACTCGTGAAATTTAGCTTATTATAAAAATAGGATTAATTACAAAAAGTACCCTTGAGGTTTCACCCGATTACAAAAAATCCAACTAATTTCCTAAAGTACAAAAAATACCCCTCAACATTTACCTCCTTCATAAGAAAAAAATATTTGAAAATTCCAGTCTCATATTTATAAAAATTATTACAGTTAACCCCTTAATCTTAACACCAAATCAAACCTCAAGGACACTTTTTGTAACTTTGAAAGTTGCATATTTTTTTTTTTTTTGTAATTAGGTCAAACCTGAAGAGTACCTTTTATAATCATTCCTGAAATATTCCAGTTTTTTTTTTCCAAAGTTAATATTTGTTTTTATTTTTACAAATTGTACCCATAAGATGGAGGTATTTGCTAGGTAAATACAAATTTTTATAAAACTTTAAAGGGCTATTTGTAATTTTAAAAGATATTTTTTGTAATTAAGCTAAACATGAGGAGCTAGTACTTTCTATAATTATATCCAATTAAGTAAAGAAAAAGCTTATGTAATTAATGGAAAAGAATATAATATTCTTACATGCAAAGTGAAGGTCAAGACATAATTATCAGCAGCAGCACCCAAATTGGAGGACTGAACATTGAAACTTGTAAGAGATTCAAGTGCCTTAAAAAGGGACACAGCAACACCTTTCCCTTTGTTTGAAACTATTCTCACATAAAACCCTCTTTCCTCTACTTGAAACACATCCATCTGCACCAATATTTATTTTTGCATTAGCATTTAAAAATTTGATATTGCGTCAATTTATGAAATAGAAGAGTAAAAAAAGCTTATTTAATTATATTTGAAGTACCTTAAAAATCTTCTTGATTATGGGATAGAAACTTGTAGCATTCATTTTCTTGGCATTTTGAGTGTTTCTAAATTTGTCACCTCCTCCATTCAAAGATGACTCAAGACCAGCAATCTCAGATTTGAGCTTCTTTGCCTGCATTTGTAAGTCTTGCACATACAAAACGGCGTCGCCTACTATAGAAGCTTTATCCATCTGCACACCAAATATTCATGTCACATTTTTTTTTTATCACAATTAAGTTTAATTAATTGAAATTCCATTTTGAAGCTCTAGTGTAGTAATAAATTATGTTTAATATAATTTAGTTTACATTAGTGGTTTAGTAGTACAATATTATGTAAGCATAAAAATAAAATATAACATGATTGCCTGGCTTTAATTTTAGCGTTAATTACAAAAATACCCTTAAGATTCAATCTAATTAACAAGAAAACTCAACTATATTTTAAAATTAGAAATACTGTCCTGATTCTTTTAAAAACAACAAATACTGCCCTCATATTTGTCTATATTTTACAAATTACATAAAAGAGTATATTGTTAACCAAATATAAACATTAAGGGGTGCTCGTAATATTTTAACGGGGTATTTGTAATTTTAAAAAATAACTGAAGTTTATTGTAATTAGGCTAAACTAAGGGATAGATTTGGTAATTTACCGGCTATTAAGGATTCAAAGCAATGTTCATATGATAAGCTATTAACTAGTCTGGACTCAAGACTAGTTCATGAAAGCTGACACTGCAATTTGTTTGGTTTTTTTTGAAAGTTGACATTGCAATTGTTAGACGATAATAATTACATAGATATAATATTAAATATTTTCAAAAATATACACTTGACAACCATCAGTACGAAAACTGAGTCTTCAAAAAAAGTAAAAATTAAACTAACCTTAGTAATATTAGGAACCAATGAACGCAACGCGTAGAGCTTCTCTTTCATTCGTCCTCTCCTCCTCCGCTCCGAAATCAACGTTCTCGATCGATCAACCTTATTACCGCCATTCTTCTTATTCGTCGGCGTATTGTTTCCTGTGGTAGTCGTGGTGGCAGAGGATTCATTCTCATCCATTATTCCCTCTTCATCTTCTTCATCATCCACTAGCTTTTGGCACTCATTTTGTAAACCGAAACCCGCGATATCATTATGATCAGCTGCATTATGGCCCATTGCACCGTCGAAATCAAACAACGTCGGTGTCGTTGGCGGGAAAAACTGGCCGTCAAGATTGTTACAAACACCACCGTTAACAATATTTTGGCTATGATCAAAATTATAGCCTGGATTATTGAAATTGACCACGGGTTCGATCTCATTCTGATCTCCACGAATGAGATCGATGAATTGGTCGATATTGGCTTCATCCATGAAATCAATCAACCCGAAATCAGATGCATATTGGTGAAGTGGTAGCATTCCAATTTGGTCAACTCTCTCCATTTTTGATGTTTGTTTGACTTTTTTTCGTGACTGGTTTAATTGTGGGGTTTTTTGAGGTATTTATAGTATGGTGTGACGGGATAGAGTTCGGTTTATGTCGTAGTTATATGTTGAGTATTTAAATCGAGAAGGGTGTTCGGAGTTGACAATGTTACACTTAAAGATTAAACTAGTTGCCATTTTTTTAATCCTATATTTATAAATTAGTAATTTGTTTGACATCAGTTTTAGATCTGATTTGATCTTATTCCTTTATGGATTCTCCAGTTGTGTTATATATTTGGAAGCTGGCCCGCAAATATAGGCCCACAAACAAATTTTTTCTTTTTGTCTTTTTGTGTTTGGCGATTAGTTCCCGAAAACAATGACATGTTGAAATGAGAAACTAAATTTACAAGAATGTATCGAATTTTAGAAGAATTTCTAAGGGTGTTGGATGAACAACTCTAGTCAAGAAATTTTAATATTAGGAATATTTTTATTGCACATAAACCTATAGTTAAATTTTAATAAACGATTGGAGAAAGAGAATATTGGTAGCAAGATGACGAACGGCAATGCAAAGATTATTACTAGTGATATTGATGGATGAAATACTGTGTTTTTCCTTTGTACTCGTGGAAGGTTAAATCATGTTTTTAGAAAAAAGTTAAGAGTGAAGACCCAATTGTTAGAGTTACTAAGTATCAAATGACTCATGTTTAAACTTTAGATGATGTGATCATTCAATATGATAGCATAACTATGACCCAGAGATATAGCACCATAGGTGACAAAAAATTTCCCGCATAGAACAAAGACGGTGAGCCCCAAGTAAACAATGAAGTATTCAATGGGCTTTATTGAACAGCTCCCAACGACAATTAAAATGAACAGAGAATCAGATAATCGTTTGAGGGGAGAGGATTGTTTAGAAGTGCGAACAAAGTCTACATTCTTTAAATATGGGAAAGGTCTTGAGTTTATAAGATGACAATGTCTACATTGGTGTGGGCCTTTTCGGTGGAAGCCCCCCATCCCTCCCCTCCTCCCCCGGAAAAAAAAACATAAGGATTTAGACCTAAAGCCGGCAATATACCAACACTAAGAGAAACTGAATTTCACCGACGGAAAATTCCGTCACAAATAAGTTTACCGATGACACATGGCAGAACTGCAACTTACTAACAAATCGAGTTATGCATTTATTTACGATCTTGATGGATTGTCGTCAAATCAACAAAAGAACTCGATAACACTTTAACGACAAGTCGCTTTAAAACTCCATCGCTTAACTCGGTGGCCAATTTTATGTCGATAAACACTATTCGTTGGCGGAGTTAAGGAGAAATGTCGAATCAACGATGGATCATCGATGTCGTTGTCAATCGATTCCATGTTGGCAAACGATATTCGCTTGTAAGTTAAGTCGACATGTAACGACCGACTATTAACAAATCACGACGAAGTTTTACCAACGATTCCTTTCGATAGATCACCGATAGATCTCATTTGGCGCGTGAGCGTCTTAGTTATCCGAGATTTGATTTATCCGAAATATCCAACAAATCACACCAAGAAGATGATGACAAATAAATAAATGGCATATCTGACAAAATAAAATGCACACGAGATTTTACATGGTTAAGCAAAACCCACATACGTCCATGAGAAGTTTCCGTTATTTACTAATAAAGTATTTTCCGGTACAAGAAAAATACACTTCTTGAGTTTTATGGACCAAACCCAAGAATATAAGACTCGTACAACCACTTTATTAGCTATCAAAGAACACTCTCCCCAATAATGCGTGTAAAATATACGTACATTTAAGGACTTATTTTGATATATAATTGATGTATTTACACGCATATTTAGTGTGTTTTACTTGGTTTCTCTTGTTGGGCGTGATAATGCGTATTCTTGTAACTTCTTACAGGAAAGGAGCTAATTTTGGAAATAAAACGATATCACGTTCCAAAGTATAGGTCAAGAGCTAAGGTACGAGCAAATATGTGAAGGAGAGAAGCATGGACGATCAAACAAAAGGAAATTTCCTTCAAAAACGTCCAAATACGCTAACTTGAGTTTCAAAGACTTTGGCGGTTTAGTATTTTGGCTACAACTTTCTCTACAAAATTGATATTAAGGTGATTCAAATGAATATGGAAAGCTAAGATAAATGGATACTACTTTCATTAAAACCCAAGGAGCATATTCGGACAACAACATGGACAAAAATACGTCACACGACCGGACCGTGAAAATACCCGTGGAAAAAATAGACGAAAACATGGGACGGAACTAAGCCGCACTTCCGGACCGCGTGAGACCCACATGGGCGTGTGGTATTGGGCAAACATCCACACAACCTTGTGTTGCCACATGGCCAGGCCATGTGGGACTCTGCAGACGTGTTTTTCCAGAGTTCTTTTCCCGTTCCAACTCTACAAGTGACCTTTCCAAGCATCTATTAAAGTGACCCAAGGCTTGCACGAAATTTCATCATCTAAAATCCATTCATACACAATACAACACATCAAATTACGCAGGAACACAAGATTCGAAGTCTTCTGAGAGAGGAGTGCTAGGTCGCGAAGAACACAACAAGACCTTTCACATCTACGGGAGCACATGAGTTTCGAAGGCTTAGGAGGGGAATCCATTCTGATAAGAAAGGATTTTCTTTCTATGTCAAGATCTCTTGTTTGTGCTTAAACGATGTCATAATGTTGATTTTGAATTTGTCTATGAATTTGTTATCAATGTTTGACTAATCTTTCGGATCTTAGGGGCATAATCAAAACCTTGGATTCATGTTAAATCTTGATTGATTGCTTTCTTAATTGATTCATGTGTTCTATTTTATGAATTCGAGTGCTTATTTATAATTGTCGATTATCTGATCAATAATTTACGTGTCGATTATCCATGACTAAATGCACACGGGCATGTTAACGCACACGACCCGACCGTGCAATCTGCTCATCCAGTTTCCAATTTAACGGACAAGCTCTCGGCTTCACCAAACTATCCAGGTAAGTACTCTTTACGCATTACTCTTGACTTTTGATAATTTTCTCATATATTCGGGACGAAACATATTTTAAGTTTGGGGGGGTTGTCAAGAATGTGTAATTTAGTACTCTTGCATTTTGCATTGCATGTAGAGTATTTTTGCATTAAAATTTTTGATTTTTTTTATATTATTTATCTATATATTTTTTTAGCACGTTTATCGCTTTAGCACGTTTAATTGCTTTTGTGTGTGATTTTTTTTATCAAGATTTCGAAGATGCCCAGCTTCCGTATGATTTTACTATGAGCATTTAATTGAATAAGATAACGTACTTCTGGGAATAATATGATGAATTGTTGGGAAGATGTCATTTATTTGCTTACCATTAGTTGAGAAAATTGGGTATTTGAGCATATTACGAAAAATAAGCATGTGAGCTTTTTTGCCTTAAACTGTTTTATATTATGCATACTTATTTTTTCTTGAGTGTGTCATTCATGATTGCTAGAACTCTAGAACTTGCTCTGGTATATTCATTGAAGCCATGTGTGTGCAATTTTTTGAACATGATTTAAGGCCATCTTTGTTTAGCCTACTTAGCCTAAAAAGCCTACCTATGAACTCGTGATTCCCTAGTTAGACAATTTTGAGCCAAAACTTTTTATTGTTAGTCACATTGATCTTTAAAATTGAGAACATGATTTAGTCCCTGAAATTTCTTGAGCTTAAAGAAAATAAATAAGTTTGGGGGAGATGCAGTGAAATTTATAAAAAAGGGATGAAGTTGGCAAAAGAAAGAGGGATGAGCAGTATCTGGGTAAATGAAAAAAATACATGAAGCTCGAAAAAAGAAAGAAATATCTCTGAAAAAGAAGAGAAAATCGAGTAAAGTAAAAGAAAAATTCTGAAAATTGTGAAAAAAAAGAGAGCTTGAGGCTAAAGAAGAAGAAAAAAGGCAAAAAGGCCTAAGAATGAAAAAGGAGAAATAAATATGGAATTGAGTCGAAAAAGAAAATATTTTGAAAAAAATGAGTATTATACTGAAACCGGGTTGGTGAATTGCAAGTCTGTGCGCGTAAATTCTATTTGCTCAAGCCAAGTCACTTAAATCCAAATTTTCCCTACCCTTACCAAAGAGCCTACATTACAACCAAATGAAAAGTCCCTTTTAATTCTTAGATTGTGCACATAAAAGGGGTTGAGATGTTGACGATTAAATAAGCATATGCCGCTTCTACTATCACTCGAATTGAATTTGAGTATAAACACTATCCATACACTTTTGAGAGTCGAGTGATACACTATCTACTTGTGAGTCGCGATGTCAAGTACCCAAGAGAGTATTGACTATGCCGAGTTTATGAAGGATGACTTCTTGATTATAAATTACATGGTTTTCTTGAGTATGGAGTCGAATGAGATTCAATGTTCATAGTGTTCTTGTGTGTTCTTTTTACCCCTTAATATTATTTTTCTTAATTTGCTCAAGGACGAGCAGTACTTTAAGTTTGGGGGATTTTTATGCGCATAAAATATACGTGCATTTAAGGGCATATTTTGATATATAATTGATGCATTTGCACACATATT
Source organism: Rehmannia glutinosa (assembly GCA_016081115.2). Lineage (NCBI taxonomy): Eukaryota > Viridiplantae > Streptophyta > Magnoliopsida > Lamiales > Orobanchaceae > Rehmannia > Rehmannia glutinosa. The sequence continues at coordinate 35,345 of JABTTQ020000026.1, read as the reverse complement.
TAGTGTGTTTTACGTGGTTCTCTTGTTGAGCGTGATACTGCGTATTCTTGTAACTTCTTACAGGAAATGGAACTAAATTGGATATAAAACAATATCACATTCCAAATTATAGGTCAAGAGCGAATGTACAAGCAAATATGTGAAGGAGAGAAGCATGGACGATCAAACAAAACGGAATTTCCTTCAAAAACTTCCAAATGCACTAATAGTTTGCAGCACTGGTAGGGTTTAGTATTTTGGCCATAACTTTCTCTACAAAATTGATATTAAGGTGATTCAAGTGGATATGAAAATCTAAGAGAAAGGGCTACAATTTTCATGAAGACCCCAGGAGCACATTTGGACAACAACATGGACAAAGACACGTCACACGGCCGGACCGTGTGGTGCCACACGATCGGACCGTGTGGTGCCACACGACCGTGTGAAAATACCCATGTGAAAGTGACACAATCATGTGAAAAAGGGACAAAAACAGGGGACAGAACCAAGCCGCACGGCCGGACCATGTGAGACCCACACGGGCATGTGGTATTGGGCAAAAATCTATACAACCGTGTGGGTGCCACACGACCAGGCCATGTGGGACTCTGCAGACGCATTTTGTCGGAGTTCTTTTCCCGTTCCAACTCTACAAGTGACCTCTCCAAGCATCTATAAAAGGGACCCAAGGCTTGCACAAAATTTCATCATCCAAAATCCATTCATACACAATACAACACATCAAATTATGCAGGACCACAAGATTCAAAGTCTTATGAGAGAGGAGGCTAGGTTGCGAAGAACACCGCAAGGCATTTCACATCTACAAGAGCACAAGAGCTTGAAGGCTTAGGATGGGAATCCATCCTGACAAGAAGGGTTTTTCTTTCTATGTCTAGATCTCTTGTCTGTGCTTAAATGATGTCATAATGTTGATTTCGAATTTGTCTATGAATTTGTTATCAATGTTTGGCTAATCTTTCGGATCTTAGGGGCATAATCAAAATTGTGGATTCATATTAAAAATCTTGATTAATTGCTTTCTTAATTGATTCATGTGTTCTATTTAATGAATTCGAGTGCTTATTTATAATTGTCGATTATCAATAATTTGCATGTCATACTCGTTAGTCCATAATCCGAGAGGTGAGTTCTAATGAGACGAAAATCGAATTCAGATATAGTCAGGGTAATGTATCGGGAGACTACTTCTGTTTGTGGGGAGTATTTCAATTTAAAGATCTTTTGGGAGTTAATAATAGTTGTGATGGATCGGGAGACCTCAATTTAAAGAAACTGAGACTTGTTAATTATTTTCAGAAGTGGCCTATGTGATAAAGTTATTCTATCATCTTTTTGTCACATGGTTGTAAGTTATAAAGTCATGAAAGACTGTAAAGCTTGAATGAACAACTCTAAACCATGTGAAAACCAAGCTGGCTATCCTCAACCTTGAGGATTAAAAATCACAGGCTCCATGATGGGAAGAGCCTATATAAAGAACATTAAGTTAGGTCCCTAAAATCATCTTTCTCATAATGATACACCATCAATACAGAGAGAGAAGAGATTTTAGAAGTCCCTAACAGAAGAACTTCAAGAAGTAGCTCAATCTCTAGATTTTCAGATTCAACTATATCAATGGCTGGAGGTAATATCTATCCAATTAATTTTCGTATTATGATCTTATGTATTATTATCGATTTGAATACATAGTAGATCATGCCTAAATAAATTCTAACAGTTGGTATCAGAGCATACATACCTCTGTCTTGGTAATTATGTAATCTGAAAACTTGAATATTGATATAGCAACCAAAACAGATTAATCAATTTCATAGTCTACATATGTTTTGAAATCAGAATTTAAATAACCTTTGTATAAATTTCATCATGAAACCACCAAAATGAGTAGCCGATGACGAACAGTGCAACCACAATAAATTCATTTTGCATTGGTGCTGATTTGTGAAAATATTGGTTATTGAAATGAAATGGGCCTTCCCTGATTCTAAAGATCGCCGAATCATATGCTTGAATTTGAGTTGTATTTATGTTTCTTTCTTTTCTGAAAAATAAAAGATTAGGTATGGCTATATGTATTCTTTTAACTGACATGTTTGAAAGTTTAGTGATATAACTATTTTATTAAGGCCAATTTCATCAATTGCAAAAATCCAGGAACAAGTTGGCAGACAACATAATTTTCATCCAACTCCCAATAAAGTTTGTTGCTTTACATGAATAAATTATTATAAATGAAATTCTTTTCATTTGCGCATGATATTCTTGTCTGGAAGTTAAGAATTGAATTAGATTTCAAAATCTTGATTGATTAATTAAGTTAACTAATGTTTAATTAAATTGTAAGCTTTGCTAATTTGTTACAAATGACGACAAAAGCATTAATGTGGGGCTTACAATTTTATTTTTATTTAATTTTATTGGAGTCTTCAATCTTACATGAGTATTTGTTCTTCTATATTCTGTTTATGAGAAATGTAGACAAAACCTTATTAATTGTATTCTTGATTACTCATTGAGTCTAAAATTTCTTCACAATATGGACCAATTATAGTTGAATTATATTTTGGTATAACACATGAAGAATTCTGAATTATTCATAATTCTAGAATTCCATGTGAATATTATCAATTTTCTTTTATATGTTAAAATATTTGTTTATGCACAATTATAATTTTATTGAGCATATAAATTCTGAATTAATACATAAATTTATAATTATTGTTCATATACCGATTAATATTGCTTATGATAATAAAATGTCAAGTGATCTATGTTTTGAATAATTAAAGATTAGCCACATCATCTTTAGTTATAAAATATATGTATCTAGTATTCAAGATCACATATGAAAAATGACATTAATTGTAATTAATCATTTTTAATATAATAGATTTTATCCTACATGAACTTTTATTATATTTATGTGATTAATTATGATATAATATCAAATTATACTTCTTAATTTACCCACAAGGATTAAGAAAAGGAACATAATTTGATTAGTTTTATCATAAAGATTATGAATCTAATAGAATTAGAACTTTAGCCCACATGTAAGTTTTATGTTAATTGATTCATATTTTATACGCCTCAAACTGATATAAATGTATATGATTAAGTGCAGCTAGCGCACATGTAAGTTTCTCTGATATTAAATGTGATATTCCTGAATTAAGAGGGGACAATTATAAAGTTTGGAAGGAGAGAATTCTTCTACAATTAGGGTGGATGGACATTGATTATGCTATAAGAAAAGACGAACCAACTATAAATGTGACCAACAATTCAGATGAAAGGGCTCTTTATGAACGATGGGAGCGGTCTAATCGCCTTAGTGTGTGTTCATAAAAACCAAAATATCTGCTAGTATTCGCGGTTCTGTTGATCAGTATGATAATGTCAAGGCATTGCTGAAGGCTATTGATGAACAATTTACCACTTCAGACAAGACACTTGCTAGTACTCTAATAATGAGATTCTCATCCTTAAGACTCACTAGTGTGAGAGGTGTGCGTGAGCACATCATGCAAATGAGAAACATTACAGCTCAACTAAAAACTTTTGAGGTTAAAATGTCTGAATCTTTCCTTGTACACTATATACTTAACACTCTTCCACAGCAATATGGACCCTTCAAAATTTCTTATAATACCCATAAAGATAAATGGTCAATTAATGAACTTATGACCATGTGTGTTCAAGAAGAAGGTAGGTTGGCTACATAAAAAGGAGAGAGTGCATTGTTGGTGACAAATGTCAGGAATAAAGGAAAGAATCAGAATCAAGTCAATAAAAAGGGGAAAGGAAAAATACCACCCCAGGGTGAAATAAAAAAGGAACAAAAATGCTTCTTCTGTAAAAAGAAGGGACACATGAAGAAAGATTGCACTGAATTTAAGAAATGGCTTGAAAAGAAAGGTAATTTAATCCCATTAGTCAGTTATGAATCTAATATGGTTAATATTAATTATAATACATGGTGGATTGATTCTGGTTCTACAATCCATGTTTCAAATACCTTACAGGGTATGCGAAACCTAAGGAAGCCGGTGGGAAGTGAACAAAACATCTTATCCGGAAATAAGATGAGTTCACATGTGGAGGCTATTGGGACATGCACTTTAATTTTAAGCAATGGTTATATTTTAGATTTGGAAAAGACCTTTTATGTTCCAAAATTTTCTAGAAATTTGATTTCAGTTTCAAGACTTGTACCATTGGGATATTCCTTTAACTTTTCAGAAATTAATTTCAGTTTGTTTTATTATTCTGAACTTGTTGGAAATGGTACATTATCAGATGGTCTTTTCTCCATTAATCTACAATATAATGATCATAATGTTATGCATGTTCACACTGGTGTTAAAAGATGTATTATGAATGAAGATTCTTCTAGTTTGTGGCATCAGAGGTTATGTCATATCTCCATAGATAAAATTAAAAGATTAGTAAATGATGGAGTACTTAATACTTTGAACTTTACTGATTTTGATACTTGTGTGGACTGTATTAAAGGAAAACAGACCAACAAGTCAAAGAAAAGTGCCAAGAAAAGTTCACACATATTAGAAATCATACATTCAGATATATGTAGTCCAGATATAGATTCATATGGTCCAAAATACTTATCTCTTTCATTGATGATTATTCACGATATATGTATCTCTACTTGCTTCATAATAAAGACGAAACATTAAATGCCTTTAAGATAGATGTAGAGAAACAATGTGGTAAGCAAATAAAAATCGTGAGAACCGATAGATGTGGAGAATGTAGATACACTGAGAATGGACAAACACCTGGTCCGTTTGCAAAGTTTCTTCAAGAGCATGGGATTGTTCCCCAATACACCATGTCTGGTTCTCCAAACCAGAATGGTGTAGCTGAAAGAAGAAATCGAACATTATTGGACATGGTGCGTAGTATGTTAAGTAGATCAAAGCTACCCAAATCCTTATGGACTGAAGCTCTTAAAACGGCTGTGTATATATTAAATCGGGTTCCAACTAAGCCTGTTCCAAAAACACCTTTTGAATTATAAAAAGGTTGGAAATTGAGTTTGTGACATATACGCGTTCGGGGTTGTCCATCTGAAGTAAGAGTTTATAATCCACAAGAGAGAAGGCTAGATCCAAGGACCATTAGTGGGTATTCCATTGGATATGCCGAAAGGTCTAAAGGATATAGATTTTACTGTCCATCCCATAACATTAGATTTCTGGAATCAAGAAATGCAAAATTTCTTGAAAATGACTTGATTAGTGGGAGTGATCAATTACAAAGATCAAACTTTGAAAACGATCAACTTTCTACATCAAGCGAGAAATTGGGTGTCATTTATTACACTCCTCAAGTTCAACCGAGTGTTGTACAACCAATTATTGAAGTTCCACAAATTGTTGATAACCTAGTAGAACAAATTGTTCAAATACCAGATAATATTGAACAACCAGTTGAACAACATAATGTTGAACCAACATTGAGAAGATCTACTAGAGTAAGAAAATCAGCAATCTCTGATGATTATATTGTGTATCTGCAAGAATTGGACTATAACATTGGAGCTGAAATTGATCCTGAAACGTTTTCACAAGCTATGAATTGCAAAGAATCAAATTTATGGTACAATGCTATGAAAGATGAGATAAATTCTATGGCATCTAACGGGGCCTGGGATCTTGTTGAGTTACCTAATGGTGCAAAATCCATAGGATGTAAATGAGTCTTTAAAACAAAGAAAGATTCATTGGGTAACATCAACAGATATAAAGCAAGACTCGTTGCTAAAGGATTTACTCAAAGAGAAGGAATCGATTATAAAGAAACCTTTTATCCTGTATCTAAAAAGGATTCTTTTCGTATTATTATGGCATTAGTTGCATATTTTGACTTAGAATTGCAACAAATGGATATGAAAACGGCTTTTCTCAATGGTGATCTAGAGGAAGAGGTATATATGAAACAACCAGAAGGTTTCTCCTCTAGTAAAGGTGAGCAATTGGTATGCAAGCTTAAGAAATCTATATATGGATTGAAACAAGCCTCCCGACAATGGCATTTCAAATTTCATGATATTATCTCTTCATTCGGGTTTGTAGAGAATATCATGGATCAATGTATATACCAAAAGGTTAGTGGGAGTAAAATTTGTTTTCTTATTCTATATGTAGATGATATTTTACTTGCAGCAAATGACAAGGGATTGCTACATGAGGTGAAACAATTCCTCTCTAAAAATTTTGATATGAAAGATATGAGTGAAGCATCTTATGTCATTGGCATAAAAATCAATAGAGAGACTTATAGGCATTTTAGGCTGTCACAAGAAAACCTATATTAACAAAGTTTTAGAGAGATTTCGATGAAAGATTGTTCACCAAGTATAGCTCCTATTGTGAAGGGTGATAAATTCAATTTAGCTCAATGTCCCAAAAATGATCTTGAAAAGGAACAAATGAAGAATATTCCATATGCTTCTGTTGTTGGAAGTCTAATGTATGCTCAAGTTTGTACAAGACCTGACATTGCATTTCTTTGTTGGAATATTAGGAAGATATCGTAGTAATCCGAGGGAATTGACCACTTTGGAAAGGCGCAAAGAAGGTAATAAGATACCTTGAGGACAAAAGATTACATGCTTATGTATCGACGAACTGATATTTTGGAAGTTATTGGCTACTCTGATTCGGACTTTGCTGGTTGTGTTGATTCACGAAAATCAACATCTGGGTATATTTTTATATTTGCTGGTGGAGCCGTATCTTGGAGAAGCACAAAGCAAACTTTAATTGCTACTTCCACAATGGAAGCTGAGTTCGTATCTTGCTTTGAGGCAACTTCGCACGGTGTATGGCTAAAGAGTTTTATTTCTAGGCTTACAATTGTTGATTCCATTTCCAGGCCATTGATAATATATTGTGACAATTCAGCTGCTGTATTCATGGCTAAAAATAACAAAAGTGGCAGTCGAAGCAAACATATCGACATAAAGTATTTAGCCATAAGAGAACATGTTAAAGATAAAACAGTGGTTATTGAACACGTCAATACTGAATTGATGATTATTGATCCTTTGACAAAAGGCATGCTACCATACAAGTTCAAGGATCATGTAGAACGTATGGGATTTGGTTCTTCATTATGATTTTGTAAGAATCATTGTTGTAAAACTCTATTTCAGTAATGATAATTCTCATATTTCAGTTGTGTACACATTCATTTGAGAATATCGTCAAGAAAGGACCTAGAATGAACATAAAGCTAGTTTGTTCATTAAGTTTTATTGGCTCGTGTTAAGAAACAAAATATATTGTGATACATAGAAGATAATACTCAAATTTTAGTGAACCTATCACTATGATTCATGTATTTTATTTCTTATCTTCGATTTATGATAGAACATATGGGCCAAGTGGGAGAATGTTAATTATTTTCAGAAGTGGCCCATGTGATAAAGTTATTCTATCATCTTTTTGTCACATGGTTGTAAGTTGTAAAGTCATGAAAGACTGTAAAGCTTGAATGAACAACTCTAAACCATGTGAAAACCAAGCTGGTTATCCTCAACCTTGAGGATTAAATATCATAGGCTCCATGATGGGAAGAGCCTATATAAAGAACATTAAGTTAGGTTCCTAAAATCATCTTTCTCATACTGATACACCATCAATAGAGAGAGAGAAGAGATTTTAGAAGTCCCTAACAAGAACTTCAAGAAGTAGCTCAATCTCTAGATTTTCGATTCAACTATATCAATGGCTGGAGGTAATATATATCCAATTAATTTCCGCATTATGATCTTATGTATTATTATCGATTTGAATACATAGTAGATCATGCCTAAATAAACTCTAACAAGACTATGATTGCTTGTGCTTAGCAACTTCTCATTAATGTAATTAAACCAATTTATTCGCTGTATATAGGGGAAAAATAAATTGGCAGTACCAGGTAAAATGTCTCGTCCAAGCTAATTAATTTTAATTTAACAACCTAAGATGAGCCCAACTAGCCTAACAAGTAATTTTGTTGTACGTAGGTCAATTTTGAACATTAGATATTTACCTTGCTGGTCGAGGTCAAGTTGAATCTACCTAAGAGCGCCGTCCTATCTGTTCATTAAGCTAATATTTTAATTTCGTAATTAAATGATAATCTCACAACAAAAGAATTTTAGATAAATAAATAAATGAAAATGACAGACTTTGTTGCCACATATGACATATATCATCAATTTCAATCTAAAGTATCCAATCTTGTCAGTAAGAAGATAAAAATTGTTGTTCCAATATATAATAATAGAAATTTGATCAAATGAGAACCCTCATATTGTAAGTTCCTTAGGACTAATCACAATTCTGTCATATTTAGGAATTGATGGTCAATATTTAATCTTAAAATTTAGTTGGTAGGAGCCTAAATTATTAATATCAAGGGAAACAGAGTAAAATGCATTAGACCAAATAAGTTATATCAGTTAGTTTTATTTTTGGTATTAATCTTAATTGGTTTTATTTCTTTATACTTACAAGAAGACCGTAATTAGCAGAAACTAAACTTGAAAAATATATGCATAACTGACATTATAAATAAGAACTATGATATAAACAAATATTAACATAAAATAATTAATAAAGCAAATATTTCTTCCTAACTATGCATTATATGAGTTCTAAATACGCACAGACGAATTAACTAAAACTTCTCTATACAACCCATATATAGCAATACATCATTGTAAATGTGCATTAATGGTCTTGTAAAGAAACGATACTTAAAGTAAAATATATAAGATTGAAAAAGAACTGTCATGAAATCGGGCAATAATCATCTCATAAAAATGTATAACTGACGTTCTAAATGAGTAGTTAATTGTTTGAACTATAATATAAACAAAAATTAACATAATAGGATTAATAAAGCAACTAATTCATTCTAACTATGTATTATACTAACTAAAACTACTAACTAAAACCAATATATATAGCAACACATCCTTTATAAATATGCATTAATGATCTTGTAAATATGCGATTGGTCATTACAAAATGAAATATCAACAAATTTAACATAGATCTTCGATTTGGGAAAAAGGACGTGATAAAACTTGAAGAACAATTAAGAAAACTATTTATGTTTTAACTATTGGGTTAGTCCAGTAGCCACAGGTATTACTTTTCGGGTTCGAGTATCTGCAATGATAGAGACTGATTTTTTTATGAAAAAATGCTATTTCTATTTTCAGCTAATTTTTCAGTCTTCGTGTAACTGTAAAGGATTATAATCAATCAAGATTACTCCCAAAAATATTGGCAACGGTTGCAACTTATTGGCGATAATGAATATCTCTTCATTTTAAAATATTACAATTTTTATTAGTAATTAATTTAGGTCACTAACTCCTAATAGTATGATTTATCTCGATGGATGTGATTAGTCCATGTGGACTCACTAGGAAGTTGTCACATTGGATCCACTCCATTAAGTTCCATGGATTGATTAATCTTTATATTTATGATTTTCATTCAGGTCGATCCTATCAATTTTTTGGCTTGAGTCGAACTTTAAAATTAAACCGCTTTTTAAATACAAAATTAAAGACAACATAAAACAATAAAAAATAACGTGTAATATATAAAACAGTTCTATTATAGTTAAAATAATATGACATCTCCCTAATAAATATTTAATTTAGGGTCTTAGGAAAAATTAAATATGACAGTTTTGTTATTTGCTTGAAAGGCTACAAGGCCTATAGAATATGGGCTCTTCATTCTTAGTGGGAGATGTTTTTTTATTTTTTTTAAATCACAAAATATAAAAAAAAATTACTGCACCGAACATACATGGGTTGTTTAACCACATTCCCAATTTTAAGGTGACAAAAAAACCAATAAGCTACACTCGTTTTTCAATCAACATCTTTTTTATTTTCTATATAACTATAAATAAAAGATACAAAAAATATGGGGCCCTAACTTTTGTAGTTTTTTTCCGGGCCCGAGTCGACCGACTCCTCCGCTTTACATGAGGAGCGGCCCTCTTTACAGTATGCATGAATTTGAGAAAAGAAATAGTAAAAGTGTAAAACCCCATTTTTTATGCAAACAATTAGGTCATAGCCATTGTAAATTCGAGTAGATGACTTATGTCGCTATCATTACATTGACATTTATTTGCATCCCAGCAAACAAATGACGTTAATCCAACAGCTTTATCTCATCTAATGTGAAACCGAAAAGATGCTCGCCCAAAAAAAAAATTAGCGTACTAATTAATTAGCGTCACTGCTGATCACAAATTAAGCACAGAGATTAAATCGACATTAAATCTCTCGAAAATTAGTTGCTGGTGTAGGTATTTTACACGCCATGACCTAATTTTATTCTTCCACACAACTGGTGTAGGTATTATTTTGCCTGACCTAACTTAATCCTTGTCTAATTACAATTAATTTAATCCCAATAATCATAAGCTAAATTGTCTGCCCGTGGTGATTGTGTGTGCCGATGTGGATATGGTAACTGTAGCACGCGCCTAAATGCATAACTCGAAATTAAAATAATTAGCAGCTACATCATGCCACGGGATTGGCTCGTTTTTCGAATATGGCCGTAAAATAGTTTTAATCAATAAAAGATTGTATAGTTTATTTATGTTGAAGAAATTGGTGATAATGTAGTTGTCAATGGAGTTCATTGCTTGAGTTGAGTGAATACAATGTGTGTTTTATAAGGGAACGGTCTTGTTTTCATACTTTTATTTGTTTAGAAATTAGAAATTAGAAATGCAATGTTAGATGTACATGATCTTTAAAGAATAAGAAACGAAAATCGCAACGTAGGTGCATATTAAGGTAATTATAAAGATTATGTAAAATCGTTGTAGGTGAATATTTACCAAATGAAATCTAAATTTTTGGTAAATACCCACAATATTTACGTGTCGATGAAATTCAAAAATTATTAGTGATTTGTCGGTATGGTATAAATTGGGGAAAAACAATGTTTTTTATCATGTCGATATTCTGTAGGTAATTATAAGATTTAGTGACAAAATCATTTCTGTCAATAAATTTTATTGGTAAATTGAAATGTTTTTTGTAGTATCAAGTCAAATTGTTCGGTATTTAGAATGAGAAATTCGCTAGAACTCATATCATTAATCATAAAATCAAGCTAATTAAGTATGAATATAGTCTTTTAACTTCGATAAGATTTTAATATATATATATATATATATATATATCTAAAGCTCGACTCCTTCTTGACTAGGGATGGTAATGGTTTCGGAAAGATTTGAGACGAGTTTTAATAGTGTAAATAGGTTTGGGTCTATTTTTCCATTTTTAGAACCAAACAGATCAAAACCAAATCCAATTTATTTTTTATTATCAAACTTTATTATATATTTTATGATATTTTGTTTAGAAAAATATATTTTGATAGTATATTTAATTTTTTAAAATGTTTTTAAATATATATATTAATTATAAAAAGTGTTTAGTGGGTTTAATGGGCCTACTTATCCGGTCTGGATTTGGTGCGAGTCTGGATCTTGGTCCTTAAAAAATTAACAATAAATCCAAATTTGTTCATACTCATTCACATCGTAGCCCAACAACTTTTTTGATGTATCCTCTGGTGCATAATAACGATCTGGAAATAACAATTTCTTTTCTGATAAACACAAATACTTCTATTAAATGAGTTTAATAAGAGAGCAAGGTGATGGAACGGTTGTTGCATAACATGGGCCATTAGCCCATTAAGATGTCCGATGATTCCAGGAGTTAAATGGGCCTGAAAATCAATGAGGATTTAGCCCACTAACAAGGGCTCTTAGTAATTTGTAAATAACATATGTTTCAATGTCAAGGGGGAAAGTCTGGGGTTTTTTTTCAGAATGTGGCATTTGCCACACAAATTTGCGAAATTGGGGTGAAAACCGGGGTTTGAAAAAAATATATGTAGGCGCCCTTGGGTTAGGCGCGCAGGGGCGCCCTTGGTTAGGCGCAGGAGGCGCCACTTACCAGCGCTGCTGCTCTGTGATATTTTTTTTTTTTTTAACTGCGGCGGTGCAAAGGTCAAAGGGCGCCGCCAAACCTTTCACTGCACAGCGCCATTAGGAAGGGCGCCACCCCTCTATAAATGGCGTTCCATTTTTAAAATTTTCTTTTAAATATTAAATAAAAATACAATTTTTGGATAACTATAATATAAAACATCATCGGATCAAAACCCGATTAAATAATAAAAACTACAACAAATATTTAAAAACGAACAAGAAATTACACATTAAAAACTGAATAAGAAACGGCATCCCCATTATTCGAATATATACGAATCATTTCTAATAATCGTACTTAAAATTCTAATATGTATTTATTGTTGGGTTATTTAGAAATTATATGTTTGGAATAAGAGATATTTATTAGTTTGAAGATGAAAAGTTGTACAAAATTTTAGAGGATTAATTATTTACTTTGTCAAATTATTCTAGTAATGAAATGTAGTCATTAGATCAAATAAATGCTAGTCATTGATTAGAGAGTTGTTTTAGTATAAATTAGGGCCGGTCACTTTGTACTCAGACAAAGTTGAAAAAAATCAAGAAAACACATTTACTCCCTACTAAGAAATATCTCTTATTCCAAACATATAATTTCTAAATAACCCAAAAATAAAGATATATTAAAATTTTAAATACGATTATTCGAATTGATTCGTATATATTCAAATAATGGGGATGACATTTCTTATTCCAGTTTTTTAATGTGTAATTTCATGTTGGTTTTTAAATATTCGTTGTAGTTTTTATTATTTAATCGGATTTTGATCCAGTGATATTTCATATTATAGTTATCCAAAAATTGTATTTTTATTTAATATTTAAAAGAAAATTTAAAAAATGAGGGAACACCATTTATAGAGGGATGGGCGCCCTTCCTAATGGCGCCCCTAAGTCACCAGTGTCAGTTTGGCGGCGCCCTTTGACCAGGCGCTGTTCGAAAGGTTAAAAAAAAAAAATATCATCGGGCAGTAGGCGCCCTTGGTAAGGGCGCCTCCCTGGCAGGCGCCTAACCCAAGGGCGCCTACACATATTTTTTCAAACCCCCCGGTTTTCACCCCAATTTCGCAAATTTATGTGGCAAATGCCACATTCTGAAAAAAAACCCGAAAGTCTGGGATTCATATTATAAGACATTTTAGTAGACATATATAAACTATATATTCGATGTCCTTTATATTTTCATCACATCATCTTTATTTTTTTGTTTTGGGCCTCCTTGGATTATTTTCAAACTTACAAGTATTCGACCATATCACAAAAAAAAAAAAAAAGTTTACCTACAAATTTTTTATAGGTAAGTACTAAAAAATTATGTCGGAACTAAAGATACAACAAAATTTCAACAAATCAAGACTGTAGGTAAATATTTACTGGACAAAATCTATGTGAATACAATCACATAATTTGTTGGAATTCTGTCACATCTTTAGTTCCGACACTTTTTATTTTATTATTCTAATTCATTAAGAATTTGTTTTAAAAAAGCAGTTATATTTCATGTTTTTTTTAAAAAAAAAAATCGGCTTGGTTACGTCATTGATTTTAATATAACAGATAAAATCACATGCATACAATAATAACATTATCCTTATATTAGTAACATTTTCTCAATGAATTAGAACATAAATTGAAGTATAATTAAGAGATGTGATATGATATTTTCTTAATGAAATAAAACATAAAATGAAATATAAATAAGAGATGTGATATGGTGGATCAAATCAAGCAAACTAGGAATTCCAAAAGGACGTTGGGGCAGAAGGCCAAAAATAGACGGATGATAGTGAAGTAAGGACGTGGAACCTAGTCATTCTACTCTGTATTTATTCCAACTTTGGCTTTTCACTTTTGTAATAAAAGGACCAACGTCTATGTAATGTAACGTTGTCGTCTACACTGCCTAGAGGCTAACGCGCGCCGCCCCGCGTTTGAGCGACACATGCATGCATATCGATATTACTATATAAAAAACTTCCAAAATATACAATAATCAAACAAAGAATATATAGAATATTTAAACTATATTGGCAACTACTCATTGTCCCATTAAAACTTATTTTTGTGATATGTATTAATTCAGAAAAGTATTTTCCTTCACGGTTTTATTATATTGAAAAGTATCTATTTAAGTTGCATCTTACAGCACTTGCATTTATTTTGTTTAGTAATATAATTAATTTTGTAATTTTATTTTATTATGAGATTTCCCAAGAGGTATACCGTATATAAATGGATTTTGATTTGATTAGTAAAGCAGCACAAGAAACATGAATTTTCTTTATACAGAAATACAATCACATATAGGGTGAAACTCAAACTAATCTACTGGACACCCCACTGGAGATCAATCATTAAATGCTCGTTTGAGCTTGGTTCTAACACAAATTTTTGTTTGATAAAATATAAAGCTCGATTGGATTAGTAAAAAATCAACATAATGTGGGTAAACATATCAAGTTACTCGAACTCGAATCGTGTTCGACTCGACAAAAGCTCAACACGATTTAATCAAACTAAGCTCGAACACGTTTTTTGAAGCTAAATAAAAAATCAAACAAACTTGAACAATACTATGTTCAACTTGACTCAATTCGTTTATACCCTAACCACGTATTCATGAATTGTCAAAAATCTTTTCTTGTTACTAGTTTTTCTCTTGTTAATTAATTGCAGTTTCTAAGGCACAAATACAAACGTAAAAATAGTAAGTAATGTTGACAAATAAATTATCACTTTTTGATATTAGTATAAGTAACTTCTAAGAAGCAATTTTAATTCAATATAAAACAAATTAAAGACTAACTTTCAAAGTTAGAAAGCATATTGTGAAAACTGTAATAACTCTCAACTTTCACCACAACATTGCGGTTGTTATTAATCAAAATTTTGCAATTTTTGCGAGATAGAAAAATTATTCTTGACGGAAAAAAGAATTAACATAAATAGCTATATATATTATAATTTAAATAAAGAAAAACATGTCAAACAACTTTAAAAAAAAATGAACAAGAAGAGAAAGTGATGCTATCAAAAATTGTAGATCACTCACGGGTAAGTATTAAGATAATTATAAAGTGTAGGCAAAATCGTAGTTAGTAAAATAATTATAGGTAAATATTTACCTACAAAATCTAAAATTGTTGGTAAATACCTACAATATTTATGTGGTAAATTTAAAAATTGTCAATATAATTTGGGGAAAATAATTTTGTTATTTTGTAGCTTGTAGGTAACTGTAAAATATAGTGACAAAGTTATTTATGTCGATAAATTCTCTCCGTAAACTGAAATTACGGATGACGATAAGCGGGGATGAGGCCGGTATTGTTCATACTATTCCCTGTCCCCGAATCTCGTTCCCGTACCATTCCCCGCTTTGGGTGTTTGGTATAGGGATGGAGAACTTCCGTTCGTGGAACGGGTTCCTGCAAGGAATCGGATTCCCCATTTTGTATTTTTTAATTAAAAATCTATCAAATATTTACTTAAAATAATTACAATAAATAAAATAATGTAAATCCATACGTAAAAGAAACATCGAGAACAAGTAAAATTATAAATACTTAAGAGTTTTTAGCATTAGTAAAATAAAATATTATAGATAGAATTAATATTAATAATAGGTTAATATAATATAAACACACACACACACACACACACACACACATATATATATATATATATATATATATTTGGGGAATGAGAATGGGGATGGGAACGCGGAATCCCCATTTTATCTAAACGAGGAAGGGGATGGATACGTGAGATAAAAATATCATCCCTGTCACATCCCCAGTTCTAAAGAAGTGAGGAATTCCCATCTCCGTCCCATGCCTAAATTAATTGGGGATTTTCCATTTCATTTTATTCAATACCAACGAGGATAGTTGGGCCAACCTGCCGAACTTGTCAGTGAATTAGGATTTTGGAAGATTCAATCCTATCTTAATCATGATTCTGTTACCAAATCGTAATAGAATCCCGGATTTTACGAAAACCCTAATCCGGGTTAAGCTATAAAAGTCCAAGTCTAGGTTCATTCTTAACCTAATCACACTTTTATTTTCGCATATTGTATTTTTGCCTCTTGCTTCTCTTCCAAGTTTCTGACTTAAGCATCAGAGAGGGTACGCCGGAGCACCCTCCGGGCCCCTTTTGTGCAGGTTTCACAGCAGAGTTCGGCCAGAAAGCTAGTTCGCGGAAGATGAGTATTTTGAGAGCAACCATCCATCCCATGCCTAAATTAATTGGGGATTTTTCATTTCATTTTATTCAATACCAACAAGGATAGTTTCCCACAGAAATTTCGTCATCCCAAACCAGAAATATTACAAGACGGTGAGAGATAGTGATAAAAGTTGAGGATGACAACATTTAAGCTAAGCAAGAAACAAGGAAAAAGGAATTCTGCCATGGATATTGCTTAAGAGAATTTTACTGTTTCATTGAATTAGAAAGCTGATACAATGGCATCTAATATAGATGCAATTCCAACGTACTAATCCACAAATTGTCATCACCTAATAGGATAGTATAAGGAATAATCCTGCTAAACAAACTTGTACTATGGTGAATAAGATGATGCCACTGGCGTGATCAAACGTAATAAGTGCGGTGAGGAGTGGATAAGAAATACAACTTATAAAACTTTTATCTGAAGATATTTAAATATCTAATATTCCCCCTCAATTCGAACTCGAGTTTGAGGAACAACATTTAACTTGTTTCTTAAACGAGTGAAGAATTGCAAACTCAAGGCTTTAGTAAAAAGGTCGTGACTTGATCACAAGATGGAACATCTTTTGAATTTGAAGGAGACCACCGCAGTTTTCTCTCTAACAAAGTGAAGATCGATTTCAATATGCTTGGTGCGTGCATGGTTAATTCGGATTAGAGGCCATGGCAATGGTGCTCAAATTGTCAACCCAAATTTTTGGAATCCTGGTGGAAGAAATTTGCAATTCCTAAGAAGAATCGAGCCAAACAATTTCAAAGAAATCCATGAGCCAAACTCTGATATTCCGCTTCGGTACTCGACCTTGAAACACTATTTTGCTTCTTGGATTTCCAAGAGATTAAATTATCACCAAGATAAACACAAAAACCTGTCTCAGATTTCCTGTCATCCAAGTCAGTGGCCCAATCGAGTCCGAGAATCCTGTCAAATTGAAATTTGAAGATTGTACAAAGTGGAGACCATAATCAACTGTCCCGGCGAGATATCGAAGAATACGTTTCACCCCTTTCCAATGAGTATCAAGAGGAGATGACATAAACTGGCTAACTTTATTCACACTGAAGGCAATTTCAGGCCTAGTGATAGTGACATATTGTAATCCGCCAACGATGCTTCTGTATAAAGTAGCATCGAATAGACTGCGCCTTCATGTTTGGACAAATGAGAGGAGAGACCATAGGTGTAGAAGCACCTTTAGCTCCTTCCATCTGAGCCTTAAGCAACAAATTTTTGATATAGCTCCCCTGACTAAGATGCAATCCTGAGGGATTTCTTGTAATTTCAATGCCTAGGAATTGATGAACGTCACCAAGATCCTTAAGGGAAAAGGCTGAACCAAGCTGATAGACAACTTTATTAATTTCTACAGATGAGTTCCCAGTCAATAAGATATCATCAACATACATGAGGAGATAAATCCGAGTGACGTTATGAATTTTATAAAAAAGAGAACTGTCAGCTTTGGAGTCACTGAATCCGAGTTGAAGTAAAACAACTTTCATAGTATTAAACCAAGCCCTGGAGGCTTGTTTTAAACCATACAGAGCCTTGGACAATTGACAAACCAAATTTTGTTCAGAATGTTGTTCAAAACCAGCAGGTTGAGCCATATATATGTCCTCTTCTAGTTGGCCATTTAAGAAAGCATTATTGATGTCCAGATGCTTAATTGGCCAAGAGCAAGAAACAACTGATGTAAAAATAACCCAAATCGTAGTTGGCTTGACAACGGGACTAAAAGTCTCATAGAAATCCAAACCAGCAGCCTGAGAAAAACCTTGAGCCACAAGGCGTGCTTTGTATCTAGAAATACTTCCATCAGCATTTTTCTTAAGTTTAAACACCCATCGGCAACCAATCAAATTCTTACCTGGAGGTAACGTAGTTAAAGTCCAGGTTTTGTTATTGAGAAGAGCATTGTACTCTTCTGTCATAGCACATTTCCATTTGTCATTTTGAAGAGCTTCATGAACATTAGTAGGCTCAGAATGTTCAAGAACAGATGTTGTGAGAACTTTGGGTTTATGTATCCCAAGTTTTGATCTAGTAACCATCGGATGCAAAGAATTAGTGGGAGCAAATCGGGTGCATTTGGTCGTGCGAAAAAGCGGGGGCTTGCAATTGGTAACTCAACAACCAATGGAACAAAGAGAATAACTAGATCGAGCGGGGAATGGAATGAGGGGACAGGGGTTGGTGGGAAGAATCAGTAGAGTGAGGATGATGTACAGGAGTAGCAGGGCTTGATGAAATATGTGAAGTATGATGAGAGTGTGAAGAAGGCGCAGGGGTGGACAAGGGATGAGTATAGAGGGGTACTAAAGGTGGAGGCATAGTAACATGAGTACTGAGAGGAGGAATTGGAGTAGTTGAATGAGAGTGGGTGTCTTTGTGAGGAAAATGAGACTCATCAAATAGCACATGACGAGATATGATGACCTTGCCATTTGGCAAAAGCACTTTATAACCTTTATACTGATTATGATATCCAAGAAAAGTTCCAGCAACTGATCGAAATTCAAGTTTATGTTTGTTAAGAGGTCAAATAAAAGGATAACACAAGCAACCAAATACTCTAAGTCTGTTATAATCAGGCTTGTGATTGTGAACCAGTTCAAGGGGATTTTGGTAATTAAGAGACTTAGTGGGAAGACGATTTATGATATAAACAGCAGTGGTAAAAGCATCATCCCAAAAGGAGAGAGGAAGAAATGACTGGGCTAACATAGCTAAACCAGTTTCCACTATGTGTCTATGCTTTCTTTCAGCCATTCCATTTTGTTGCGGAGTATAGGGACACGAGACTCTATGAGAAATGCCATTATCTTGAAGAAACTTTGTGAGACTTCTGTATTCCCCTCCCCAATCAGTTTGTATAGTTTTTATTTTGGTGTTAAATTGAGTTTCAACAAGAGATTTGAAGTGATGGAACACAGTTTGAACTTCATATTTTTGTTTAAGAAGATAAATCCAAGTGAATTTGCTGAATTGGTCAATGAAACTAACATAATATGTAAAACCATTTCTGGATTTTATGGGTGATGGCCCCCACAAATCAGAATGTATTATTTCAAAAGGAAAATTGCAAACAGAAGTAGAACTAGAAAATGGCAATCTATGAATTTTTGCAACATCAAAGACAGAAGAGCATAAAGACCGATCACCTGTTATATTAAAAGAGATATTACAATGTTTGAGAGCCTTTTCTACAATCTCATAACTAGGATGGCCCATTCGGCTGTGCAAAGATCTAATCCAAGATTTTTCTTTAGGGGAAATTAAAAGAGCATGCAGACTGGTTCGAACCGAAAGGAGGAGAGTGAGTTGGAGACTTGAATGGTTGTTGATTCTTGTGAGGTTGAAGAGGAGGAGGTGGAAGGGATGTAAGTCATTGAACTGTACAAGCCATCTTTAATAGTCCTTGGAGTAAAATAGCCTTGGTTGCTTGGTCCTTAACAACACAAAAACAAGGGATGAAATTCAAAGAAAACACTATTATCTTTAGCAAATTGAGACACACTTAAGAGATTTTTGGTTATGTTAGGAACATGCAATAAATTTCTCAATAAAAAGGGTCTAGGATGAGAAGAGGATTGAAGAAATGTGTTACCAAAATGAGCTATGCACGCACCTGCATCATTTCCCATTTGCACCTTGTTGTGTCCCAAATATTCTGTTGCAGAGTTCAGGTTGGTAAGATCATTTGACACATGATTAGATGCACCAAGATCGGGGATACCACCGCCTTAAACCATTATCAAGAACAGAAATATTGCTAGGTACCTGCACAAGATTTAGAGCTGGATTTCTATTAAAATTGAGAGGATTCTAATTTGTAGGAATAGATGAGTTTCCTCCGGGCCCTGAATAGGTAGGATCAAACCTATACCAACACTTATCTGCAGTATGACCAGCCACCCTACATACTTGACACACTGGCTTGTTATTGGAGTTAAAACGGCCTCCCCTGCCTCTGAAGGATCCTCCGAAGGTTCTTCCTCCTCTATTGTTCTCAAACTGACCCCTTCCTCTAGCACCTTGGGGTGTGGATGGATTGAATCTATTCTGAGTGTTTGAAGCATGAGTAACAACATTCACAGATGGCTGAGAACCATCAGTGTTTATGATGGTTGATTGATAGTTCTCAAGTCTAGATTCATAGCTTATTAATAAGGCATGCACTTCTCCAACAGTCATAGGCTCAAGCCTTGATGTAACACTCACCATGACCGAGTTGTAATCGAGCCACTGACCGATTATGATATGCAGAACTTGGTCTTCATCAGAAATTTTATTCCTAGCAGAGGCTAAGGCATCAAAACATGATTTCATTTTGTTAAGATATTCCCTCATGCTCATATTTCCTTTCCTTAATGTCTGCGTGCAAACTACTGCGCATTAACTTGGCTTTTGTTTGATTTGCAAAATATGTTTCTAAGGCTCTCCATATATCATATGCGAGAATGCAATCCAACCATTAATACTAAAACACCTTTTGTCGAGATAGATATGAAAGAATCCGGGATGCTAAGAGTTGATCTGTCTTTCCCAAGCAACAAAGCGAGGATTCAATACCTTCTTATTGGTTTACGCATCCGTGATGATTTTTTCCGGACTTCCAGCGTTTCCTGTAATGAAGTCTTCCAATCCATAGCCTCGATAGCGATAGTGACTTGTTGATGCGAGTTAAGAAGTTAGAATCATCTAACTTAGATGAAACAAGGCTTTTTGAGGTTGAATCACTTGAATCCCGAGCAATGGATGAAGATTCACTGTTGTAGTAGTGGACCCGACCATGGAGAATTATTAGTCTATAAAACGAAAAGAAAAAGAAAATGGGATGATACGGACAGGATTCAACTGCTCGATACCATGATAAAAGTTGAGGATGACAACATTTAAGCTAAGCAAGAAACAAGGAAAAAGGAATTCTGCCATGGATATTGCTTAAGAGAATTTTACTGTTTCATTGAATTAGAAAGCTGATACAATGGCATCTAATATAGATGCAATTCCAACGTACTAATCCACAGCTGTCATCACCTAATAGGATAGTACAAGGAATAATCCTGCTGCTAACAAACTTGTACTATGGTGAATAAGATGATGCCACTTGGCAGTGATCAAACGTAATAAGTGCGGTGAGGAGTGGATAAGAAATACAACTTATAAAACTTTTATCTGAAGATATTTAAATATCTAACAGATAATAACAAAAGGGAATGCAAAAAAAAAATTGAGGACACAGAAAATAAGAAATAATCAATCAATCAAATAGATCAAATGAATTAAGAGTATGATGAATAAAAAATGACAATTATAAAGTCTTTTAACAATTTTAATTGTGAAAGAGACCCATGCATCGTATCAAGGAAAAATTACTTCTCAGCATTAATAAAAAATAAAATAATAACCATTTTAAAGAACAAAATTTCCCAATCAAGCTTGATTGCAAAAACTAGCGCAAGAATGCCAACATTATTTCATTACTATTAACCAAATTAAATAAAGTAATACTTATATCATGAAAAATTGGCTTCTCATTTTTCTGCAAAACATAAATTAATGTAAAACTCAATAATAAGCAAAGAAAGTTGATGATGCTTTTTAGAGCGAATCACCCAAGTCAATTAGGTTGACCAAAATCATCTTCCCGAGAGGGAAATCTTCACGTCACTCCTCTTCCCGAGGGGGAAGTATTCTCATCTTCTTCTCCTTGAGCTGGTATATTCTTCATCTGAACTTGCCTGCACACACGTGCAAATGTAAGAGGGCCTAGGGATTATCCCAAGGAGGCCCTTCCGATGCTCAAGTCAGCACGGTGAACGAGAGAAAAAATAGTAAACGAGTACTGTAGAAAATATGCGTAGGAGGATTATGAATTATTTTGCTTACAGATAATAGGAGGGACCTAGTAGTGCTGGAGAAGTCCTTCATAAGAGTTCTCCTCTCGTAAGGAGTGTCGGTCGCCCTAGGGTTTTGTTATGTTTTCTTCATCCTTCTGGTCTCTCGCTAACATTGCAAACGGCCTGATCTATGACTCCGGCCCTGCGTTAATTCCTTTTGATTCTTGTCCCGTTCTTGTCCTTAGTTTGGCTTCCTCTTGTGTTTTCTCTTTCGTTTTCTTCTTTCTGAGTCGTAGTGCTAGGGTTTCGTGTCTGTCTTTTTCTTTGTTTTTGTTTCGTGCATCCCTGCTGTGTTACCTTTTCTTTTTTCCGTTAGGCATTGGTGTGGGGGTTATTTCATTCCTCTACCCTTTCTACCTGGTTGATTTAATAAATGTTTTATCTCTTTTCTGTATTTTTCAGGAAAACTGCGCCGGATCCCGTCCATACTCAGGTGCGGTAACAGAAGAGAATAGGCAGTAGACATGGAAGGTTTAACTGAGAAGGAGGGTAATATTGTTGATCTGGATGGGGACTCCATTGATGTTAACAGCGCTGAACATGCCAAATCGATTTGTTTAGTCGGTAAATTATTCTCCGACAAAACGTGGAAGGCTCATTACCTCATCGAGGTGATGAAGAAATCTTGGAAAACAAAACAGTCCGTCACAACCAGACAATGGGGGGCGGATCTTATCCTATTCCACTTTGAGTCGGAGGATGATAGGGAATGGGTGATAGCCAATCAACCATGGCACTACGACGAGAGGCTTATTTGACATAAGGACAGTCCACGAGGATGAACAACCTTCCATGACTCGATTATCTCATGCATCATTTTGGCTTCGACTTTATGATGTGCCGGTCTCCTGCATGAACCTCAATACCACCGGAATTCTAGCAAGGCAACTCGGGGAACTGGTAACAATTGATAATTCAATAGAGGGTCTGTTTAGGAAATTTATCCGACTTAAGGTCTCCATTGACATATCCAACCCGCTTTCCAGAGTCCTTACGATCAAAACCCAAGGGAAGCTCCTAACCTTACCACTGAAATATGAAGCCCTTCTTATATATTACTTTTGTTGTGGTCTAATTGGTCACTCCTTCCCCAATTGTGACAATTACGACCGCAACGATGTCGAGATGTGACAAGCATGAAATATGGCTCGTGGTTAAAGGTGTCCCCTCTAAAACGAAGCTCCAGCGTCTGAGATCCCACCCCGTACAACCCTAACCCTGTTATCCGTAACATATTCCACACCCCCACATCCTCCTCAACTTTTAGCCATAATACAAACACCCAAAAACCAGCCCCATGCCCCATGGAGTCTACGGTTGACCCTAAAACCCTATCCCTAACCCTCCAACCCCATGCACACGCCCATATACACCAATCCTTGAGTCTCTATCCTTCACCTCCTCACCCAAGCACATCAAGGACCCCCCAAACAAAACCTTCACAACAAACACCCTAAACCCACTCCAACTTGAACTCTCCCTCACAAATATCTCCAAAAAGTCGGCCCACTTTTACCCTAGTCCCAATGCACCGAACCAACCACCCTCCAACCTGACTCCCAAACCTCACTCCAAAAAACCACCCAGTCCAACCCCAAAAATAGAGAACCACCTCCCACCTCCTCCAGTAGTACACACATCCTAAGCTAGCCGAGAGCTGTAAACCCCATCCGATCCTCATAAACCCACAAACCAAACACCTAAAGCTCCCCCACCAAAAAAACCACTCCCAAGCCAAAAGGCGGATGGCGTAGGCTTAAACAACATACACCCGCAAAGAAACCGAGCACATCCGTCAACATTCACCCTACCCACTCTACACCCTCTAAACAAAGCCTCGAGATGGAAAACAATGTACAACCTGAACTGAAGATGAACCGTGAGTTTGGTCTGTGTGAAGTTCCCTGCAATTTTATGATAATGGCGGAGACTGCAACGGAGCAGTCCTGCCGAACCCAATGAGTTTCCCAAGCTGGAACTGTCGTGAGATTGGGAACCTACGGATAATTAGTGCTCTTAAACGCTATATTCGGTTGCAAGATCCCGGGTTTGTTTTCCTTATGGAAACCAAACTATTTAAAACTGAAGTGGAAGACATTATCAAGAATTTGGATTTCGAAGGGTCGTTAGTGGTAGACTGTGACATGACAAATGGTGGATGAAGAGTCGGACTGTGTTTATTACGGAAAGGTACCTTCGACTTTCTAGTTAAATCAGTTTCTTTGCATCGTATTGATGGAATGGTAGTGGACGGTGATAATGAATGGGACTTTACGGGCATTTATTGGCAAAAGAGGACCTTAAATATTGTACTTGGAACCTCTTAAAATCTCTTTCAAGTAACCCACGCCCAAAATGGCTTTGCTTGGGAGATTTTAATTAGATTTTGTACAAGTTTGAGAAGCTAGGGGGCAGATTGCATGACAGTGGGAAGATGAGCGAATTCCACAACGCGTTGGAATCAACGTTGCTGGATGATCTTGGATACAAAGGATACACGTTTACATGGTCTAACAAATCGAGAAGAGCTTACGCTAATATTCGAACGCCTAGATAGATGCTTAAGGACATCGTAATGGATCAGTAATTACCCGGGTTATTTAGTTCGACATCTCCCTCGGATTTCATCCGACCATTGCCCAGTTTTAATTAACTGGAGATAGGCTTGAAACCGAGAGGGGCAGAGGGGCCACAAAAAGAAAAAAATCTTCCATTTTGAGTCAATGTGGCTGATGGATGAATCGTGTCAACGAATCATTAGAGAAGAATGGGAAGTTGCGAACACACTGGGGGAACTTCAAAGTATTCGAGATAAATTGACAAGGTGTGGTACCAGTCTTTTAAATTTGGAGAAGCATCATTTTTGGAAACATTAACACCCAGATTTCGGAATGCGAGTGAACACTCTCTCGGGCAAACTTGGGCAGATTTTCAGCAGAAAAGGTGAAAGAACGGGCTCAGTTGGAAGCCCACCTCCAAGACCTCCTTACAAAGCAAGAAAACATGTGGCACCAACGGGCTAGGGCCAACTGGATTAAGGATGGGGATAAGAACACGGGGTTCTTTCACAAATTGGCAAACGGAAAGCGTGCCCGAAATAATATTGATCGTATAAGGTGAGCTGATGGAACTTGGTTGGACAATCATAAAGAGATTGAACGCAGTTTCTCTGACTATTTCGAAGGCCTATTCAAAGCTAAAACCCACCTGGATATGGACAGGGTACTGGATGCTGTTGACCCCAAAATGATGGAGGAGATGAATGACTTATTAGCGCGACCATTTGGGGAGGACGAGGTGGTGACAGCCCTTGCCCAGATGCATCCTACTAAATCTCCAGGGCCGGACGGTATGTCTGCTCTTTTCTTCCAGATATTTTGGTCTATTATTAAACCTGATATTGTCCCGATTATCCTTAAAATTCTCAACAATGGCTCCAACCCAAAAATCTTTAATGAAACTTTCATCGTCCTTGTCCCGAAAAAAAAAGAAGGCGGAACTTGTGACTGATTTTAGGCCTATTAGCTTGTGTAATGTCATTTTTAAAATTATCACAAAAACCATAGCTAATAGGCTTAAATTAGTCCTTCCTCACCTCATCCATCACACTCATTTCGCGTTTGTCCATGGTCGCTGAATTACTGATAATGCTCTTTTGGCCTTCGAACTCTTTCATCACATGAAACATAATAAAGCCGCTAAAAGGGGGTCTTTTTCTTTTAAAATGGATGTCTAAAGCTTACGATCGTGTTGGATGGCCTTTTTTACACAAAGTCATGACAAAGCTTGGAATTAATGAAAATTTTGTTGAGCTTATTATGCATTGTGTTAATACTGTGAGCTTTTCGGTATTATTGAACAGGCAACCCAACCCGAATTTTACTCCATCCCGAGGGCTCCGGCAGGGCGACCCTTTTCCCCCTACCTGTTTTTTTTTTGTGCAGAGGCTTTTTCATCACTGATTAGGAAAGCAGGAATGGGAGGGAGATTGCATGGGATCAGAATAAGCAGAAATGCCCCCAACATTTCTCACTTTTTTTTTACTGATGACAGTATCACATTCGGGAGGGTCACAGACCCCGAAATTGAAACCACCCGTTAAATCATCTCTATTTATGAACAAGCTTCAGGGCAAAGAATCAGCTTTGAAAAATCTGAAGTCTCTTTCAGTGCGGGTTTACCTCAGGAGAAAAAAAATGCTTCTAGCGAATAAACTTGGCATTCGAATGGTGCAAAAGCATGAGAAGTATCTGGGCATCCCAACGGTGATGGGTAGATCAAAAAAAGAGATTTTCCAGATAATTGTGGACAGGGTCCGGAAAAAATTGATGAATTGGAAGAGTCGAAATTTATCAACCGCGGGAAAAATGATTCTGATTAAAACGGTGGCCCAAGCGATCCCAACGTATCTTATGAGTTGCTTTGCTTTCCCTGATAACATTCGCACGCAACTCAATTCCATATTGAGTAACTTCCCGTGGGGCGTAAGAGGGATGAGAGAAGAATTCACAAGGCGAGCTTGGTCGACTCTTTGTAAATCGAAGGATGATGGGGACTGGATTCGTAGACTTCCAATATTTTAATGAGGCAATGCTTGCAAAATAGGGTTGGCGGATATTAAAAGATGAGAGCTCTCTTCTTCCCAAAGCCTTAAAAGCCAAGTATTTTCCCACGAAGCAATTTTCTAGATACCACAATTGGACGTAATCTATCATATTCTTGGAGAAGCATTGTGGTGAGTAGAAAAGTGCTAAGTCGGGGTATTCGGTGGAATATAGGCGATGGTCATCATCGGTTCGGGTTTGGGTGATCCTTGGATTGTGGAAAATCCCAATTTCAAACCATTAACACAATACATGGGCAATAATGTAGAGATGAGAGTAGCAGATTTTATATGTTTGGACATGGCGGAGTAGGATATGGCAAAGCTCAGAGATTTATTCCATGAATCAAATATAAAAGCTATAATGGCGATCCCAATCAAGCATAATCGAACAACGGACTGTTGGGTTTGGCATCACTCCAAGGACGGTAATTACTCAATGAAAACAGGGTACAAGATCACTCAATCGATTCAAGAGGACCACAAAAACACGTCAATGAGCTCTGGGGGTTGTAAAACATTGTGGAGATGGATATGGAACCTACCTATCCCACTAAAGGTACAAGTATTCTTGTGGAGATGCGTTCAATGTATTATTCCAACATCACAAAAAGTGCAAGAAAGGGGTAAGAATGGAGCCTTTCTGTAGAAGGTGTGGTGGTTTTGAAGAGACGTCGGAGCATGCCTTAAGATACTGTGGTTGGGTGCAACTCTTTGGGTAATGTCTCCCCTTCGAATCCACCGGCTGCGAGGGGTTGGATGTGGATCGATGGTGGATTGGCTAACGAAATTCATGGAGCAAGAAGAAAAAGGCTAGCCAACCCATGTTTGCAATGTTCTCAGACACGGTTTGGGACGCTCAAAACAAACTGATATTCTGTGATCAGGTAATCAATCAAACCCAGTGCTACCAGTTGGCAGGGACTTGTCTGGAGGAATACAAGAAAGCATTGGAGAAAGGTAATCCTTTGATTAAGCAACGCATGATGGACCATTGGTGCCCATCGGAGTCTGGATTTGTGAAGATAAATACTGATGCATCTCTTATTGAGGGCGAAGGAAGCGGTCTGGGCGTTGTGATCAGAGACAGTCGGGAAAGGTGATCACGACTCTCATGAAGAAGGTGAACACGTATAGAGGGGTTGAAATAGCAGAAGCATTGGCATGCAGAGAGGGTCTAATCCTGGCCGGGGAGATGAACTTAAAGAAGGCCTACCTGGAGACGGACAACATCACACTCTACCACAAGCTACGGCTCCGAACTGACGACCTTTTTTACCTGGGAAACATCATGAATGATATTGATACTTTATTCTCGAATTTCGAATCTATTGTTCCTAACTTTGTTAGACGTACTGGCAATATGTTAGCTCATTCGCTTGCTCGCTTTTCTTTTAATTCTAGTTGTAATGCACCACTGATTGGGAATCTCCCGATCACCTGGTTGACATTGTTAATTCGGAGGCTCCCTCCTCATGATAATATATTCTATTTTCCTAAAAAAAAATAAGAGGGACCTTTTTATACCTGGTAAATGGACTCTGTGGGCCGTATAGGAGAAATCGGCCGATGGGCCAAACCCGGGCTCCTTTGGGCCAATTTGTTTATTAAGAGCCCATTAGGTAATTAATATTAATAAATATATAAAAAATGAATTATATATTTAATTTATTAAATACCATTTTGTCCCCAACATAAGCCTCCCCCCTTCTTGAGAGGGTGAAGCAAGTGCGAGCTAATCCGGTGTAGAAATATATGGCTTGTCTTGTAATATATCTTGTCTTGTCTTTGGAGAATCTTTGACCACTTTTGCATAAGGAGACTTGGAAGAAGAGCTTGAATATGTCCTCCAAAGGTAAATTCTTTCTCTCTCTCTACCTCTCAACTTTGAAATTATTTACTTTGTATAAGACTTAGGAAATTTCTTGAAAGTGAGAGGTGAGGTGAGACTTGAGGTAAGACTTGATGTGATAGACCATAGAGAGTTGGAGTGCATCGAGCAAAGAGAGAGATGATAGCCGTCAGAGGCGCTCCGGAGCGAGCAAAGCGACCCATTGGCGCCCTCTCCCGGCCCACAAGGGCGCCCTGGCGCTCTCATATGTCACCCTTTGTGTCCCGATCCCCCACCCATTTTTCTTCCCGTTTTCTCCATCTTCCCTGAGTTTTCGTATGTTTTGAGCCATGTCCGGATTCCGATACTTCTTTCATTCCACTTGGAGACCGAGGTGTTCTTGGGCGTTACGCATTTTATGGTTCGGTCATTCCATGTCCACGCTTTTCCACAAAATTTGATATTCCTCCTTTACTCCCGAGTTGTGTTTTGATGGTGATGGGAAGGTAGATCTTGAGTCGGATTCGATCACAATTGATGAGTCTTCTAAGGGGGAGTCCGAAAAGATAATCCCAAAGAGGTCCGTCCCACCAAGTATCGGCATAGGCCTCCTCCCTAATGTCGAGTAGTTGTTCCGGAGATTTGGTCGCCGAGAGTCCTCCGTTTGTCTTCATAGGCTGCGTAAGAGGCTTGAGCTTCCTCGGTGTTTGTGATGTTAGTCCCAAGTTCGGCAATAGGCTCACTCATCCACCCAAGGCTTTTTCATAGTGTACCTTTACAACTTCCCAGCTTGGGTTTGTGCTTCTTCCGATACTTTATTTATCTCGATTCTTAGGTCGGTGAGAGCATGTATTGGCCGGGCTTGATTTCTCGTGCCTATGCATGTATACGAGGTTATCGATGATATGTGGTAGTTGGGCTTGATTCCGAATCGAGATGGATTTCATTCTTGTAAAATGCCCTCAAGTCTCCGGTGACACATTTTTCCACTTCTTTCCACGTCCTTAGTGCGAGTTTCCTGATGGATTTCCTTCTCCTCCAAAAGTGGAATGAGGATTTCTTCTATATGAGGGATAATGGTTGAGAGCCTCCTCACGAGTGGGTTTCCTGAGGTTAAGATCGCTCGAGGTGCTTCGCTTCCCATGAGAAGGAGATGGCGAAAGCTTATAGGTCTCGGGGCTTGTTTAAATTTTTTTGAATGTTAGGGAGTTCTTGGGTATCCCACCTTACTTTACTTTTACATTCTTCCGCTTTTCTTGTATATTTTTATCGCTTCGTTTTACGATATTGTTTTTGTTTGCTTTTCGTAAGGAGAGTTACTGATATTGCGGAGTTGATGGAATTTAAGAATAAGGAGAAGGAAAAGGCCAATGGGAAGTTTGTTGCTAGTGGGGAGCTCGAGTGTCCCATCTTAGAGTGATAGTCGCGCCTTTGATAGGCAGACTCCGGCTCACGCTCCGCTGATCGTGTTGATGTTGTTCTCAGTTCATCGTTCTTCTTAGAGGGTGAGGATGGAGCCCGAGGTTGCTACTTTTGAGAGTGTTGGTCCCCGAGCTCTCTTCTATGGTGGAGTGAATCATCACGAGGGAATCCGATCCCCATTGGGACCATACGATTCGCAGGCTACGCCGATGCAGGAGATCCATCGGTGATGATCGACACTGGGTCTTTGTCCTTCAAGGACATCGAGACTCACCTTTGTGGGGACATTGCTCTGGTAAGCTTCCATAATTCCTTTGCAATTCCATTCTTCATGCTTTATCTATTCACTTGGCAAGACTTTGTACAAATTTCCTTGTAGATTCCGAACCTCGGCAGCGGCTTTGAACCATCTAGGCGAGGGGACGAGGCCGAAACCATTGACTTCGTGGTAAGGTGAAGGCACTTAAGGTCAATGACCGGCCATCATAAGTGTGATATGTCGGATTTGTCTAATCGCGCCGGGCGAAGAGTCAACTTGCCCATGAGACTGAGACGGGTGAGTTGTTCTTCCAATCTCCCGCCGGAGTTGAGTTGTTGCCAAGAAGAGGTCTAGTTCAGTTGAGGCCTACAAAGGTTCCTTGTCCTATCGTTCCAACATGACGAGAGAGTCATGCTCCTACTACAATAAGACAATGCACCATTGCCGGAAAATTGTACGACAGAGTAGAAAGGCTTCCAGTGAGCTGATCGATATCCTGGATTGCAGCGTATCTGACGAGGAGGAGGGAAGATCGAGGCCTTGGAGGATCTTTCCGATGATTTTGGTGGTGACGAAGATCTCGCTAATGGAGATGAGGCGCCTTCGCCGAGCAGTGGTAGTTATTTCTCGCTTGATGGCTATCGACTTTTGCCCACCCGCTTAGGGCTCGCATTATTAATTTAGATAGTTTTCTTTATGCACTTGGATATTTCTCCCTCTTTTCTGGTTTTGAGATGTTTGATTTTGCCCTATAGAGCTGGATGATCTTCCATCTTCTTTATGCGTATTTGTTTCTGTTTGTCCTGCTTTACTTGTGATATATGCATGTGACTTTCTTCAGGAGATTGGATTTTATCGATATTTTAACACCAAGGGATGACCTTCAAGAACTCGAGGAGGAAGGCGCCACAGGGTTCTTTAAGCGCCTTCCGAGTTCGGAAGGAGCCTTACCCCAAGTCTTTGCTTTTTTCTCTGTATTTTTTCCTACATGTGTTAGTATTTTTCGCCTTTTTTTTCTTGCACATTTTCATCGTAGAGAAGAATTCACTAGGACTCTTATGAGGAGACCCTTTTTCCGGGTTTTAGCCGGATAAAAAAGAATTTTTACTAGACCTCCTTGCAAGGAGGCCCTCCCATCCGATGTTTTAGCCGAAATGGTCATCCCACCGGGTCTTAGCCTGGATAAGGCCATCCCCTCCTCGGGGTCTTATCCGGATGAGTTTAATTACTAGGACCTCCATGAGGAGGCCCCTCCCATCCGGTGTCTTAGCCGGAAGGGGTTATCCCACCCAGGGTCTTAGCCAGTGAAGCCATCCTCTGGGGTCTTAGACGGAGAGGTTAATTACTAGGACCTCCATGAGGAGACCCCTCCCATCCGAGGTCTTAGCCGAGGAAAAGGTCATCCCACCCGGTGTCTTAGCTGGATAACAACATCCCCTTAGGGGTCTTAGCCGGATGAGGTTAATTACTAGGACCTCCATGAGAAGGTCCTTCCCATCCTGGGGTTTTGGCGAAAGGGGTCTTCCCACCCAAAGTCTTAGCCGAGGATATTTTTACTAGGACCCATGTAAGGAGGCCCCTCCCATCCGGGGTCTTAGTCGGAAAGATGGGGTTTGCTGAGGAAAGCGCACAAATGGTCATTGACCTTGGCCATATGTGCCCATTAACTGCATTCATCACATCAAAGTAGAAACGTGAAAGAACTTTTTTTCATTATAATGAAAAGCTTTTTTTGCCCAAGCGTAAACACAACCGAAATGCGCTCTTGATGTCTCCCATGAGTCTCTTTTATCCCGAAGTCTCAGTGGGAACTTCAACTTCAAGTGAACCGTAGAGAGGATGGCTCGGGTGGTTCAAGCTTGGCCTTCCTAAAATCGATTATATGGAGAGGAAGCGTGTACTATGAGGAAATGTACTATCTTCGTGACCTGGTGAGGTCGTCTATGCCCGGTGTGAGTGTCGTGTTGATTTTGCCCGAAGACTTGATTACCTCTCCAAAGAAGCTAATCGTCTTTGAAATTGGAACAACTTGCACCGGATCGATCTTCATCTTGTCAAAGGCTTCCCGAATATGACGCCCACCGCGCTTCTTGTATCTACCAGGACCCTTTAATTACAAAGTTGCCATCATTACGATATGACAATGGCATCGTGGATGAACTTGGGTCTCTCGGAATGTAGTCTTGAGTGCCGGGCGATTGCGCCCTTGGCGGGAGACTCGCTCCACGACTCTTTTCTTGGATAGTTTTCCTCGTCATCCTCTTCTCTCTTGCTATATTTCCAGAGAGTACTCCTAGCGTCTCTTGCCTTGGTCCTCTAGAGATTACATTGATGACTCCGACAACGTGATTGTCATGCTTCTCCTCCTCGTGGTGATTTGAGCGCTACGGTCTTATGGAGATTCTTCTTCATGTGGCCTACGATCGCATCATAACTTGCTCGATCCACGTAGTCCTTAAGATGGCCATTCCGGATAAGCCGTTCTATCTCCTTTTTTTTAATGAAAGAGTCTTTGTATGCCCCCCGCCTCTCGTGATAAGTATAAATTGGAACACGCCCGTGAAGGGTTGTTCATCAATGGTTGTGGGGGATCAATGACATCCTTTTTCTTCGGGCGGCTATTAGCACCTCCGCTATTGGAACGTTAAGAGGTGTATAGCTTGGCCCATGATCCTTCCGATCCCTTTCACAATTGGTTCCTATCTTCTTCCGAGAACTTACACTTGGTGCCGAGCTCATGCCTTGTGGACTACTCTACCTCAATATGCTTTTCCTCGTCACCAATAGCTCCTCCATGTTGATGGAGGCTTCCCCAGAAAGAGACTCATTCAGACGCCCTTAACGTAGATTATGTGGTAATATCCCGGCTAAAGTCTCATGATGGACGTTGGCCACTTAGTTAACCGGCTTCCACAAATCGCTTCATGAATTCCTACAAGGTGTTCCTTCCTTCTCCCGGTTCACCTAAAAGAGGTGAATGATAGTCTTGGGGCACTTTCTCACGGAGAATCTGCCGCATAAAGGCTTCAGTGTCTTATCCATCCCTGAGATCAACCCTGCATTAGGAGTTGATTGAACCACATCGCCCGCTTGGTCAAAGTAATGTGGAACACCTTGCACAGGAGGCATCCATGTCGTGTCATAGAGATCCGCCTTTAGAGTAGAATTTGTCCAAGTGTTCTTGCGGTCTCCTGGGGCCCCATCATACTCCAGGAGGTTGGAGGTCTTGATTCCTAATGGCAATGGTTCATATAAAATCACGGAGCCAATGGGCTCTTTTCATCAATGTAACGGCTCGCGAGTTAGGCTTTGCTTGCCGCACCGCTGAGATTCTTCAACAGTGGCGTTCTTCATGATTCTCGATTCTCACCGCGACCTTATTCTCTCTCATCCCGATCATCCTAATAAGGGTCTTTGGCGATAGGTGGAGCCCGCGGTGGTCTTTATGAAGCATCTTATGCGGCTTGATGCCTTAGAGCATTCCAATAGCTTTATCCATGAGAGCTAGAGGGCTTCTCAGGATAGACGAATTCTTCACAGAAAGGAGGCCCCCTTTAGGAGGAGGGGGATGCGCCCCTCTTGCAAATGGGGGAGGGGAGGCACTCCTCTAGGAGAGTAGGTGGCCGGCTCACCTTCCGGGTGTTCGGGTTCTTCTTCTCGGTATCCAGTGCGCTGCCTGCAGCCTGAGATCCAGACTTTACGTGCTTAGCGATCAAGTTTGCATCTTCATGTATTCTCGCCGTTCCCACATACGATGCCAAATGATGATGCTTTTTAGAGCAGATCACCTAAGTCAACTAGCTTCGACAAAATCCTCTTCCGAGAGGAAGTCTTCACGCTACCTCTTTCGGGAAATCTTCTTTGTCTTCTTCTCTATTGAGTCAAATTCTTCATCCGGGAACGTCCGAACAAAAAGCGCAAACGTTAGAGAGGGCCCCGGAGTTGTCCTAGAAAGGCTCGTCTGACGCTCAAGTCAAAGACGGTGAACGAGAGAAAAACTAAGAGACAAATTTTAGAAAATACAGGAGATACTTATGAATTATTTTACTTACGGATAATAGGAGGGACCTTTATACAGGAGATGGACCATGTGGGCCATGTAGGAGAAATCGCCAATGGGCCAAACACTCCGCCTTGGGCCGATTTATTTATTAAGAGCCCATTTGACAATTAATATTAAATAAACATATATAAAATGAATTATATATTTAATTTATTAAATACCATTTTGTCCCCAACAAAAGTGGAATAAAATAAATCAATCATCAAATTTAAACCTTGTAATAAAGTATTTTCAAGTTCATTTTGAGTTTCGATTGTTCGCTTTATTATATTCAATTTGAAACATATGAAACAATATTACTAATATGAATTGAAACTTGAGAACACATATTTCAAATGAATTTCAAATGCTAATATGTAATTGAAACTTGAGAACACATATATTTAAATTTGAACATATGCAAATGGTAATGATTCAAATTTAACCTAATTCATCATATGAAATGTTCTTGTTCAAATTGAATATAATAGCGCAAACTGGAACTCAAAATGAACTGAAAATACTTCATGCAAGGTTTAAATTTGATGATTGATTTATTTTATTCCACTTTATTGGGGACAAGTATTTAATAAATTGAAATATATAATTCATTTATATATGTTTATTTAATATTAATTGTCAAATGAAGCTGTATAAATAAATCGGCCCAAAAGGAACCCAGAACAACCCATTAACCGATTATTAAATGAAAACCCATTTGACAATTAATATTAAATAAACATATATAAAATGAATTATATATTTTAATTTTATTAAATACCATTTTGTCCCCAACAAAAGTGGAATAAAATAAATCAATCATCAAATTTAAACCTTGTATGAAAGTATTTTCAAGTTCATTTTTGAGTTTCCAATGTTTGCGCTATTATATTCCAATTTGAACAAGAACAATATTACATATGATGAATTAGGTACGTATTTCATAATGAATTCAGAAATGCTA